>LS517039.1:194991-214408 GCA_900490845.1 Pristionchus japonicus
CCGCGCGACCACAGTCTGGACGCCCTACAACCGGAAACGGCCGGCGGGCAAGCCTAGAGTGCGCTGGAGAGACGACTTGGACCGAGCTATTGGCAACTGGTGGAATACACCCCATGAAGATTTCCGCCCCATCCTCATCTAGCATTCACTGCCTGATATGATAAATTGATTGATTGATTGAATTCGGGATTAGATCAGGAAAGGACATATTGTCGAGTAAGCGATGCACTAACAGAATGTTTCACTGAATACTTGAATGCTTGCGAATTCGAAAACCAATAAAGACATTACTCTTTTAACTTCAACGTTTTCTTCAGATCCACCGTATCCATCAACTGGGGAATTCTTCACAATTCGTCGGCTGAGGAAGAAACCGAGGAAGCTGTGGTGGAAGCTGTAGTGGGAGCGTTGGTGGATTCTGTGGTGGAGACTGTGGAGGAACCAGTGGAACCGCCGGTCGAGGGCACCAGGAAGCTCACAGAAGTTGATGTGAAGGTTCGCCACTTGCTTTCGAGCCTATGATACTTTACGATTTCAACAAACAGTACAATCTTTCAACTCGTAGACTATAATAAGATGTTCTGATCTTCCTATCCTTCAGATTCATTCTTTTTGCAGAAACTTCAATCGGCGATGTTTGACTGGAGGTGGAGAGGAACCGCACCAAGGCCGCTCAAGTTCAATCTCGATAGGTAAGGATGTTTTAATGCTGATTACAGCAAAAAAGACCTTCAAAGCTAATCGTGCAATTTTCAATGTGTTGGTGCTAAATACAAAAGTAAAAACTGAGTCTAGATTCGCAATAGTTGATCTCTATTATAAAATGTATAGATGGTGTATTCTCTTTCGAACGAAGGTATAGTGCTCCTTCAGTTCATTTATGTTTCAGATCTACCGTATCCACCAGATCTGGAACTCTTCACAACTCGTCGGCGGATGAGGAACCTGAGGAATCTGCGGAGGAACCTGAGCAGGAATCATTCGAGGAACCAGTGGTGGAACCGCCGGTCGAGGGCCTCAGGAAGCTTACGGAAGCTGATGTGAAGGTTCGCCACTTGTTTTCGTACATTCAATTCGTTTATCCCGAATATCAGTCTGAAGTGAATCTCACAACCTTTTGCAATTTGTGAATGATTTAGCACGATGTTGTCATTGCAGAAGCTTCAATCTGTGATGTGGGACTGGAGATGGGGAGGAACACTCAATCGGAAACTGCCTGCAAATGATAATCCATCGAGTGAAGGAGTGGAGAACGAGGGAGTGAGGAATATTGATGCTTTAATCATAAATCCTTCAAAAGAGCTGTTTTCATAGCGTTTGTACTGCTCAGTTTTCGTGGAATCCATTTTCTTAAACAGTAACTTAATTTATTGCAATCGACTTTTTCTATAAGTATTCTATTTGTTCAGACTGGCGAGCAACCTGCAGGACCTCCCACGCTGAGCCTTCCTGCCTCGCCCGTCGAGAGTTCCGATGATGAAGCGGCAAGTCCTCCAAAGCTGAGCCTTCCTGCCTCGCCCGTCGAGACTTCGGATTCCGAGGTATGCAAACAGCTAAATGATTAATCTCTCACGATTCATTGGCATCTCGGAAACTAGCTTTTTCTGTAGTAGCTTACGCGGTGAATGCATTCAAGTGTACTTGGTTTTGAGAAAAATAGCTGATCCCTAATATAACTATTCGTTAAGGGCGGAGAAGTGCCGGGGAAGCGACGTCCGAGAAGATCTCGCAAACACTCGAATTCGTCAATGAAAACTACGAAGAAGGGCGAGAAACGATCCAATGAGTGAGGACAGAACGAGGAATCACTCAAACATCCACATCTACTTTTACTCCATTCCCTCTTTTCAAATGTCCGCCTGATCCATTAGACCCATTAGATTTCTCGTTTTTGTAATTTTGTAGTAGGAAAGTTTGTGCGAAACTTGTTTATTCCATCTTTCCTTTTTTTATTATTGGAATATTTCCGCTCCCATTGTTTTCATAACTAGCTATTTCTCTATTTTCGTAATATCGTTTTTTTCTATTCTTTGTTAGTATCATATCATACTCTTGCTATCACGAAAACTGTAGACCTCTCTTCTTGCTGTTGTACGGATTCGTTTATTTTATTGGTGCCGTATTTTAGTTGCCTAGGGTCCAGCATTTGTTCACATTTCCCTAATTTAATTATTCATTTTTGTTTTTCTTTCTATTTGTATAGTGACATATTCCTTTGATCATTCGTAGAATATTTCTCTTGTCAACGGAAAAACGTGTTCTCAATACTTTCCCTCTATTGTACCGGTAGATCACACCGTTTCTTTACTTTTCTATCATTTGATAATTCATAATTTCACGCGTATTTTACGCTATTATCTCGATCATCATGTGAAAATCCTCTTTTCTTGTCACACTTGTTAGGAAAGTGAGCTCATCTGTAGTATATGATAATAATATTGATTATCTCGCATTTGACATATTCGTCACCTCTCTCCATGGAACTTCTCAGTTCTTTCTCGATTGTGTGCAATTTAATAATAAATAAATATTTTTACCCTGAATTTGATATGGAAGAGATACAATAAATGGAATGAGAATGTAACAAGAAATTGAAGAAAATATGGAGGTGTGGATGCACGCACAAGTTCTCAATTCACTTCCAATTCATGAAGGATAGGCCAATTCGTTGACATTCCTAACTCGATTCCGACCCGGAAATCACTTATTATCAGCACGGCCGGCAGCAATATAATCAACTTCTCCTGAAGCAGGGAGCTGCGAGGATCCCATCATTGTCGAAAAAGATCTGAGGAGAGATTATGAGGAATGGAGGAGAGAGGAAGAGTGATCAAGGAGCAAACAAGAAGACGTTCGAACTTGACCGAGAAGATCTTCCGCTGTTCCGTTTGATTCACTGTGCACTTTCAGTACTTGAGAATTGAATATGATTATGTTATCAATAGCGTGACAATGAATTCACAACAATGCGTGGAGTCGATGCCGGGCTCGATCTTGTCACTGAAGTAATATAAATCATTGATGCGCTGTCGTTTCTTATCAATTTTTTGTCATTGATTGTGCGATTAGAAGGATTAATTGTAGCAAAATCGACAAGGAAATGGGATGGCTGTCTTGTTTGAAAGGACTCGTCTTACCTCATCTCAATAGTAGTCATCTCCAACTCTCCAATCAGAACCCAATTTTCAATAACAGAACGGGTGAACATGGCTAAACATGATTCACTATTCTACCCCTGTGTCTCAGCGGTCAATCTTGCAAGGCAGCGACTACATGTTGCTGTTGAAAAAGAGACAAGAGAAGGGAGGAGGGAAGACAATGTTCAGAAACCGGCATGTTCCCTTCCTTTCAAGGAAGCGCATACAGTTTCTCGGCGCTCCTGCTGTTGGGGGGGTCTCCCCCTTTTCCCCTATCCCCTCCCTCTCATTCCCCTTCGACGCACTCTGCACGGTTGTCGCGCGAGCGAATGGGTGAGAATGAAAAGCAATTTACTCGTAACTCAATTAAGTCACTCATTCAGACTAGATTATGTCTCTCAAAACTAACACTCTCTCACATTTCTCATTTACATCCCACCTCAGCCTATATAAGTGCTGATTCACACTTCTCTGGTTCAGTCCATCGCCCTCCTATCGGAGGAGGGGGAGGGGAGCGTTCGCCCCCGCGGACTTGGTCTCCTCCGAGAGGGGAGACCGCCCTCTCCTTTGCGAAGGAGAGGGAATGAGAGGGAGGGGATAGGGGAAAAGGGGGAGACCCCCCAAACAGCAGGAGCGCCAGTATCTCTATGGTTTGAACTTAAGTAACCTCACACGGATAGTAATCAGATGCACCTTCTTGTATTGAGGATCACATGCACTTGCAGCCATAGTCCGCTGATGGGTGCTAGTGCCAAGAAAATCACGCAACTTGCCAGTTCAGGGAAAAGTTTCTGAAAAATCGTACCGTCTCTCTGTGTGACACGACCATTCAAAGGTAAAGAAGAATGCTGATTGCAAAATCGAATTGATTTCCGAGAGTTGAGAAATGCTTCTAGAGTAGCACCGAAGTTGGCTAAACGATGAATCTTTCAAAGCGAGAGGTATTTCGATGGAATGAATCATTTGTATTCTTTGATGTCATCAACAGAGCCGGACAATCTTTCCAACGCTCTTTTTCATCGCCATCCACCGAGCTTGGATACAATAACGGTAGTTGGGGTAGTGTTGTTGTGAGCAAGTAGAGCGTGAATCTGTGGAACGATCAATGAGCTTTTTAACGCTTATGAACAAGTATTTATCGATCGAATGGAACAGTTGGTTGATGGACGTGAACTACAATCGAATAAACGTTCCTGCGGCCTATTGTTAACAAGAGTGGGAGGAACGGAGGAAGTGAAGGAATAGCCAGGGGTAGCATTCGAGAAGGATGGAAGGGACTAGCTCCTTCTCACAAGAGTTCATAGAAAGTGCCAGAATGTCTTGAATTGAGAGATTTAGAAAACTGATCATTTTGGGGGAATTGACTTACGAGATAGATGGTGATCCCCGTTACGCTAGCAATCACGAGTGTCAGAACAAAGTATAGCTGAAAGTGACGAAATTTGAGGAGTCAGTGCCATCAATTTAGACCATTTGTTTAGTTTTCCTGTCTCACGAAGCATAACTGTTCCATATGAAGACAAGAAGAAAGTATGTATAATGAACTCACAGGCCAGTCGCTCGAGCCGGTGTACATTGCAATGATACTATCAAACAGAATGAGTGTTTAGTTTATTAGAATGAGAAGGAAGATTCAATGAATGAGAGAACGCAGAGAAAATGGAAGAATTTTGCAGAGAATAGTAGAGAAAACGTTTGGCAGAATCGGAAAGGTTGGAATCCGTTGATTCATTCTCGTTCAGTTAACATTTCATTGGTTGCATGCAAAAGGTATCCAACAAAGAGAATACATTCACGAGAACAATGCAGGAGAAAGAGTAGAAACGACCCATGTTACTGATGTTTATCCCATCCTATGCATCCTTTCTCGTCACAATTCTTGTAATTCATCCTCACTTCGTATGTCTCTGTGGATATGACTTTTCAAGCAATACGGATCACCTGAGTTTTCCAGGATCATCCAGTCGCAAAGGGCTAGCTTGACTTTATTTAGAAAAAACTCCCTAAGCACACTTGAATGCGCCCTCTCTTGAAGGTTCGGAACCGAAAATACCGTGAATCACGGGATTTTCGACAATTGTCGCCATATTTCCAATTTCTCATCGTCTGACTCATCTATTCCGAATCCGAACCCGAAAGACAAGACGGTAGATCACTTGAGACGATGGGAATCTGCCCTGGGTCTTCCTCTTGACAAAGTGGGCGACACCTATCTGGTCGATAAGTTTCATGGATGAGCATTCTACAAGTTTGTGGTGGAAGGGAGTGGCTGCGAGATTCGACCACTCGTTTTCGAGCTCAAGAATGACTCTGTTGGATATGAATAGATCCGAGAATGGATACCAGATCTGTCCTTTGGTCTGACGAGCGGAGACAACGTTCGACAGGGGAAGCAAATTGCATGAATCGAACTGTAAAGACGACAGTCAGAAGGCATCAACCTCCCCTCTCATTTTGAATATTAGGAATAAGCGGAAAACCTATGTGTGTCCTTTCCCTGGATAGAACGATCGTAGATAGTGCTTTGATTGGGACAATAGCGAACGACCTTCGAGAAGTCCCGCATTGTTCCGCACTTTCATTGCACGTATTGCTGGCAACCTTCTCTTACAAAGGGAAGCGAATAGTCGCGAGAAGGAGAGAGGGGAACCTCATGGCAAGCTATCTCTGACTCCGCATCTCTTCCAGATAGAGCTGATATTGAATGGATTAAAAGGAAAGGGCATGATGAATACAGACTGATAATTAGTATTGGGAAGGAAGAGGTTCTAGCGATAGTACGAATTGAAGATAAAAGATCAATTTTAAGTGAGAAACTGAATTGTGGGTAGATGTGGAGTTCACCGGAAGAGTGCCTAACCACTATCCACACCGACCACCAAACAGTATGAATTTAAAGGATGAGTGAAACTACCAGACTACTTGGGAACTCCCCAAGTGCCGAAGTATGTGTGTGTGCAACCGGATTGGAACTCCACTCGTCATTGATTGTTTCTGGTGAAGAGAACCACAAGGGAATTAATCCTGTCCGGGTGTGAACGCATAGGATCTCACGCATAGGCTATCGAATGGTGTTTAGAAGAAGAAGATATTTGTAGTTATGGAGGTAGATAAATCTATGAAGCTGTTCCAATATTGATCTCAGTTGATCATAGTTGCTATCCGTAGTAGGGCCAATGTGTTCAATTCTGAAATACGAGATAAATATGCATCATGCAAGTATTCTTGGATTATAACGACAATTAGGAATACATCACGTTTATTCAAGTCTTTGAATAGATCGACTTTGTTAAAGATCGATTCCCGCCACCAGTGAGCTGCAGATTGTAAAGGTGCTTCTGGTTTCTCTTCTTGAAGAGCGACGGATGAGGAGATTCCTGAGTTTACGTGAGAAATAAGCAGTGATGATGCTCTTTTGTAGAAAATAATAATTTCGTTAGAAAATGAGCAGCAAACATTAGCACTAATGGCTTTCTTATTAGTGAGAATTTAGTATACTCACTTTCATTTCGCAAAGCCCAGAGAAAGATTCGTTGAACAGCAACTGTAGTAGTTCCACATTGTGACAGATGGACATTCAGATCTGTAATAATACATCGAGGTTCATGTTTCCTTTAGAGGATTCATTTTCATTTTTTTAATTGAAATAATTACTATCCTTTTCTCAAATATTGATTGGTTTTCCACTGTGGGACGCCTATCGATTAAGAGTGAATATAGAGCACTGTAATCGAAAATGTAGTGAACGTGATTTTGAAGGTTCGAACAAACGTAAAATAAGTGAATGCTAAAGTTAGAGAGGTTGCTTTCGCAAGCAAAAGTGTACAGTAGTCAGGAGGAGGCGGGGAATCTTCAATGCGGGAGCTGTCTCTCGCTCCGCCTCCTCTCCTGAGGAAGGTACTGAATGGAAGGGAAAGTGCATGGGATAAGAGCTGATAATTACTAGTGAGAGGAAGAAGATATTGGCTATAGGAATAGTACGAATGGAAAGACCAAAGATAATTCCGAGAGAGAAACGGAGAGTGAACTCAGAGAAGGAGCGCAACTTTTTCTCTCGTTTGCCATGTAATCGAGCGTTGCCACCTCCAAGTTGGTACCCATGTATTCTCAAAATTTTAATCAAACTATTCTCCTCTCATATTCTCTTCGGAAGAACTAAGAAGGAATCATCCACCCAACGACCTTCAACCACTTTGAGGAAACGTCCCTTATTCACCACAATATAGACTCGATTAAACATAACGAAGAGATCTGAAACAGTCACTTTATTTTTGCTAACTTGGTCTGACGCGAAAAATCGTGCTCGAAATACCTACGAATATGTAAGGGAATACATAGTAAAATAAGAAGAAAAAAACAAAAACACTTTTACTCGCTCTGAAAAAGACAATCTAAATATGCAATTACGAAACAATGCCAAAGAACAAAAAAAAGTCAAAGAACAGCGAATATGTTTTGAATAAGAAGTTATAGCAATGCCTAGTCAGAATTAGATCAACTTCCAAAAAAACGCCTAACTGAAACAAGGAAGTGGAAAAATTACCAAAAAACATATAATTAGCCATGAACGAGCAGCGTAGAGATCCGTATGTAGACGAAGAATCACAATTGGAAGAGAGGGAGACAATGCGCGTCCACTTAGTTGTGTGCGTTGACTCTGATGTGAATTGTGTTAACAATCAACAGATCTAGGTGAACACACTGCTTGGAAAAGCTTTCTGGGACTGATGCTTTGGCTCAGTGACTTTTGAAGAAACATACAAATAACCATAGCCAGTTGAACGAGAAGGTCAGATTGTAGGCGGCGGGATGAATACTTTGATGAGCTCGCGGTCGGCATCTTGAATGAAATATCGACTATTTTCATCGAGACTTTCATCACGATTTCTTCGAGACGCTGGAAATAAAAGAAGATACTCACCGCTGAGAGTTGCTTGATATCTAGTGAATGCTTCTGCGATTCTTGACTCGGCACCAGGAGGAGGAGCATTCACTGAAGTTATGACTTGACTGTAGGTTTCCTTTTGATGTGGTAAGATATTCAACTCTGAATTGGGAACAAAACTGCTTATCTGACTCATGTTTTGTGATTTTTGATACCACACATAAAGAGACAGACCAGAAATATTATCGAGATCTTCGCTTTCCGGAAATTCCAGCCGTTGAGTTCGCTCTTGTAGCCAGATTCGATCATTGACTGAAATGAGAATGTTGTTCTAGGTAATATTGTTATCTCTTACCTTCCAGAGTATCCGTGAATCCCTTCATAAGCCGATTCGCTCGTTCCTTCTCTTCTCTACTGAGCGTGCTGCTTACAGGGATATCCGTCAAGGGTAACGCAGATGTAGTGTCAGACTGCGGAAGACTCGATTCAGTGAATCCTTCTCTTCCCAGATTCAGCCTCTTCGTAATTGGAAATGGACCGATATCTGTTCGTTCTCTCTTCCGAGTGGTGATAGATGGCGTAGGGAGAATTATTCCAGGAGCGGGTGGGACAGAACTGACTGGGGGAGTAGACACGACGGTTCCGATATGACCTCCAGTTAGAGCCGTATCTGTCTTTGAGACACGAGAGTCTTCATCTCCTGCGCTTCGATTGCCACTGCTAGCAGTTGTTGTCATGGGAGGATACATTCCGGGAGCGAAGGGATCAGAACTGGCTTGCATGCTCTGCCCATCAGTTGGCTGCTTTTGTGGAACTCGTGACTCTTCATCTGCTACTCCCTTCTTCTGAGTGGTGACCAGAGAAGGAGTGCGCACTCCGGAAGTGAGAGGGGAAGGGAAGGATGGGGAATTGGTTACTACTGGCAGGTAATCAGACTCATCAATTGATAGACATTGGGAGATACTTGAGTATCGAGCACTTCTCACATGAGATGACACAGCGAAGGATTGGTCAGGGATCGGGAGAGCAGTGCTCGTACAACTTCCATTGGGAGGAGTGGTTCGAGGAGGCAATGATAGAGCTTGAGTGCCTGCCGACCCGACTCTACTCTGATCCACTTCAGGCGGCACTCCCTCGCCAAATGGAGAAACCGTATAACCAAGAGAGACCAAGTGAGAGATCATCGACTTCACTGACATGCTTGATGTGAAACGGGACGGGCCTACGTTCTCCGTTTGGGCCTCTTCACTCTTCTTCTCTTCGACATCAGTCTGAGTAGCCGCAGTCTTCTTCTTCTCTGTCTGAGTCTCAACAGATATCGACTTCACCTCCTCAGTTCGGGTCTGTGCAATGGAAGTTTCCTTGATCTCTGTTTGGGTGTCATCAGAAGTAAACTTGATCTCATCAGTTTCGGTCTGGACAGTCGAGGTTTCCATACTTTCTGTTTGAGTCTCAGCAATTGAGACACTCATCAACTCCGTTTGAGCTTCCGAAATAGAGGTCGTCTTCTTCAGAGACGAGAGGATCGGTGGGGGATTGAGTAGAGTGAGCTCCGTCTTCATTCGTTCCTGTCCCTTCGAATTCATGGGAGGTGCTCCGGGGAATGAATGGAATGGGGAAGTAGAGAACGCACTGGTCATTTCGTGCATAGCACTCAACGATCGAGATCGCATCCTCATGGAAACTGGCTTAGCAAGCGATCCATGAACACTCTGATCCAGATGGTCTCGTCTCTGCTCCTGTCCAGATCGAATTGAGGTTTCTGACGATAGTTCATAACCGTCGAAGAATGCATCAGGATCGAAATCGGGGCCAGAATGCTCCATGGTACTTCCATCTCTCAGTGACTCCTGACCGTCAGTCGGTCTGTTGACAGTGGATGGATTCTCGTTGGGAAGAGAAGAAGAAGAGGGAGGAGTGGCTCCGCTCTGCTCTCCTGCAGTGGAAGTAGAAGTAGTAGGCTTGGGCAGTGTGGCGGGAGGTCCATTGGATAGGGGAATAGCTTGAGGAGAGTTATCCTCGAGGGGAACAGCTCCTGCACGAGATGCTTGTAGTTGAAGAGGAAATTGTGGAGGAGGTGCAACTAGGTGAACAGGAGGAGCTCCGGAAGGGGCCAGGGCAGTCTGAAGAGGAGGAACTTGAGAAGAATGTGGTACTCCAGAAACAGAATGATCTTGACGATAAGGTGTGCACCACTGTTCAGGAGCGTTGATTCCATGAGGTGCTGGTGGTCCAACCACAGGAGGAGTGCATGAATCGAACAGGAAAGTGGGAAAGTTGGAAATGCTGGGATATCCCAACGCCATTAGCACTGAATTCTTCATCTGGAGTCTCTGTATCTCCGTCTCATACTTCGACATATCAGGTCCGATCCACGTTCCATCCGTCCGCTTCTTATAGGATGGAGGGAGCAGAGTGAAGTTGTAGTTAGCACTACATCTCAGGAATTGAAACTCGGTGTGGTACTCGGGGCTCCTACAAGGCACGTTGAACATTGAATCAGCATCTAGGCACTGTCTGTGCATGATCTTGGCCACCTCCCACTTGTAATGAGCCAACTCCCTTCTCTCCTCGGCAGTTCTCCTGTCGTCTTCGGGATAATGGCCAGAGAGGAAGAACATTTCTTGTTCGATGTCGGAAATGAGCCAACTACCGCTCTCCAGGAGATCATCCCACCACTTGAGGATACGATCCCACTGCAAGATCAATTTTGATTAATTTCATACAGTTCCTCAGAATAAATGAGAACCTTCACTCACAATAGAGATCGGGAAATTTCGTGTTCGTGGATGGCGATACCTGGAATTATTTCATTTAATGATGTGAATGAGCTTGTAAGTTTTTGTTTTTGTCATGAATAAAAAACGATTTTCGAAAATGGAACACCCCTTCCCAAGCATGTGAAAATGGATTCACATAGTGCATAAAACACCGTCAAAACTGTGTGAATTCAGCATTCAAACAAATTTTGCTTACGTTCTGTTCCTCGTGCAATTTGGCAGCCTCAGCGACGGTCCCTTGCCGGTTTCCTGAGTTTAATATAATAAATATATAAATAGATTTGATAAATTAGGATATTTTTTCTGTACTGAATAGATACTCACTTGTATGGAAATCAGCTCCTCGAAATATGCCAGCCACTGTACACAGTCATAGATGTGGAGGAACTGAACATCAAACTTGAGTTCAAATTGAACGTAAAGACGACTAACTAAACGCATGGTGACTGGATGAACTCAGAAAACTTATCTGTTAAAGAAAACCCCGGAAATATACCTCGTAGATGTAATCCATGCATCTTCTCTTGTCATCATGGTTGAGTCTCGCCAACTGCAAATATAAAGGTTAATCACGGCTGTCACAAGTCAAGGATGAGTAGACGAACCTCCCTTCGCGATCGTCTGAGATCCTGCAATTGGAATCAATCAAATGCGGTATTGAAAAAAACAGTTTCTGCATGAAATCTGAAGTTTTCTGGTCACCGTATCTAGTGTGCACCTACCTCCTCAGTAGGAGTGGGTTGTCTTCCCACAGGAGCAGTCAACCAGGCGAGAAGAGTTCTCGTGTAGAATTTCCTAGCCGTGCTCACTAGATGACCGTACTGAAAAGTTTCTGTGATCACATATTTGTCTACCCGGAGGGAAGCCTAGGAGCGTGATTTTTACTGTCAATCCGCTCACTTGGGTCGCATTCTTTGCTCCTTTCTTGTTCTGGCCAATCTGCTCACGCCCGAACTCCTTCACATCGGCGTATGAAGGAATATCAGCCATCTGGAGTTTGTATTTCAAAAGGGTGCGGAATGGATTGGACACCACTTTCCAGATACCTTCCATGTTAATTCTTCACTCACTTGATCCCAAGGCGGACAACGATCGTTGAGGAGAACCGACTCCTCGGGCACATCCATCAACTTCGCGAAGAAAGCAGTTTTGCAGCGAGAATCTTTGTCGAATTTACTTGTCGACGTTCCTCCTCTGCGTATTCTTCTCTTCGCCTGAACAATCGAGTTATCGTGGTAATCGAATGTTAGAATGTAACCTGCACTAGATCCATTCTCACTGGATATTCCACTGACGGACTCTCCATGGAATTCCTTTCTTCCACATTGATCATCTGAAATACGATATGAACATCAACAGTCCAGGGATTAAAACATAGATTAACGTCATACCTCAAAAATCAAGCTTGGTCTCGTTATTCCTCCGCTATACGTTACTCCAATCGGATAGAGACGCTTCCATTCCTAAATTAAACTATTTTCTGAACCTGTTTACGTTACCATGATTGCTCTATATATTTTGCTCTATATATTTTGGACATTGGAAACAGTGCATACCACTCGATAGAGTTAGGCATATGCAGATACTGTACTCATGCGTATTTAGTAGTCGCTTGAAAAATCGGTTTGAGAACCCGCGCATAGTGTTCAGATAAGTTGTCAAAAACCATTCGTGGAGTACGTTATCTCTCTAACTAATCACAGAAAGCTCATTGTTCGAACATACCTCGAAGCGTTCTGGAGTGGGAGTGAAGTAAACTGCCTTCGGAAGTTGATGACTGCTTTCTCGGGAATGGATCAGTGGAACCTGACGAGTGTGCAGTTACTCTTTAAACATTTGATCTCTCTAGTTTACCAAATGCATGAAAACCAACGTACTTGTGTATTATTGTTTCTTGAAACAGGTTTGTAAAAAAAAATACCTGCACACTTCTTCCAATGGTTGTATTCGAACGAGAATTAAGAACTTCGCCAATGGCGACCGCACCCTTCAATTATTCAACTAGCTCTAGCCCAAAAGTCATGGCGACATTGTTTGGAGCCCAAACAAATTGAGATCGGAATATATCTAGAATACATTTTTTTTTTCCATTTCGAAATAAGTCAGTTGCGAGGTTACCAACGCGAGATAAGAAGTGTATCATCACCAAAAATCATCATTTTCGATGTTATTTTAGTAAAACAACAGAGTCGTTGTTCGTTGTTCTTGATATTAGGTAACAAACACAATCATTCACCTCTCCTTCATCATTGATAGTAATGAGAGGTATCTCTCTTGTCGTGACTGCCCTGTTCCTGCTCCCTGGCTCTGGTGGATTGAAAGTTGGTGCCGCAACCTGAATGAACCGTCCAGTCAATCGCTTGAGAGCTAACACGTTTCGTACCTTCTCTGTTGTCTCAGTGGTTGGATTGATCGTACCGTGTTGGTCACCAACTTGAGCGTGGCTTCGGACTGGTCCGCCTGCCTGCAATTTGGTTTGAAGAACACAATGCAATCGATGTTGCAGAAAGACCGAACAAAATGGATCAAAGATAAGAAACAAATAACATTGTTTGGAAACCAGAGGGTAAGCAGGCAATAGCCTCGATACCAATCCGGGAAAAGGAAACATAAATCCCTAGTATTAACTATGAGCAGTTACTCACCTCGTGTTTCGATGTGTAATGTAGCAAGAACCTCTGAGGGTCATTCAATACCATCGAGCAGAGTTTGCACGTAGCGGGAGTGGCACTGAACAGGCACAGAATCAGAATTTGTACGTGAGATCATCTCATACTAAACGGAAAATGAAGAATTTCGAAATCTAGGAGGTACCTGTTGATAGTGTGTCTCATCTCAAGATGAAGGCTGAGCTGTGCAGTCTCTTCTCTGCATCCCATCACGGGACACGGGATAACAGGCTGGAAGCGCGACATCGATCTAAATGGATACATGATCTAGGTTCGCAGATAAAGAAAGTTTTCTTAATTTGAGACGAAACATCGAGCATAGAGAACACGAAATGATCGGAGAAATGAAACACGTAGAGTTTGCGCGGATTCACAAGACAAAGTGCTCGCTAATAATAAAGTCATTGAAGAGAGAATGATCGTGCTTGAAAGATCTCTCATTCATCGAAACATCATTATAAATCAAAACGCAAAGAACGAAGGAGACAAGGAAGGACGAGATATTGTGTAAAAGGAGAGCGCGTAAAAAATCGAGAGGAAGGTGTGATCGAGAGACTGATCGAGAGACTGATCGAGAGACTGATCGAGAGGGAAGTAGAGAAATTCATGATGATACACATAAGAGTGGGAAGAGGGATATGAAGGAGGAAAACGATAGATGAGCGGTAGTGAATTAGGAGTTGTTACATACACTTTACGACCGTTTCAAGGGTGAACTTTGTTGAATCTGCGAACGTATGGAGGGACATTGCTAGATTGTGTATCAGTCAGCCCTCTTAAGATCTCCTAAACCCCGAAGCTCCTCCAGACTCTCTCTATTCTCTCTCTCTCACACTTCTTCCGTCTTTCCTCTTGAACAGGCGGTTCCCGTGAGTGATGAATGATTTAGAATTTTGAGAAGGGCCGAGAAAGTGAAAAGAGTAGCAGAGAAAAAAACGAAAGATTGCATGTAGTGAGAAGTGGTTCTGTCGTTGGATCGGTTAGCCGCGTACCAGCATTTACTGGACGAAGAATCAAGGGCAAACTCTCCGCACTAAACTGCACAACGCGCCTACACTCAGGCAAACACGCTCAATGAATTTCGGAATATCGCCTAATGGTCCAAGAGCATACTCGCGCTACGGGCTCGCTGATCAATGGGAATGATAAGGATAGCGCGACGCGACGCGAGTGAATTGGCTGTTTTCACTAACCAGTGCATGGTGTGTGTGTGTGTGTGATAGAGAAGATGAGTGTGGTGACTGAATAGAGCGCGTAAGTTGTTCATTGGACTCGGGTTCACGCTAGGGAGGCATCACAATCTAGCGCGCCGATGTTTATCCATTTCTTCATGTCTGCTTTAGGTCTGGCAATGTAAGTTCACAAGAACACGAAGAAAGTATAGAAAACCACACCCAATGAGACTAATACGGTTCTATCAACGTATTACCTGTTCAAATTGAGATCCTTATTGCTTTTTTTAAACAAGAAACGTCGGAAGAATCGCGGAAATAAATCTCGTGTATGGAAACACGAGCAGAAGGGGTGTTTACGAATATGAGTGTGTGTGTATAGATCGGGCTGAATGATAAGCGATGGGAAGGGGAGCGTGTGTTGAGTGAGTGGACGAGAGAGAGAGGAGGTTGGGAGGTTGCAGTGGGTCGAGTTGACAACCAAGTGCCATAACGGAGAACGTATACTTAGGAGGAGATCTAGGAGGGGGAATTGAAGCTGGTTGTGCAGTGGATCCCTAAGCACTACGTTCCTGAGGCATGAAAGTTTGCACAGCATGCACTAGTTCACGATGCAATAACATTTTAAAAAAAAAATTATCATGAAAGCGGTATTTGAAGCCTACCATAAAGGGCGAAGTTGGGGAAGTGTGTGTGTGGGCTGTATTTGCATCCGTAACCAGAGAAGAATCTTCCTTCCGCACTCTCTCCACTTCCTGACCTCTCCTTTTCTATTTCGATTTCAATTCATTCCTCTTCTCTCTTCCCTACGAATCATGTCGTTAATCTGGTAGCCTGGAGGGGTGCTACAATATGTGAACGAGCCACGGTGGGGCTCGATGACAGTGCTCACAGTCATCGAGAAAGGACTCTTCACATGTTCTACTGGAGATGGAACACACGACCAACATTTGATTGATTGACTACAGTGTAAAATGACGAGATTCCCGAGAATGGGCTTAGTACGAGAATCGGGGCTGCTCGAACCATTCGTCCTACTGCTCCTACTGTGCAGACACTGATCGAGAAGGGTGAGGAAGGGGCCGGGTGACTTATAGAGCACTAATAGGTTGAGTCGGAATTCACAGCATGTCGAGGGTGCTAACGTGGGTTACCTCTGAAGGACTCGAGGATATGACGGATTGTGATACTGTCCGAGTACGGCCGGAGGAGAAAGTCAGTCGAAGGGATGGCATCACGTGCTCCATCACGCGGGAATTCAGTATGAGAGTGTCATGGGAATGCAGATACGATTGCTCGGGCCAAGTTTTCGCCCACTCCCTTTCGCCCCCATCTCATTCCATTATGACACCTTGGGCATTCTGCTTTCCAATTTGCCGGCCGTACTGAATTGCTGATTTGCCGGATTTGCGGACCGGGCGGGCCGATTTCAGTAGAGAGTATAGAGTTGAGGCTGGGAGATCACTAATGGTGGAGCAAACTCGGGCTTCTGCATTGGAGCACGCATAGGAATGGCATGGCAGGGAAGGACTCTCGTAATTTCCTGCTTTGCTTCTGTATCGCTTCTAAATTGGTTAGAGTTCGTTTCTAGATAGAGATATTGGGGAACCATCCCAACTACTCCGTTATGCACGGGTTGAAGGATCTATATTTTCGAGCTCTCCGCCTAGTGAGACGAAAGTTAATGAGAATTGAGGAGATTGTTGCTCTCTCGGATTCTCGGAACTCCCCCAGGGATGGCAGATGGCTGGGAATAATTTATGACTCTCCCGCTAGAGCTGGCGCTCAAAACAGATGGCCGCCATGAATTCGGAGTGGGTGGTCGATTCGGGCGGGAGGAAATGCACTCCTGTTGTTCGGATTGAGCCACATTCAGGATTGTCTTTCCGAAATCTGTTTTATTTCCGTTTGCACTCCAGCTTCAATATGTTATTGAGGAATTTGTATCTTTTCTGGACACTTCTGATAATCACGAATTATCTTAAATGTATCATTCCAATTGAGTTGGCTTGAAGTTTTGCTCGAGCTTAACTCTTTTAATTGATCCGCGGTTGGACGTTCCGGTGTGCTGTTTATAACAAATTATTTTTTCCTCGAGAAGCTCATTGCTTATTAATGTGTGTTCCGTGTTCTTCTTTTGCTCACTCGGAATTAGCGCCTCATCCATCAATTTTCTTTTTCGCTACAAATTTACACAAACACTATGCTGGTTTCGAAACAGTTTGTAGGTTCGGCCCTAAGCATCTAGACTCTTTTCGTGTAACAAGGAAAATCATACGCCATTGAAGTGAGCAATGCCGACTACCTTCGTATGTGCTACTCTCTTCCCGTTCATTCTCTTCTTTTCTGGGGTTGACTCTCATAGAGGTAATCTTTTTGAACCGTTCAGACTCTGTTTCTATCAGTGTGGTTTCAAATACAATCAGCCTACCAGAGGATTACTGTTTGAGTGGTGTACTTCCCGAGTGGTGTACAATGGAGATCAGGGATTTAACCCTTTCCTCTTAGGAATTCTGATAGCCATATTTCAGACTTAAACATCACTGCAGCGGCTACGAAATGCTGTCCCGAGAGTGCCTTTGAGTGCTGCTATCAGGTGAGAATTCATTCGTGATCTCATATTTGGCAAAAGAATGACGATTCCCTTGTTTCTTTCCTCTCAGCAAGTTCAAATCAAACTATTTTACTGAGCTCTGAACAACTTCATCTTTCATTATTGCTCTCGTCGATTCTTCAAATATGAGTTCTTCTATTCAAATTCTTTGTAACATTGTGATCTCTAATCTCCTTTAGGCGTTGAACGCTATTAAAAGACTATCGTGCCCCGAGATCCCCAAGGGAGAGAACCAAACGGAGGCGATTCGCTGCTTGCAAAGAGAACTCTATGGAGAGCATGACGTTGAGATTCTCTCTGTCGATCGTGAGTTTTGACTGCGTTTCACGATTACGATCTGCTTGAGAATACTCGAAATTGATAAACACTAGTAAGGCAAAGATCGTTTTATTACCTCAATAAACTGAACTAACGGTTTTCACAAAATATAAACCCGGAACCTGTCAGATATAAGCTGCTGTCAAGTGTTCGCAATGAGCCCTGGAGATCCCTACGGATTCTGCTATGAAAAATGCGAGTGAGTCATACTTCTACACATCGAACTATCATAAAATCATATTGCTAGCAATGTTACCACTAATCATTCTTCATTTTATTCGTTTTTCGAAGACGGAATCAGCAAAGCATTGTTGTCAATTTCTTCCCTTTCACAGAAAAGCCCTCCTTTCGCCAGTTATCGAGAGCAGAATGAAATTCGAGCTTATAGAGATGGGATGCCGCGGGAGGGAAGCTATGCTCAATGTAAGCACCGCCTAATTTTGATCGCACATGATTGCCGGTCGAGGGAATAATGTCCTCCTTCCCGTGCACCAACTGTGCATTGGGTCATCTTGTTCCTAGAACGTGTGAGATAAACGCGTTATTACCACAAACACCAACAAGTACCGGCCATTTGGCATCCGCCTATTCAAAGCTCGTAATTGCAGTGTTTCAACAAATGCAATTACTGGTGGGGGGAGAACGGAGCGAACGCGACGGTTTGTGCTTTCTTATCATGCATGTGTATTCAGAAATTTTGTTGAGTTTATTATTTGTCTGTAAGTTCTTCGTTGTAGAGCCTGCTCGAGGGCCAGAAAGTAAACGGAACCTGGAACTGTGAAAATGAGTGATCAATAACTTGTTCATGTTACCATCCATCTCAATCTCATCTTCTCCCCCTTCACTACTCTCTTCTTCACTCAATTCATTCGATTCTCATTCTACCAATTCTGCACATTTTGTCCGATTTGTTCTCCTTTCATGTTCACGTTATAAATGCAATGAACACTTAACATTTCATTTGTCATTCTGATAGTTTCTGTTGTATAGTGGTCTGTCCTTACTCTGGGAGCATAGAGGAGAGAGGTTTATCCACACAACATGACAAGAGAGAGGAGTCACATTCCCCTAGATGGAACGTGGGGTAGACTGACGAGTTCACCTCGACAGGCAGAGGTGACATGCTAATACGTATGCTAATGAAGGGATGATGGAGGTCAAGGGGATAGCCAGCAGTAGTTATAGTAGTGTTCAATTGGTACGTTTCGTACCAATTGAACACTACTAAGAATATGACATTCAAATTTTGCCCATTTTTATTTTACCTGAATTTCCCAATCCAGATATTTTACGGTCCTGACATTTTCCGGTCATGACATTTCCCGGTCCTGGAATTCCCGGTTCCGGATTTTACGGCCCGATTGGCAATTTCAAATTTCCTAAATTGCGGTATTTTCAAACATGAATTAGACATAAATTTTAGCGTCATTTTCTGGTTCTGACATTTCCCGGTCGCCAATTTTCTGTCAGGTCATGAAACATATCCAACATTCAATCGTCTTTATGGTCTTACTTTTTCGACATAATAAACAATAGAATCATCAAAAATATTTGTGCATAGCCGTCTATCTTCTCTGGTCGTCGGATGGAGATCGACCATCAAATATCCATAGGGTTGAGACTTAACCGCATCTTCGTAAGCTTCCCAAAAATAGTTTGATTTACCCGGAAATATCTGCCTTGCAAAGTTTTGAATCTGCAGGGTGTCTCCGGTAGACTTGGTCAGACAAATATATGTACTATTGGCTCTAGCGGTTCTTTCCTGAGCAAACAAAGACTGCACAATATTAATTATCGAACAATTACAATGATGAGCCACACGAGTGAATAGGTTGTTTAGTT
>LS517055.1:6595-21593 GCA_900490845.1 Pristionchus japonicus
TAAATTATCAACCATTTGTAGACGAAAAAATTTCGAAAAAATTTTGTTAAAAAAGTCAGTTAATCGCCTCCCCGAGGCGGAAATTTTCAGCTATTGAAAAAGTCTGTAGCATAAGTTTGACGGATTTTATGATTTTTCGAATATTTGAGACGTCCGGAGCCGGATTTTAGGTCGTTTTCACGTTCCGACCAAATCCCGTCAAATGAGTGTTACTGGTCACTGAACACATCAACCACCAAAGTTTGGTTGAAATCGAAGCACGTTGAACAGTTTGTAAATGGAGGGTGTGAATTTCATGCAATCTCTCAGAAGACCTCTGGTAAGCAATCAAGAGATGAACACAGTCGATATTGCGAGAGAAATTGCACATGAGAAAAATCTTGAGGTTGGTAAACATTCTTTTGGTGCTCTGACCCAGTAAGCTCAGAGAAATGATGACTCGTTCATGATCGTCAATCTGGATTCTCTCTTTGACCGCTACAATCTCTGGAATAAGGAGCTGCCAATGGCTGAGGTTCGACGAACTGTCGAGAATTAAAGTAAAGTAAAAAAAAGATTACTAGCCCTTCTACGCTGTGAAAGCCAACAGTGACGAGGCCATTCTACGTTCTTTGGCTGCACTCGGAGTCGGTTTCGACTGCGCATCGAAAGGCGAAATTGAAGAGGTGCAGCTACAAATGTCATGAAACGTTGATGAGAATTAGTGTCCAGGTGACGCGAATAGGCGTCGCACCGGATCGCATTATCTACGCAAACCCGTGCAAATCAAGTTCGTACATCGAATATGCTGATGTCAAAGTGGGTTTTTTTCTTTTTTAAACAGTAATCTCCCCTAATCATGATATTCTAGGGTGTCACTCTGATGACGTTTGACAGCACTGAGGAACTGGAGAAGATTAGAGCCCATCATTCTTGCCCAGCGTAACTGGATGATTGCAATAATATTAGTTTCAAGCGAGACATTCGAATTTTCCAGGCCCATTGCCATTTTGTCATTTTTCCGATCCGACCGCCAACAACCCGTTGAGTGGAAAGTATGGCGCCGATCCAGTACAGGTACTGCATATTTTCGAAACTGTCTAAAAAGCCGATTACGTAGCAATGTTCCAATTTCCAAATTTCAGGAAGCGCCGGGCTTGCTCAAACGCGCATTTGATATGGGGCTGAACGTCGCTGGCATTAGGTGAGCGTAGTTTTGGATCTCCAGATTGCGGAACAGAATATTTTCTAAGTGTCCACGTCGGCTCCGGCTGCAACGATCCGGCCGTATATCGTGTTGCGGTACAGTTCGCCAGGCATGCTATCACGAACTGATTCTGTCAAAATTCTGTCGTTCAGGAACCTGTTCGACATCGGCCAGGTGCTAGGGCACAAGATGTCTATTCTTGACATTGGAGGCGGATTTACGGGAGGCCGGCTTTTTGCTCCCTTTGAGCAGGTAAAAAATCCGAGTTACTTACACGATCATCTCATGATCTATCTATGTGTGGTTGTCATTCAGAGTGTTGCTGTGATTAGATTGGCTATTGATGAGTTCTTCCCACGTCCGGACGTACGCATTATTGCGGAACCGGGCAGGTCCCTTTACCGGCTCCGGCTCTGGTTCAACTTTTCATACTTTAGATTCTTGGCTGCACGGCCCTGCACACTTGTGACAAACGTGGTCGCACGCAAGGCAACTACCAGCAAGAAAGGCGAGTCGCGCATGACTTATTTGGCACGTGTTGTAAACGCAGGACCTGGAACCACTAGACACATGAACTACTACATCAACGAAGGGGTGTACGGATGTTTCAATCCCATATTGTTCGGAGAAGCATGCCCTGTAGGACCCACCTCTCTTTGTAAGTGGCTAAGGAACGTTCTTTGTACGAGCTTTCTTTCAGGAAAAGAACGGCCAATCCTATCCATCCACTATCTGGGGAGGAACCTGTGATTCTCGAGATGTGCTTGTGGTGAGGATTTCATTAGGGATATCCCTATCCGGAATTTCAGGAAAACGTGATGATGAGGGAAATGGACGTCGGCGATTGGATGGTCTACGAGGTTGTTTGATACTTGAAGGCGATCAGTAACTCAAATATTACCGTAACCTGTCATCGTTTCAGGAAATGGGCGCTTACACAGTATCAACGTCGACGACTTTCAATGGTTTTGCGCGTCCCACTCTGATTTATGTGATCAGCGAGGGAGTATGGTAGGTGATTATCGATTGATTGTATCTTTCAAATTACTTGATTATATTTGCAGGACCGAACTCGGAATTTACTAACTGATTCATCTTTTGGCATCCATTTCAAAAACAGATATGCGAAACATCGTCCTTTGATCATCCGTTTTCTTTCGTTTTCATGAAAGTTTCATCATCAATAAATACAAATGCATTGAAAATGTGTATTATATAATTGCTAGCTCAACCTGAAAACGGCAAGAAGATAAAATCCGGCAATGGCAAAATGCGCCTCTTCCCTGTTCAGAAATTCAATCAACAGAGGGTACAGAACCAGCATCGGTTGGGAGTGAATGCACTGGCATTCTACTCTAACTGAAGTTGATAGATGAAATTATCATGAGTCATTACGTTAAAAAGTCGCAGCACTTCTGAGAGAATTTTGAAATCCTCTTTCTTCTGAAAAAATCATTCGACATCCACCCCATAAGCCTGTGTTTCCTGCCTCTTGTCACTGATTGAACTCACTAACCTCAAACAGCTGCATCAATATCATCATTTCGCCCAGTCTGACAGAGTAATCGTCCAATCGCATCGTATTCCGGTAGTGATTGTGCAGTGCCTTGAGCGCTTGAGCACGATAATGTTCGCCGAGCCGACGGGCCTCATCGCTCACGGCAATGTCGCCTTAAATACACATTCAGGTATGAGCGCTCTAGGAAAGTTGGGAAGGTTGACCAATCAACATCTGAATGATTTCCTTTTAGTATTTGTATGTTGGGTGTTGGCTCGAGTAGACTTCGATAGGTTACGGAACCTATTTGTGTGAAAGAAACGCGATCGTAGCGAACTCGGAATGAGTAGGTCTACGAGCACGGTGTGAACAAAATATTTTGAGTGCTGCGCACCTGTGGATGTCAGAACGATATTCACAGCCCATTACTCAGTAATAATCTTCATTAGAATTTGTATTACGTGGCGGTTTTGACCGGTTAGGAGAGCGAAGAATGAGTGTTATACCCCGAATAGCGTTGAATTTCAAATCTACTGTTCATTGTGCTCACTTGTACTGGGTCCTGACGAGATCCAGAAACAACGATGACTCGGGAAAGTTAAGACTATCCCGCTTTATTACATGATTTCTTTCGTCAACTTCTCGCGTCTAAAATTCAGTCAGCCCAATGAACAAACGCAAAAATACTCACTCTATCCAGTGCTCCAGATTTCTCGAGAAGTTTCACGATATTGTCGAATCGGCATCCCTTGCAGTTCAAACCTGGAATTTTCGAAGATTTTGAAATCTCAAAATTCGCGGTTTACCTCTACCGGTTACGCAAGTGCGCGTGCCGGAGCGGCATGCAAAGCGGTTGCCAATTTTTGCGCGACTGTAAGGGTTGCTGTTCTTTTTCAAAGTACATTTTCATGCGTGATGATCAGCGTCTAATCATGGGTGTACATCTCACCGATAGAAAACAGCACACGCTCGACAGCATTCGATTCCCAGGTGCGCGTAGCGTGTAGTCGTCCCGCACACAAGACAGTCGTGATACTGCAATGCAGAAATAACAATATGCACTGCATCTCTGTTTGGCTGAAGAAAAAAGAATTAGGTTAAAAAGCCCACAGTCTGCTCGGACGCTTCAATTGCTTGCATATGAATCTGAGAGGACCATTTTAAAAAGAAACAAACAACAGTTATTGCAAAAGTAACAGCAATACATGATAACAAGATTGCAATTATCCGTCTCCTAATCTTATCAAGAACGCGTGGTCCATTGGACGAATGCAGGGAAATGAACGATAGGGAGGGAAGAGAGAGGAAGTGCAAAAGGAACAGAGGGGGGGAGGATACGAGAGCACGAAAAGTGTGCAACGAGTGTGCCCGACTACAACCTTGAGCGAGCAAAGCCCGTTTTGGACCATAACCCCGGGTTCATGGGGGTGGGTCACTCCGAGACCATGAACCCCGGGTCATGGGTCAGAAAAGTCATGGTCGCCGACTCGACTCCTATGGTGATGACTATTCACAGTATGGTGCAGTCACACTATTTGAATGGTTTCTTCCAGAATTCTCAACAAGACAATGCGAGGAATTGAACATAATGACGCGATGATGGTGACTCCTGACAACAAAAATATACTTTTCGAAAATTTTAAATACCCAATTCCTTCCATATGTGGTGGGATCGATGCAGGAGGGAATGGGGTACACTCCTTTACCTACATTGCCTTTACGCAAACGGCGTTGAGATACTGAAAATTCCGAAAAAAAAATTGAAATTTCGGGATATAAAATTGGCTTCGGAATCGTTGTAAAAATAATCCCAATAGTGTTCCTGTGTACCGAAGGCAAGCCTAACACTATGCTGAAGCAATTTTGATTCTAGCTTGTTCCGTTGAAAAGTTATGAAAACCCAGTTTTCAAACTTGGTGCGCACCTGGCGCGCCGCATTTCGCAATACGGCCAGTGACGTCATCATTTTTGTAAACAAGGTCAAAGGCCCTCCAGCATATGTGAGTATAGCGGCCTGAATCGAAAGTCCTGGAGCGATGTCCGCTGAGGGGCCAAAAAGGTAAATTTTCTCGGAGCCGGTCTCTTAATTAAATTCTCAGTTTTTGGTTCCAATCTTTCATCATATGAAAGGTTTTCTTACCGCAATCAATCCCACGCACAGGCAAGGAAAGAGGAAGCTAATCGCCAAGCGACGCTTCTCGCTATAGTGATTCCTGAACGAACGCAACGAATATACGATCAGATAATTATAGCAAACCTCATTGAAAGGGTGATCAGCTGCAGTGTACTTGTTGCAGGAATCAGTACCCACATCATATTACATAGCACCATAATGATCTGAGATTCAAGCATGTATTCAGTCTGGATTTCGCACCAAAAAGATGTCCTTCGTAATTCAAACTCACTATGATATTCCAGTTGTTGGGAATTGGCAGATAATGCATCAACGGGTTAACTACGGCTATAATAAATGTGCCTTCTCGGAAGATATGTGCCTGAAAACATGTTGAGAATAAGTGAGGGGTGATAAGAACGCGCTCACATAATTCGCCATGGCAAGTAAGGCGCATAGCAAAAATCCGTGAATGGAGAAAATGGAAATAGCGATCTGAATTCACGCTAAAAGGTATACCCCGTTTTTCAACAGTTACCTTGTAGACAGGGTCACTCGTTGAGGGTTTTTTCGATATCGCAACTAGGTAGAACAGATACAGATTAAGTGAAGCGCCTGATAGTTTGATTTATTGTAAAGAATTGGTTGAACCTGTTACTCCTTCGACAGTACACAAAATTCGCGTGAAGAGTAGGAGCCACGACATTTGGTTTCAAACTATTTAGTCAAATATGCCAAATAGCGAACACTCAGATGATAAAGCTCACTTCTTCCTCTCTCTCTGAAATGAAAAATTGTAATAACAGTAAGGTCTGCTTGTTGTGATTCAAAAGGTTCGTTTTCTAAGAAATTACCACAACCCATATATCAGACAAAAGGTGATAATCTTATTCGTATTCGTATTCGTATTGATAATCGTTGGTATCTGATAAACATCTAGTAATATCGCCTGTTGTGATAGACAGGATCGTTGTAAATTCATCACCTAAACGTCAAAAAATATCCACAAGACTCATTCGTGAAAGCGAGCATGAGGAAATCGTTGAATCATAAATTAGAAGTAGGCATGAAAGAAGCAGGAGTAATGAACGAGCAACCCATTGTGAAAGATCTAAGGCGTTGGTCAGATATTTTGGTTTGACTCAGAAACAAAGAAACTCGAAGAAAATGTTTCAAAAGCGTTGGTCAGAAAACCAGAGCTTTGGCTTTCCATTCACCCTTTCAAAGCCTTTTTGAGAGAGTACGAGCCCTCGCCAGCATTTGGTTTCGGGAAATCACTAGAGGCAATAAACCAAGGCAATTGGTAGGTCCGGCAAACCTAGTTTCCACCACTACGGAGATAGAAAATTCGGATTATGTGTGAAATGTTCGAAAAATCGTAAACTACAAAGTTGTAGAGATAGAATCAAATGTTCACGTAATCACGTTAGAGGTGCCCAGTAGGGTTAGCTAAACGGAATGACGGCGCCGAAACGTAGGGGTGGTCTCATTTCGGCGCCGTTATTCCGTATTCGTTTAGCCAACCCTAGTGCCCAGAGGCGGAATATCAGTAGTTTAGATTGAGTCCTGCTTGATTCCAAGATTTCGTAGTGATTCATCGATCGTCATTCAAGTTACTCGTTCACTCCTTGCTATTCCCCTTCCCATGTCGTGAATGTAATGCGGGGATCCACACAACGCAGTTCAAGTATTCTGTGCTTTAAACATTTGTGACATTTTGCTTAACATGTGTGACATTTTGCTCAATATTCTCCGATATTTACCTTCAACGATGAACTTCGGTTGCTCCCGTCGTCTTATTCCGCGTCGTCCGAAGAACTTTAATGGGTTTTTGATGGTTTTCCTTCTATTTTATTATTCTCTGATTATAGTCCTTCCAATTAGCGTAGTGAACTCAGCGTGATCATTTTGTTTTGTCCCGTACACGTGTGTAATTTCACTTTCATGAACCTTGTAATTTGATAACTGGCGGCCGAAATTATAACTTCGAAACGCTGAGCGCGCGAGATTTATGACCGCAAAACATTTTTTGAGCTCTTTGAACTGCGTTGATAAATGTACCGATAGATATTTGCAGATAAATGCTTTGGTTTGACTATGTGCTCGGAACACTAGTCACATTAGTGCTGTTTTCTTCCACATTTGCGCAAATCATACTAGTGATTGTGATATTGAAAGAGAGCAGGAGGGATGCTTGCTACACGGTGAGCTGTCGTCACCCAGAGTGAGAACCGGTCGGATGTCGAGACATTTGTATCAACATAGGATAATCAAAGCATTCCTTGTTTCAATCTTCTTTGCATGGTTATTTTGCAGACTCTTCTTGAGCTGCCCTTACTCTACATGCACATCACTGCCCGACTTCTGATCAGGCATCATTTTGCGGGGAATGATTTCGTCATGTCACTGAACAATGGACCATTTCCAATGATTTACTTGTACGGAACTATGCACTACTTCTTGCACGTCCAGGTACCAAACGAAGTGTTTTTATAGTTCAATTTTCGAGAGTTTATGCTCAACATGTTCAGATTTGGGGAGCGACCCTGCGCGCTCTAGTACGTTGTCTTCTAGTACGTTAAATATGTGCACCCCAATCTTATGTGAAACAGGTCAGCTTTTCCAGAATACTTATTTTTGAATTTACATTCTTTTTAGAAGCTCGAGAAATTGCCTGGAATTTCGTGGTTACTGATCAACATGATTGTACCATTCCTAATTATGTTTCCGCAACTTTTGCTGGAACCAGTCAGTTTTATGCTTGACACGGAGAGAAATGCGGTGATTGCGATTCCGCCTGGTACAGCTCAGGTAAAAACAAAAATTAATCATCAATCTGATAAAAAAACTCAGTCAATTTACACTCACACTACAGTACTCCTCGTTAGTAGTACTGTGCTTAGTTCAGTGTGTTACTGCCTCATTCTATGGAATTTGATTATGTACAGGAGGAATTTGTAAGTGAAGTTCTGGTAACTGTCACATGCAAAAGACCACAACAATCTTCTCTGTTACAGAAGTGTGCGGGAGTATCATCGTGAGAAACAGCTCACTCTACTTGGATTCATGCTGTTTTTCTCACTTTGTACCATGACTGCATATCATTTCGTGATCAACTACGCAGCCTACCATTATTATGTACGCCGTAGCCGTTCGAAGACATTCGACAAATCTAACATTTTTCAAAACTTTAGGAAAATCTATTCCTCATTACTCGAAAAATGCACATTTTCCCCGTTATGTTCCTCACTTTTGTCAGCCCATGGATGCTCATGCTGACGAATAGGAGCCTGAGAAGACGGTTAGAAAATCCACATATCTCGATGTAATTTGAATAATTCAGCACTCTCAACCTATATTACAATGTTGTCGCTGCGATTTCGCCTGTAGAATAAACTTCACACTCAATCCGGAATGTCTGCTGTTAATGCTACTAGTTCTCGATTTTCCGTACTTTACATTTCACTTTTTTACATTCATGCAATTATAGTAGGAAAGAGGAAATGTTATGAATGCGCGAGAAACGAAAATGCATTACAACTCGCTGTTCTACCTACTCTTCATTGAACTGATAATGTTAATCTGTCTTATTTGAATTTGATCCTGCCGAATTGATGTCAAAATGGATGAACAAAAAATCGAATTCTGCAGAAGAAATAGCGCGATGAACAATAACTGTTCACTCACGGCTCAATTTATCCAACGAATTCGGAACGTTTGGAAAAAAACAATGATGATTAGTAATCAAGGATAGTAGAAATGCGAAGCCAAATTAACTGAGCTCTCGATTGTGCTCTCGAATGAACCACCGAGACAGTGACAACTGACGACTCCTGAGCTCTGGTCTTGATCGCTTGTCGGATGTATCGGAGTTGCTCCAGTGCCTGCCAAGTAACAATTTGAATAAATAGCATGAACTTCTGTGAAATGACACGAGTACCTGTTCTGAGGAGCACATGAAAGAAGTGAACCAAAGAGCGCATGAGATCGGTCTGAGTAAACACTGTGTAGACGAAGACAGTAAATGGCGAAATGATGAGGGGGAGCACACTCTAAAAGAAAATTTGGATTATTTTACACTGCAATAATAATGTCGTCGACATTCAGGTGTAAACAAGGTACGTGAGAAACTTTTACAATATTTTTACAATACAATGTCAAATTTATGATTCCACTCGGTTCAGACATCTGCTTTCCCCATATGATTAGCATCTGGCGATGATTGCTCGAAATGAGATTCCGCGTACTCTCACGCGAACTTGGTAGCACACCTACCAATCTTGCCTCGGGCTTGAATATGTCAACTTCTCGATGTGATCACGACAGCGGATGAGTAAATCTACTTTTTCTGCGTGGTTTTGGACTCCCGTCGCCGTTGTGCTCTTCCCATCAACCATACTACTGCTCACACTTGTGTTGCACACTTTTCAAGAGCGCAAGGAGCACTACGGATCAATATTCTACAGGCTATTCAGGGTTCAGGTGAGCATGTCTTTATCTTTTCACTTTGTACATTCGCTTATCTCGAAGCTCTTACAGAGTATACTCGAGGTCTTCTTAATCTACCTCTATATTATCGGTAAACTTCTCATCAAGGACAGATTAGCAGGAAACGATTTCATTCTGTCTCTGAATAATGGATTCGTCTATTTCTATTTTTACGGAACTATTCATTTTTACTTGCATGTCCAGGTATGGAAAATAGCTACAAGTAAGTTCATTTATTTCAAAAGGTCTGGGGAGTAGTGGTGCAATCTATAGTGCGATTTGTAATAGTCTGCGCACCACAATCGACTTTTCAAAAGGTGGAGATCATTCATTCTACTTTCATTAAAGCTTCTGTTAACAGTGTTTCGAGACCATTCCTGATCTTGGATGGCTATTGATCAATACACTAATACCATTTGCCGTCGAAATGCGGCAGTTATTTGAAGAACCAGTGCATTTTCTCCTAGATCGTGACGGAAATGCGGTTCTCAATATTCCGTCGTCACAGGTAATTCAAAACTTCTAGTTATGAGCAAGCTTTCTCATGGAAGAGTGATGTTTACACACAACTCTTTGCACTCGTTGCCAAGGTGGAATATCTCCGTATAATTCAGTCAATCTCCACACACTCCACAATCTTCACTGTTGTGGGTACTGCGCTCAGTGCAGTCTGTTATATTGCCGTACTGCGGAAATTAGTCTCCTTCAAGCGCGAATTGTGAGTAATCGAGATCTGAATCGTGAAAAGAACAGAAACAGGTTTATATTCAGCGGAGTCAATGAATTTCGTCAAGAGAAGCGTCTTACGATCGTTGGATTAATGTTGTTCTTCTCATTATGCGTGATGACCACATATCACCTGATATTGCACTTCACAGAGAGTGCAAATGTAGGTTTGATCGTAAAAGTAACTGTGATCGTGAAGCTCGACCAATTTTTTCACTAGCTCAATGTAACATTTTATAAAAATTGAAGCAATGCAAAGTTTGAGGAGGCAGTGGTACGATTCATCCGGGATTTTCAAATATTTCCCTTTATGCTACTCACTTTCATCAATCCATGGATGCTAGTCTTTACGAATGAAAGTCTGCGCAAAAAGTGAAAGTCGTAATTTAAAAGTGTTGAGCTGAGAGGATTTCAGGCTGCTCCACAAATCATCTCCTTCATCGGACTGAGAGGAACTCGGAAACCGAAGAAAAGGAGCGAATTGAGCTAACCTTATCAGGGTCGCTCTAGGAATAAATAATTCTTTCTATTAATTTCTTGCGTTATGTCACATCTATATATGTCATAAAAGACCTGACTGTTAAGCTCGGAATTCTACTACTTATCATAATGAAAATGATCATATCACACTACTCGACATTGTGAATTGTGAGTGAACTTTCGCCACGCTCTGGTCTCTTCTCAATCCCACAATCTTCGCCAATCCATCTCGGTAATCTCTTATCATGACGACGATTACCACTGCGTCCCAACCGGGAAACAACGAGACGAGCAGTGAGAAATTGTCGACTAATCCGAAATCTGAGAATAGATTAAGTAGTGGTCTGGAATGAGTAAGAGAACAAGGTTCACCAGGTATGCCAAGCAGGGGCGATATGAGAGCGATGAAGTATGGAATGTAGACGCACACGAGTGGCACGAGTGTCTGCAAATATGCATTCCATTCCTTTCCTTTGCCAGGAGGAAGGATTGAGTGAGAGTTAGGCGAGAGAGAGGCGGCATATAACCGCAAATAAAGTGAGAATAGGGCACACCTGGAAGCACAGTGCCGCCATCAGCGTGCGTTGTATGGACACGTTCTTTGCAGAGAGCGCGGTCGTTCCGAGGATGCTGCGATAGGTTAGAGTGCCTGCAAATACATGTACCAGAGACATGAAAAAAAGACATGGAAATAAGAACTTTTACTTCCGAGAGATTAATAGGGTTTAACAGGGATATCTCATACCGAGCGTGGCCGCCACTGAGAAACTGCAGAAAACGATGATCACCGCGAATAGAAGAACAATTGCATCGTGCACGTTCAGTTGACCATCGCGCTAAAAGTGTGTGTGTTTTTCACGAAAAAGTGTTATTTCTTGGTCGACGAGCGTCTCAATCTTCAGCAACGCGAATTGTGTGGCAATTTTCTTTGCTCTATCTGTAGGTGATGATCATATCTGCATGTTCTTTCACTGTGCACAACTCCGGAGAGAACACACGGAATGAGGATATTATACTGTTCTTTCCTCACCCACGGCCGCATCGCCGCCCATCCATCTCTGATCGTGTCGTTGTGCTTCGCTTTGAAAATGGCCACGATTTCATGGAGCGAAGCATCATTAGCGTCTGTTGATAGAGAGTGAGTGAGACAAAACCTCAAGCTATTTGTTCAAATGCTTCTCAATATCTTCACTAACCATGCAATGTCTTGTGAGATGGGATATATGCTTATGGCCAGCACGAAGCTCCATCGAGAAAAGTTAGCAACGAGCGTTGGGCTTAAATTAGCTGTGAGCATTATAGTGAGGAAGAGCTAACTGAGCGACGTTCCAGTAGCGATAGAGGAAATGAATGTTCATCAACGCAAATGGCACGCTGAAACTGCTGAAGTAGAAGGAGGTCAGGTTCTGAAATAGATTTTTTTTTCGCTGTCCTTATCTTGGACTCTCACGTGGCTCTGCCACGGCGCATGCAACGCTGCGCCGTACATATTGCCCACCAAGATTATCAACTGAATTTCGGCGGTTTAGAAACGTTAAACTTCGGAAAAACATACGGGTTTGAAAATTCCATGAAGCACACTGAGAAATATGTCGAAATTAGCGAATACTGCAAGCAGATATTTATAGTTGCCAAGGTACGATCCGGAACATTTCTTGATTAGGAATAGTAGAACAGAATTGGCAGTAATTCCGAAAACTGAAGTTAGTGTGATTGGTTGCAGTACATATTTGGAAACTCACATATATTTACTTTTTCGGCGCGAATTAGTAGATCGAAAGGCAAAATTGAATCCATATCAGAATGCTCGATTATCTTTGACGCTCATGATGACTCTCTTGGTTAACTAGTGGTGTCTCGTGGTAACTGACCGTAATATTTTGATTTCCCTAGGGAATTTTCGTTTAACTATTCGGACGAATTGTTTGAATTCGAATGATCAGAAAACACATTATTTGATAAGATGTATTGTGTTGTACTTTCTTTCCTTCTTGAGTTGTTAAAGTAGACAATGAAAGTAGCACAGTCATTTACGAATCATGTGGTGACTCCTTTGAACTCCACTTCCTCATCTACTTCTTCTTTCTCACAGACTTCAATTCCCGGAAATAGTCAACAGATGGAATGTAGTTGTCGTGAGAGTGTAAACTTCATCTAGGATCACTTAGCACCTCATGAGAATGCACTACGAGAGAATCTGAATAGAGATGAACAACAGTTTCATCGAAACATGCTTGATATGAAGTCATCTCAAATACGTGAACCTTCCAACAAATTCTTTTGAACACGGGACGTATTCGAGATGGTTCATAATTTTCATCAGGTCCTCTCAATTAGATTTTGCTCTAAAATACATCATCACACTATCACGAAGCAAATCTTTAGCAAAACTTAGCATTTCTTCGAATTCAACATTTTCACTGAGCAACGAGACAGCGATGTTGCTTATGCCCTCCATTGTTATCCAAGCCCGTCTGTTCAACTTGTACTGAAATGTGTCCTTACTTCATGCTTTTTCTCTCATTGACAGTCTAGACATATGAAGCTCTCTCTCTGCATAATTTCATCCGTTCTTCAATCACACAGTTCTCGAAAACTTCAAATTTAAAACTTCAATACCTGCACAACGATCTCTCTCGATCAGCAATCAATCAAGTCCGTAAGGGATGCCGAGCCTCATCTTCTGGATTACCCTAGTTGCTTGGGTCACAATGTCAACAATTCTCTATATTCGCGTTCTTTACGTTATTAGTAAGTTCTACGAAAAAAAAATAACTTAACAAATTCAACCAATAATTGCAGAAACAACGAAGAATGTGATGTACTACACCTTTTTCTTTCGTCAGTTTTTCTCTCAGGTACTTTTCATCATTTTGTTCTTCCGAAAGCAGATCATTCAGGGGCTTTTCGACATGTCTTTCTTCACAGTCTACGTCGTTTTCTACACACTTCCCACAAGCGCAAGATTAGATTTGAATGGAACTATATTGATCCATTTGCAATACCTGCACACCTACTACTTTTTGTATGCTCAGGTGAGCTAAGTTTATCGTGAAGAGGCTGAATTTCAAAATTGTAGGTGTATGGCATTTGCATGATGAGTCTCAATCGTCTGTTCATCATGTACTCAACGTCGAGGTTTTCACAGGTTTCCTGCTCATTTTGGATAAACATCTTCATTGGAATCATTGCAAGCTCTGCGAGGAGCTCCCGCAATGGGTGGTCTTCTTCATTCAACTAATCGTGCCGTTCTTACTTATTGTTCATTGCTTTTTCCAACCCGAACCGTACTACATTCTGCAGAATGAGAATGCTGTCAGGATCAATGAACCAGGAACTGTGATTGTGAGTTTCTCTTGCAAATAGTTTGAATTAGTATTCAGACATAGTTATTTGAACAACATTCGTTCAGGTCAACGCAACACAAGCCGGTTTGACTACAAGTCTAGCGTGTGCTTTATGCGCAGTCTCCTATATCATCCTATTGCGGAAGTTGTTTGGATATTCGAAAACGTCAGCAGACGCATGGAACTACATTATTCGCTGTTCATTGAGTCCTACTAACATCAATTTCAGCATGACGTCACTAAACTCGGCGAGTGGTAAGTTCTACAAGAAAGAGAGGGCTATGTCCGCAATGGCGTTTACTCTATTTATCGCTCTCTGTGTGCTCACAGCCTTTTATGTGACAGTGCTCGTCGGGGTTCTCACATCGGTATGTGTCGCGGAATTCCGGATAATTCCGGAAAGCTTCGATCCTACTGTTTCGAAGTGATTGTGTGCTTGTGAAGAAAAACTAGAAATGGGCAGTAGTTTCAATAACTGTCTCATGAACAGTTTTTCAGGGCGATTACTTGTGGGCATATGCGTACTACACTCACATCATTGCATTAGTATCATTCATGAATCCATGGTCGTTGATTGCAACGAATTCCGAGACCCGAAAAAGGTTGTTTGAAGATTCGCTTTACATCACTTCTTACAATTGCAGTTTGATCCGCATCAAATCTCAGAGCACAGCGTTGTATACCACAAGCATGTATTGAGCGTGCAATCTTCATTTGCTCAAATGCCAGAGATGAAATATTATTTGCCTGAATCAAAATTGATCTGGCGCTTCGCAACATGTCGAGTCTTCTAGTACTAACCTGTGAATGTGCAATTCATTATTGCTCTCTTGCTCCGCGAATAAATAAATGAAATGATTTTTTTTTAAATGATAAGATGCGCCTTTTACAAACAATGTGAATTTTCTGTTTTTTTTTCAAGTATGAATAAGAGACCTGATCGGTAAAAATCGAGATTCCTCCGGAATGAGTTCCGCCAGCCCATACTCGAGTGTTAGGAGGGCCTTAGGACAGCGTTGCTCATAGTACCCCTTATGTCCAGTTCCCGCTCTTCCAAGAGGAGAAAAGTGGTTTCATAGGTGAAACAGTCAAAAATTAATAAGTTTTCACCGAGACAAGATAGACTCATTTTCTAATTTGCAATGCATTCAGGGTACTTA
>LS517055.1:33234-45440 GCA_900490845.1 Pristionchus japonicus
ATTGGTGAAGGGGAGAAGGGTTTATAAAGGGGAGAGTGGGTATGGAAATGAGGGGGATTAGTCTTGTTGACGAGAGAGTGGAGAGGGAAATGTGGGGGATTAGGGATTTGGTGGGGAAATGAGGGTTCTTCTTATATTCAAATGGTTCTTCTTTCTTCTTGTACCAGCAGCGATCCCTATTACACCCTATTATCTACATAGTGAATGTTTGCAATATAGTGTAGTAATACTGTTTGAGTGATAGTATGCTCAAAATTCCCCGCATGAATAAAGGAACTGTAATTTTATCTGAAATCGAAACTCGGTCTCGGGCCTTCACCTGAAGAAATCTCAAAAGGAAAACCCCGGGAGAGCCTGACTGATGAATTTTCAGACAGGTATGCCAGTGGGCTACAACATACACATAGGTTTCCCTTAGCGATCTCAGCAATAACAAGCAACTTTGACCAAAAAAAGAAAACCTGAGTTCAGAAAAAAATTCCGGAACAATGCGGTAGTGAATCTATACTGTTGCCTAGGTGTCTCTGAGCACCTCTAGCATGATGCACTAGAAGATTTGAATCTATCTCTACAAGTTTCGTATTTATGAATTTTCAACCATTTCACACATTCGTTGACTTTTTCTCTCCCGGATAGGAGAAAACATCGAACAAGGGGTGCTATGACTATTGTATGGCTAAGGCCTTCCTACAGCTAGAGTATGGGCTTGCGGAACTCAAATCGGTAGGAGCATGTCCGGGGGGTAGGTGAAAATCTTCGATTCTTACAGAGCAGGCCTCTTAAATCTGCATGATTAGCAATAGGATTATTCATCGCCACTTTTCAGACTGTCACCAGCCTACTACATGCTCGTGTTTTTCTACACATTTGTGCTCCGGCAACTGCAGAGAGACACGCCGCTCAACATGAATGAGCTGTTGACCGTGGACTTCTGCAGGTATGGCTGGATCGGACACTGAAGTATTCGAAAATTTTATTTATTTAGAGAATCCTGGTGGGTTGAACTGCTTTACCTCACTAACTTCGTCAATGAGGATCAACCGGTATCTGTTCTCTGCTTCAACTTAGAGCTTTGAATTGTGAAGGATTATGTTTCAGTGTCTCGGCTACAGTTGGTATCTCGCGGCAGACATGCAGATGTACTTGTTCACTCCGCTGCTACTCATTCCACTTGCGTACAAGCCGATTCTGGGATTCATTAGTGAGTTTTTTCTCTCACTTTTTTTTTCTATTTTTGCGCTACTGGTGTCATTCGCAACTGTTAGGTGGTGTTCAGTTCAATAAACTCGTAATTCAGTCGCCGCTGCAGTCTTCATTATCAGCACAGGCACCAATATCGCGCTCGTCATGTACTATCATTGGCCGGTAAAATTCTTGAGTTTACCAAAAATTCAATTCAAATTGCAGACGAACCTCGGCTTCTTCCACCCGGCTGATCCAGAGGAGACCGGGATGGAGTGAGTTTCATTTTCTCTTTGGTTTCCAAACGAAAAAGTTGCTCTCAGACACTACAACATGTACATGTACGACTCGCCACTGATTCGGTGCCAGGTAAGCGCGATTTGTCTTTTTCATCAGTCAATTGTTCGAAATATTCCCATCTTCAGGTGTACATCATGGGCATCCTGGTCGGCTGGCTGCTGCACACGAAGAAAACGATGAAGATACACCCGGTGAGATATCCTACTCCATTTTTCGGGCTGGTTTCGCAACTCTCTTTAGGTCGTCTACCTCACCGGCTGGGTTATTGGCCTCGCGCTCATGCTCACTGTACTACTCGGACTGCACGAGCAAACGAACGGAGAGCACATCGACGTCTTCTGGAGGTAAAACGTTTGCTGTCCCAAATTCACTTTTCACGTCTATCTCGAAGTTCCGAATGAATAAGTGAGGTTATTTCTAAGACTCTGAAGCTTAAATCTCTTTTTTCAGAGCCATGTACTCTTCGCTCTCTCGTCCCGCCTGGAGCATCGGATTGTCTGTGATCATCATCTTCTGCTATTATGGTTATGGAGGTATGCGATTCCGTATCTATTGATCATGTTCGGAGCAGCACTTGGCCTGAAGAGTCTCAATTCAAGGTCCAATCAACTCGTTCATGTCGTGGCACATCTGGGTGCCGCTCGGGCGTCTGTCGTACTGCGCCTACCTAATCCATGTGCCGGTAAGAGGAGGTACAGAGATCGATCAAGAACACATGACTGTTGTTCATTATCAAACCACCAGCACACTTTGAATAAGTATTTGAAATACAGTAAAACAACAACATGAATAAAAAAATCACAGCGAACAAAATCTTCAGATTCTCACACTCATTCTCGGACTGAGCCACGATGAGGTTTACTTCTCGAATTTCTCTGAATTCGTGAGTGCCTCGCTGTTGAGCAAGCTCGGTCCCTCACAGTGTTTACATACACGAACATTTTACCAAAAATGCGAGATCGTATGTTCGACCATAGTTCATCACATTCTACCCTATTCCATCCCTAGTTTCATCAGCAATGATATTGACAGGAGTGAAATCTGATAAAGTAGGCTAAAAGAAGGAAGAAACACTTTCAGTTCATCACTCGCGTCATCGCTGTCGTTGTCGTGGTCTTCTTCTCGTCCGTCTTCTGGAGCGCCTGCTTCGAGATCAGCTTCGGACGGGTATGTTGATTCTACCAGTTCTCTGATTCGATTGCTCGCGCTGATCTCAAGCAAAAGATGGTCGACACAGACTTGTCTGAAAATTTGTTTGTCCCAGAAGAAAAATTGCACAATCTTCGGACGGGTGCGCATACTCCTCTTACAATCGACACCCAGGATTTACACAGAAAGCGTACAAGAGATTTGTAGTCCAAATTTGCGAAACAGATTTGGTTATTGCTCATTGCAGATTGAGAAGTTACTTCTGGGAGGCGTTCGCGCTCCAGGTCGAGTGGAAGCGAAATCGGAGAAGGACAAGGAAGTGAAGGAGAAAGGAGAACAAATCAGTGAAGAAGCAGCCAAAGTCGCTCTCGATCTCGAGACAACGAACGATGGAGAATCAAACCATGCTAAATTATAAATCGGATAATGCATACTAGAGATTCGCAACTGTGTTTCACCCGTTATGTGATGCGTTACCCGCTCTCAAGAACCGCATCATACCACATCGTACTCAATATTTGGCCATCTGTCGCTCGAAAACAAAAGCGAATCACCTCATTACGAATTCAGTCGATTCGATTGTGAAAGAAATAACAAAAACAACAGTAAGTATTGGTGAATTGAGTAGCAGTGCGTGGGCCCCGTTCGAAGTGTTCGTAATCCGATTAGCCTGGTCGAGATCTGATCTGTCGACGAAGTGTTGTGCGGCGTGCGAGGGAGTGTGCGATCCGAGTAGTGAACGAAAGGCCAACAGCACAGTGCTTTGTCAAAAACAAGGGCCGCTCCTATAAGAGCTCGCAAAGTGGGCGTGTCGATAGCTCAGCCTGCACCATGGAGTACTCGGCCTATCTGCTGCTCGGTCTTCTCTCCGTCCTCTCCGACGCACAAACTACGGCCTCCTACTACATTGACAACGGCTGCGCGGACCCTATCACGGTACGCGGCAAACATTCTTTGACAGCGCGGACACGTGGTAGCACTGCTCGTTCAGATCGTTCGCACATCGAGCGATGCCATCGGCCGTGAGGATATCGCGGCCGGCTCATCGCGCAAGTTCGCGTCGCCCGTCGACGTGAACTACACGATGGGGAAGCAGGACGGCCTCACCGAGGTTAGGATATTTTCTATTATTATTATTTCAATTATTTTTATTTTTATAATTATTAAAAAAAATTATGCAGGTCTCGATCACGTATGCCAAGAACGGCTTCCAGCTGTACGCGATCAGCGTCGCCCGGGGATTCGATGTGGGCGCGCAGATCGTGTTGGAAGACTACGATCACTCGGGGTGAACGAGATTGATGTGTTGATGAACGAAAAAAAGCACCACTTTTTTGCACTGAGCGGCGCGCGTTTTCTGGCTATTTTCTAAAATAAGATCATTCCAGTGAGTATGTTACTCTCACGTGCCTCAACGCAACTTGCGCTGGAGAAAAGGACGGAGTCGCCCAAACAAGCATGGTGCGTATGGGGGGGGGGGATGGAGACGGGCATTCCCAATGATTCAACTCAGTCCGGCATCACCTCTGGGTCGAGCATGTACAACATCTTTTTCTGCCCGGAAACGTACGAGAATTAGGAAAAAGAGCTGCGGGAAACAACGAGTACCGCATGACATGACTATTGTTTGACAAACAAAAGCATTATTTTGATAACTTAACACGCAGAATTATATACACGGCATGGAATTGTCCGGGTCCGGACAATATTGAAATCCAAGAAATGAGGATTGTCACTTTGATGATTATCGTAACATCATTCAAACAAAAAGACAAAATATTTAACCATGCATCTTCTTTTCTAGTCCGACATCCCAACTCTGTCGGAGCGATTCGAAGTGATCAATTTTTGTGTCAACAGGCGCTCGGTAGGCGCTGAAAATCACTGAGCTCTTTCTTCTTGAACTGTTGCAAACTCACTTCTTTTCGACGCTGTACTTGATGATGAATGAGATTATGAGTGGAGTATTCGATGTTAGAGTAACTGCCTCGAGGAAGAGTTGCTTATCAATGGGCGAGGGGTTCGGGACTAACTGAAAGTGACCGATTAAAACAAAATCATTGACCATATGACTGCTAACCTTTCCGTACAGTATCAGCGAAAATGCAGTGATCAGCAATATGAGAGTTTGCGTTAGTTCGATGGGTAGAAGGGTGAGAAGAATCCTACGATTCTCAGAACGCTGTGGTGCAAATGTTTTGTATTTGTGTTCCATATGTACTAGAAAGTGTGGTTTGTACCTGGTAGGTAACACCAAGTGATGAACTTGATATTCTTTTTCTAATGAAGTTCAAGTAAATATCGATGAACAATGTGATGAAGGAAATGCAATTCAGCAAAGCCACATTGCGCATGAATCTCTGCGATTTTACAGGTGTTTAGGCGAAGAAAATTTAGCATACACCTCGAAGTTTGCATGATTTTGCGGAACATTAGGGCTGAATAGTGCTATTTTCACATTCTGCTCGCTGAATAAGCAGAAATCAGCCGAAAATTGCTTCATTCCGTATGCATAAGTTCCGAATATCTGAGAAATTCGACATCAAAAATATCAAGCGAATGACACTTACTGCTACCAACGCAAGTGAGCTGGCTAAACACTTGCTAGAATTCCTTTCGAAATGAGCAGGATAAATTGTGGAGTAGAGTCGTTCAAAAGACAGAACAAGAATAACATGCTGAGCAGCCATGATAGTACAAATTCCGAAGCATCTACAATTCATTTTTTCGATTATTTGCCTCAATGATTATTTCGATTATTTCACACACCTTGTGAGCAAAATATAGCGAAAATCGAGCAAGAAACAATCGTACCGGAGTCTGAATCAGGTTTTCGAAAACGAAACAGCCATTAGAACTGACCGAACCAACTCCGAGAGATGTACAAAGGCGAATATTGAGGCAACCATGATGTTCAGCACTAAGTAGAAACGAAAAATGGTCTTCGTGTTATCGTGAACTAAGAACTTGACATCCTAAACAACTTTGCTGAGCCAGAGCTATTTTAGGAAACATACGTACACTACTGTGCAAAAGTATTTGGATATTTTTCAAACTATGAAATCTTTCTTCAGAGTGAAGTTAGAGACTTCTGGTTTGTTGCATCACGTAGGCAATCTATCTCCCTACACAGCCATAATATTGGGCACATTGCTCAACATCATTGTCTGTTTAGGAAAAAAATAAGTCTGAATAGTACTTTTTTCGGATTTTCCAGTTTACTAACGGGATTTTCCCGGATATTCCCAAGCATAGCGGTGAAAGTACATCCATTAACAAGTACAATGGGCTAGTGATCTGTTTGTTTCGACATCGTTTTCAATCGGTCAGGGCGCATTTTCGAGACCTCCAAAATCTCGTTATTTCGCCATAACTTTTGTTCTAGTTGAGTTACAGTGCTCAAAATTCACAGGTATGGTGTGCTCATAGTAAGAGATGATTGACATAAGTTTGGGTCGAATCGGGCTCGGAAACCAAAAATTTGATTTTCAAATTTCACTATTTTGGTCGCTCACGTTCTGGCTACTCTGCGGAGCGAAAAATCTGGCTGCATGGCAGGAGGTGCTACTACTACTAGGGATCAAGTACACGAAGTGGTGAAGTCAGACATTTAGTTTTGGGAGTTTTCTGGCTGAAGATCCGGGGGCATTCAAAGTCAAAAAATGAGTTGCTCAGAAACAAAATTCCTTGAAAAATGAAGGTCTCAATTCAAAATGCTTTCAAACAGCTGTAGATTACATGAAATGTTCGTAAGAGGAAAATAAACTTGTTTTGAAAGCTCCATATTGCTTTTCTAATTATCGAGTTCTGAAGCGTGTTCCATTTTCGACTTTGAATGCCCTCGGATCTTCAGCCAGAAAACACTCAAACCCAAATGTCTGACTTCACCGCTTCGTGTACTTGTCCCCTAGTAGTAGTAGCACCTCCTGCCATACAATCAGAATTTTCGCTCCGCAGAGTAGCTAGAACGAGAGCGACCAAAATAGTGAAATTTTGAAAATCAAATTTTTGGTTTCCGAGCCCGATTCGACCCAAACTTATGTCAAGCATGTCTTACTATGAGCACACCATACCTGTGAATTTTGAGCACTGTAACTCAACTAGAACAAAAGTTATGGCGAAATAACGAGATTTTGGAGGTCTCGAAAATGCGCCCTGACCGATTGAAAACGATGTCGAAACAATCAGATCACTAGCCCATTGTACTTGTTGATGGATGTACTTTCACCGCTATGTTTGGGAATATCTGGGAAAATCCCGTTAGTAAACTGGAAAATCCGAAAAAAAGTACTATTCAGACTTATTTTTTTCCTAAATAGACAATGCTGTTGAGCAATGTGCCTAATACTATGGCTGTGTAGGGAGATAGATTGCCTACGTGATGCAACAAACCAGAAGTCTCTAACTTCACTCTGAAGAAAGTAATCATAGTTTGAAAAATATCCAAATACTTTTGCACGGTAGTGTATTTCGTCCAAAGCAGCGAAATACGAATAGCTCCTATCAAGCATAGAATTCCTTTGAGGATTGATATGAGACGATATTCGAAACTCTGAGAGAGCTCGCGGAAAATAAGATACTGAGAAGCATTCATGTGACTGGAATACCTAAGAAGGAAGCTGTGATATCGCTGCATTGTAGCATACGTACAAAACCTGTTATTCACTACAACTCTTATGAACAGGCGCATGCCTGCAGGCGTGTTTAATTAGCTGTCATTCATTCATTCTAAATAACTTTGAGAGATTTCCATATTTCCTGCAGCTGTTGCACTTTGAGGACGCTGACCTCACCAATTTCTGCTAAGGACTGTGAACGTTGAACGCCCCACAGACTCTATTCCTTCACGATTGTTGTGCTTTACGAATCATAAGTCATTGTTCATTCCACCTTACATTTGTCACATATATATTCACGATGCACGCATTGATACAATGGTGAGGAGTCTTGGCAAGTGCAAACTTTATGTAACGACGATTCTCGGGCAGATTCCCTGTAGTGCTCTCACTCCCGCATTGAGGACACAGCCGCACACCTCCCTTGCTACGGCAGTAGTGAGACCAGCTTGTATCTGCAAGAAGTGAAAGTCAAAAGAGCAACTTTGGTTTACTACTACTGACTGAATTGAGCAAAGTCTTGTTGCCGGAATTCACTCCTGCGCAGATGTAGAAAAAAACCTTACCGCGCATCTCTTCGCAGTCGAAATGATCACGTTATCGGCCGGCAGACGCAATCCACAGTTCCTCAGCTTCTTCACGCACGCATTTCGAGAGCCGCATTGCACCAAGCAGGTGAGCGCGCGGCGACCTCTCTGAAAGTCACGCAATAATGTTGTTTTTCTCTCCACAAGATTGAACATTTGAATTTCACTTTCACCCATAAGAAGAGCAGAACAACACCACAACAGGCTTGAATTTCTAGTGAAAGTGATAGTGAGCCATTGAAATGACTCCCATTGTTGTTTACAAACGTTCCTGTTGTTCTATACGAAAGCATGAAGTACTGAATTTTTCCATGGTTCGCACCTGGAAGAATGGAGCCGCCTGGGCAGTCAGTCCGGAACGAGCGATCATCGCGTTCGCCTCTCGGAATGCAGCTAGCTGAAGAGTCTGAGGGAACCGACGCTGAACCATCTGGCCGGGAGTATTGGCGCACCTGAAAGAGACACTGTAAAGCAAGTTCTCAATTTCAACGCATCCGTTGAGCCGGCTCGTTCTAGGATACGCTTCATGTATCACTTTTTTGGAACATGCACCTACACTTGTCCGAAGGCTGCTTTGACGCAGGCTGCCGCTTGCGCGATCTGTGCCTGATGGGCGAGCACGCACTGACGAAGGGCGGGAATCGAGGCGCCCAGCTCGGTGGCGTGGCTTTGACATCTGAATATTTGCATGCACAGTTATGCTGCCTAAGACAGAAAAAAGTATGAACGGACTGCGTCGCGCACTGCGTCGCAGCGGGCACGGCGGTCGCCAGGCAGGGGTCGAAGTCGGAGCAGAGACACTGCTGCTGCATCTGGGCTGCAGCTGCTGCAGCGAGGAGAGAGATGACGGCGAGTTTGAGCATCTGAACGAAGCTATTACTTGATTAGTTGAGCTATGCAAGAAAATGAGAGACAGAACAATCAAAAAGTGTGTTGAAGGTGCCAATCGCATTGCTTTTATAGTTGCACTAAAACTAAAATTGTCTACTACTGCTCGTAAAAAACTCCCGACAACGAGCAATTACAGAATTGCAAAGTAAGAAACAGAGCATAATTGCGTGGATTAGCACACCACTTGCCTCGCATTAGAACCTTGACTCGCTTTCACTCTTCTTTGTATTACTACCAGGAGGAACAATGCTATACTGTGCCCTCGACTTTCACTTTCGTTTGCAATAACCTTGACTGAATTATCTTCACAATTTTATTTTCAATTCAAACGAGATGAAAAAAATGCTCTCATTGAGCTCTCGAATGGGCTACTGAGACGGTAATCGTTGATACTTCCGATCTCGCTTTGATTGCTTGTCTGACGTAGCGGAGTCGCACTACTGCCTGAAATGTATCTGTTAGTTCTTTGTTGTGGGTCGCAAAAGAGTTCGGATAGAGAACAGCTGTTTCATGTAACGAATTCATAGTTCGTCTATCCTATCCATCTAGAAGAGACGACTAACAGTACCTGCACTGCCGGACACAGCCACAGAAACGTAGTCAGCCAGAAGGCACAGAGAAAGAGATCCGTTTGCGTGAAGACTCCATAGACAAAGACGGTGAAGGGCGTGATGAGAATCACTAGCGGGAGCACACTCTGAAAGAATGTTTTCTCACCTAGCGTTTTTACCTTATCATCGGTTTTGTTCTCTCTCTTATGATCCTTTCATGATGATCGGCATTGAGTTTGTACGCTTGTGAATAACTCAAACTCTAACGATTAGCACCTGCAGTAGTTGCATGGTGAAGAAAGCACGCTGCATGTTCATTGTCCTCTTGCTTGCTGCTATGCCAGGCACGCGTAGTTTGCATTGGATCTGTGATATACAAAAGTTTTCATAAGCCTTTTCACGCCTATATACAGTGTTTTCCACTCACTTTGTAAATGCACACCATCAGAGTCACGTAAGTTAGTGGATAAGGAATGATCGCATAGAACACGGCGAAGTACGTGAGTGTTCGGTCGTACTGAAAACGTTATCGTTGGACCATTTCGATGATCAAAAATCACATTTTCCTCCGGATATCTCATCGTCCCTCCATAGGCAATCATCGTGGTATTCACTTCGTAGAACTCTTGACTGATACGGATGATTGTTTGTTCGAATGCTTGAGAAGGCATCAGTTCTTCGAGTGTGGTCTGTAATGAGGTTCATTGAATCGGTCTGGGAATCACGTTCAGAAATCACGTTCAAACCAAAGATAACGATAACAATTCTCACCGCCACCATAATCGCGCACAAGAATGGAAACAGAAAGCTGACAACCAAACGTCTTCTAGTACTCCAATGCACTCTGAAACTCGCTTGTTTGAGGGAAATCTCGGATGAATGAGGAACCTATTCGACAAAGTGATGAGCTGCAGTGCACTCGTGGCTGGGATCAGCGTCCACATCAGTGCAAGTAGCACTAGCAAAATCTGATAGAGAGGGATTTGGGGACGTCCGCACTTCCATCGTTCACTCACCCGAAAAATAATATCGTTCAGCGTCCTCGGAATATATTGGGCAAGTGGATTAAGAGCTACCGCGACGAAGGTTCCCTCACGAAAGATGTGGCCCTTTAGCAACATTTGTTTTCGTGAATGAGAAATTCGTTTGAACTCCTCACATAATTGAACGTTGCGATAATTATGGATAGCAAAAAACCGTGAACTGAGAAGAATGAAAGGGCTATCTGAAAAAAATCAAGGAGTTAGATTCGAGTTAGGAATGAAAAGTCACTTTGTACACTGGATCACTTGTTGAGGACCGTTTCGAAATCGCTACGAGGTAGAATAGGTAGAGGTTGAGAATAGCTCCTGAGCAGAACATTCGACACTGGCAAGGGATAGTACACGAACCTGCGCCTCCTTCGAGAGTGCAGACGATTCGTGTGACGGGATGTATCCAAGCCATGTTCTTGAATTGATGAAATTACAAGATTGGCTACGATTCATCGAATATGGAAAAAACGATTGTTCGATGAGAGTCAAAACGACAAAAATATGTTTTTAGAAAACAATCAGGCTGTGGGAAATTTCCTTATTCCATTTTGAGAAAACTGTAAACAGTGGCTCGCAGCGACTTGTTTTCACGAATCATTTTTTAGGAGATAAAGGTGAAAGACACGAGAATCTTTGAAAGTTGTGTTTGCTACGCAATCACATACTATTTACCTTCTCTACGTAGGCAGACGCATTCTAAAAAGCACATGGTATGCGTTCATGAATAGATTCTAGATTGTCGAAGTTCAAGAATGAAAATAGTCTAACAGTAAGCATCACTATCAAAAAGCGATGAAGATACGTTAAAAGACGAAGATTCGGCACTGCATTCTACACGCATAAATAGTAAATCAATCAACAGCGATTCAATGTAACAGTTGCTCAGGTGTACTTTTTCCCAAAGCCCAAATAAAGAGCAGACAGACAACAGCAATGCAACGTGCGCTCTGTTCATTGAACTTGCGACCATATCATCTAGACACGAAGTGCCAATTCCAGTCGATCGACTAAATTGCATTGCGGTTTACCGTTTTATTCTCGCAGAACAGAACATATCGTCATTTTCAATTATTATCATCTTACAGAGTGATTTATGGCACACTTCGAGAAGGTTGCATTTCAATCCACTCTCAAATCTGCCGTTCATATTTATTCAATGCAATATATTTGTGTGCGTATAAGTGTGTCATCTACCCCATACAATTCCAGTGTAATATGGGTAGCGGAAACGACCGGACGTCTTGTAAATGAGCGCACTTCTTGACATCACTTTGATTTCTATTACATCGTGCGGATAAGTCAGCCATTGACTTGGCACGTTTCTCCTTGTATCATCACTCGAACGGCCTCTTCTGGAATCACAATCGGGAATACAATTTCATTTCGAGAGTAGAATTGTAAAAGCGAAACTAATGCTAAGCTGATGTCGTTTCCACTCAAACTGTATAAGAGACGAATCGCGATAGGATTACCCACCCCATGGCAGTATGCCAAAAGTTGTTCCTACGAGTGCCCAAAACGCACTACCAATAGCCTGAAGGATGCTCTTTTCAAATCCGATTTGGATGTATTTTAAAAAAATTTCATTCTCGACTTACAGCTGGTCAAAGGCGGTCGCTTCAGAGATTTTTCACAAAATTCGCCTCACTAAAAAAATCATAAGTCTGTTCAAAATAAAGATTTTCACTTGCTCTCGACGGCGATCGAAAGAGCAGACCTCGAGCAACCTTAAAAAAATTATAAACTCATTCCTGGCTCTTGCGCTGATTCGGAGCGGTCGGGCGTCCATCAAGATGGTGTAACTATGGGGATACCGATTTCCCCAACAAAAACTGATATTTTCTGAAAAGGGTCAATATAGGCCTAAAAAATCACCAAAGGGCTAAGGATAATCGA
>LS517055.1:50054-96778 GCA_900490845.1 Pristionchus japonicus
GGCGAATTTTGTGAAAAATCTCTGAAGCGACCGCCTTTGACCAGCTGTAAGTCGAGAATGAAATTTTTTAAAAATACATCCAAATCGGATTTGAAAAGAGCATCCTTCAGGCTATTCGTAGTGCGTTTTGGGCACTCGTAGGAACAACTTTTGGCATACCGCCGCGGGGCCTGGAAAATGGGTGATTCTATCGCGATTCATCTCATAAGAAGCTCACATTGTGTCATAGTTGTGAGTGAAGGCAGTCGGCAGAAGGTACAGGAGAAATACAAGGATATTGAATCGCATTTCCGACACTTTTGCGTGCAGAAGAAAGGTATGTATCACACTATTCGAACGAGCGAGTTTGAGCTAATGAGTGTTGTCATGGCCGGTGGAAATCGGGTTGGTGATTTTTTCACGTTCCAATCTATGAATAAGTCAGCAAACTGAGTTACGAACAGATGTTGGATCAACTATCACTTCCATTTCTGCCACAAATACACTTGTTGCTTGTGCCGTTGCACAATGCAGATCTTGTGACGTGATATCGTGATATGCATGAAAATTAAGCGAACCTTCAGGTCTTAGAAGAAACGAAGAAAAGAGCAGAAGTGTACAGTAGAGAATTTGCGACGATTTTCTCATACATCTTGAAATTGATTCAGACACAATGTAACCGCTTTCTCATCTTTTGCCGTCAAGGAACGTTGTCTCAATACATTGAGCAGAAATCACTGCAAAAAAAGATACGCTGCAAGATCTGAGCAGTTTGATGTTAACATGAACACACGTTCTTACTTGTCGTTACGTCGGATGACTCCGACCAAATATCATTAGGATTTCAGATCATGCGGATCTTTTTTTTAAAATTTCAACAACAACTATTTTTCCCACGAATTTTCATCATAGTGCTCAATAACAACAATATTGTAGTACAATTTTCTCTGGCTCATCACGTAAGACTGTATTTCAGTAATGTTTCGATAAATTTCCGAAGTAATAGTAGTAATAGAGATAATAGAAAATTCGGCAAAACACAAAATGAGCAAAACAAAGATTGAGCTCTAGGGTCGATGCTTTGTTCAAAGGAAGGAAGGAAATACTATTTCTCATTAACATCGCCATCGCGTAGCATCAACACCATCGGAGTGGCAATAATTAATGAGCCACATGCGTTCGTGTCACCATCTCGCTGCTTGCCGTGACTGCGGAGACTTTCGTCATGAGCTTGTTCTTCCGATTAGTGGCGATTGCATGCGGGAGGTGGAACAATATAATAATGAATCTGCAAATCTTCATTGTTGAAGATTAGACACATTAAACAATTGTGTCGTGAGAATGCATAAAGCAGGAATTGTTTCTTTTGAGTCGTTATGGATTAGAAACTCCTTCGGATTTCGAAAGTAAAGAAGCACTGAAGTTCAAAGATCAATCAATTGAAACATACGCGTCCATTGTGTTCGTGACAATCCAAATGGATGAATACATTATCTTTAGATTTGGTGATATTGTGTACGGGAGAACAAAGAAGAATATGATGTTCACGGTCGTGGTGGGAATGCATTGACAGAAGCTCTGAAAATATCGAATTTGCTTTTTATCAAAATCTGTCCGAACTTGAAGAATTAGACGAGTTTCCGCACTTCGGTTCACGTTAACCTCTCCAAGGTGAATCTGTAAATTGTTGTTGACGTTTTTTCAAGCTCCATAAACACCTTAGCCTTCGAGAACAGGATTTTTGATAGTGTCACCGAATCAAGAACACCTATCAGAACAATTTCGCAAGTAGACCAGTACACTTCGAAGTACCTGGAAAAGCGGTTGCGGATTATTGTGCTCGTGCCTTCCTGCTAGCTCACTTCACATAAAACTCTGTCCATTCCGTATCAGTCATTCTCCAGATGTGAGTTTCCCGATCGTACATCCAGTATAGGTTGCTGTCTTCAAATGCTCATTATCTAATGTCGTTGATATATGCAAAGACAAATCAAAATGTGCATACTACCATGTAAAAGCCGTTGCGATATGTTACCGAGTGCTTGCGAAAAGTTAGCGAACTCAGTTGCAGTGCTCACCTAAAACCATCATGATGAGTGTGTGAAAAATCGTAATTATTGCACAGACGCTGAGAATTTTCGGAGTATTTTTTCGCCAAGCCTGAAAAGACACATTTCGAAATTTCACATAGATTTCTAGAAATAAACATACCTGTTTCATCGATGGAAAAACAATGCAGACAAAACGGTTCACTGCGAAGAGATCATGCATAGCTCCCGAGTAGTGGTAGCTGATCTCAGCAATCTATAATTCTTGCTTTATCGAATTTCACAAAAATTCACTTACTGATGTGATAATAATGCTAATCAGTGAGCCATCAGGGAGTGCGATTGATGTTGGTGTCAAACTGTGGAATGTAGAGACAAATAGTAGGGATAGGTCAGCTAGCATTTGGTGTTTGCACAAGAGTCCGAACCTGGAAGAGTGTCGATGTTGTAAGCTATTAATGAAGGAAACTTACGAATCTTTGAGCAGGGTTGATTTTTGAATCGTCCAGAGCGCAAGGCAGCAAGAAAAACTTCCGATAATGAAGGTCTGTGGAAGCACTGACTAATTACTCTGACTAATTTGCTGGAAACACTTACCGAAGTAATGAACGCAGTAGCGAAGGCTATCATCTTTCAGCGAAGGTGTTGGCGGCTTCTTTTACCTAATGATCGTGATCGTGTGTGAGACTCAGCGTTGGTGTGCGCGACTTCCTTGATCAACTACAGAATGATAAGAACTCCAGGCTGATGATACGCTGACGATACTGTACACGCCCACAGTCACACTGTTTCCGCATATAAACCAACTCGTGCGTAAGTAACCTTTCCGCTGCAGTAAGCAGTCGGCTTAACATTATGCATGCTCTACCAGTTACTATAATAATAAAAGTCTGATGACTCGTAGTGATCATTCATTAGATATAGTCCGCCTACGATGATTGACATTAAGAGTGAGACCACAGAATGAGGGATGAGTGCTGAATGCTATGGAAGTGACAATCACAGAAACATTCCAAGATTTTTCAAATATCGCTAATACATGCACCATAAAACTGATCATACTTCGAATCAGGGAATGCCACTTTATTTGTTATTTATCGTCAAGAATCCATATTGGTCGCCGTCTCCACTTCAACATCACTTCGACACCAATGTTCGACCTCGGTATAATCTCACCAGGTCGGGATAATTGAGTTGTCCACAACTTTGAGTCACCGACTCGCAGTTGTGGACAATTCAATTATTATATCCCAACCCTCGTTCACGTCATTGTCAATCAAGTTCTGATTGAAAAGTATCCAACGTCTCGCTCAGTGATATATTGCTGCAGATTTTTACCACTGTGAAGTGAGCAATATTTCATTTCCATTTCTCCATTCCGTGCATTTTCCAATCCCTCATTCGTTACAGTAAACCTTGTCTGCCCTCAGATTCATCTCAAAATGGGCGGAATCGACAGCTACTACTGGAATCTCGCCCGCATGTTCTTCGGCATCTCTTGTGTTTTCGCTGTTCTCGGAGTGTTCTGCAACTTGCTCATTCTGCTAACTACCATTAGGACAAGGTCAGTGATTGGAGACGGAATCACAAGGATGAAAAGATGTCTGCAGAACGCTGAGATCCACCTACAACATCCTCATCGCGATCTGTGCCGCATCGGATGTTGTTCATCACGTGGGAATTTTTTTTTCATTTCATCTCAAACACCTCATCATGCTAAAATATCTCGTTAAAATATCATACATCGTTAAAAGTTCAAGCATGTTTTGACAAAAAATATCTCAGGTCGGAAACCTCTTCCAACTTCCATTTCTCCTAAATAAGCACGTCGAAATGGACACCGGACTCTGCAAAGTTATTATGGTAGTTTTTACTTCTCTGAATTTTAACAGAGCGAAAGCGTTTCAGTTCCTGCCAGCAATGTGCATCGCGATAGGATGCACTTGCATTCTCTGTATTGGATTAGACCGACTGATTTCTGTTCTGTTCGCCATGCGTTATCGAACGAGAAACACCAGAGTATACAATCTCGTGAGTTCTTCAAGAAATTCCATGTAATATGCATTCCAACTTCAGTTCCTCGCATCTATAATTGTCGGATACTGTGCATATTACTGCTTTCTGATCACGTTCTTTCACCAACCAAGGTAGATTTGTATGGAAATGAGGTTCTACAGTTGTTTCTTCAGAAGTGTAATGTGCGAAGTCGTCACACCTTTCCTTGGTTCAGCATACATATTTTTCACATTCGGCAATTTCGCGGTCAACGTGCTAAGTGCAGTTGTATATATCATAATCGGAATCGGTCTGCGGTCACAGGCAGGTACGTGCGTTGAAGTTGCATCACGATTAGAGCTCGGAAAGCAAACGCTGCGTGTCACATTGAAAACTGGTGATTGCACAGAATAAAATCTGATGACAAGTGAACATTTTACAAACATTTTGCAGACTCTGAAGTGATGCGACGTATCATCAAATCGCTATTCATCGTTGTTGCTGTGGACCTCAGTGGCTGGTTTCTAACGCCAGGCATTATCCTAGTCCTGCAATTTCTCGATTTACAGCGTAAGTTCAAAGTCAAGAAATTGAATATAAAAAATTGTTTGTAGCATCACAATTCTTCGCATGGACGTATTTCGCTACAATCTTCATACACATTGCCCTTTCTGTCAAGTTCTTCATCTACTACTCTACTAGGTGAGCAATATTTCATAGTAAAATTTCGACTGGGTGTTTCTTTTCTCAAACGGGAAATTCAACTGCCATCATCCAATCTTTTCAGCTCCGAATATCGAGTTGCCTTCGATTCGTTTCTATTCCGAAACTCACGTAAACTAAGTCTTCTACTTCCAAATGCATCCAAAGTATCCACAATTTCGATAAAAGTTTGAATAAGCCTTTTTCATGCTTTGTTTTTTCAACTTTTGTGACAAATTATTGTGTGGCTTAATCAGAGATTTTATAACCTGTGATCGTAAAAGATTCGAATGATAAATTGTCAATCATGAAGAAAATTACACCGCAAAAAAAAAATGTTCTGTTGTTAACTGTCGGTAATATAATCATTCAATCTAGTAATTCGAATTGGAAGAAACGAGCTACTTGCTAGATTACTGCTAAAGCGACGAATAAACGAAACTTGAACATTGACACTCTTACGAAACTCAACGCGAAGAAGGTTAGATGGTAGAAGGATAACAAGCGGGAACTACGAGAAAAGTAAACGAACGAAGACGTGTCCGACCTCTTCTCTGTTTCTATTCACTGCTCTCGTCTCATCACACATCGATGTCACTCGACACACACACTCGCTTTCACAATCACACTGATAGCAAGTTGAATGGAAGAAAGAGACAAGGTGAGTGCGAGAGTGCCAAAACTGAGTCACCTGTTGATATCAATCGCTCGTGATTCGTATGTGTACTTGTTCTCTTGATCGAATAGAATTTGTACTATCTCCGTTGACACTTTTCATTTGTCGATTCAACCCTTTCAGGAATCGTTATTCGTTTTTACGTCGCAGAGAAGCAATTTTTTTTTGCAAACTAAGTCATATTGTTAAGGACAGTGAGAGGGAATGGCAGAGTTTGACCCTTGCGATGTTCAAACGGAACGGAACCTCGCCTTTTCTATCACTCCTTCTGTACACAGAAACATTCGACCTAAGAAGGATGTGAGTTAGTTTCACCTTTGCGCCTTGCAATCGAAGCAGTTCTTTCCAGCTTACCATTCAGCGCGCGCAAGAAAGCTGCCGAGTGTGTGGGGAGTATTCTACAGGATATCACTATGATGTGAGTCCTAAGTGCTTGAATTGACTGAGAATGCTCACGTTTTATCTATAACTAGATCCTCGTCAGGTTCGATCTTGTAATGGGTGCAAATCATTCTTCCGTCGTTCACTGCTCGAACAGCGCCGATTTGTCTGCGAAAGGGACGGCAACTGCTCGATCCTGCCGAAATGTGAGCACACTTTCAATCGATAACGTCATTTGGGTTTTTTTCGAATTCGAACCTTTCATGTTTTTTTAAAGAAGTTTCAGCTCAGCCTGGCGGACACATCAGAATAATAAATCAAACAGGTCGTACTCCGCTCAAATCTCGACAATGTCGTGCTTGCCGCTTCCAGAGGTGCGTCGAGGCCGGCATGAATCCTGCTGGTGAGTATTATCATGTGAATTGATTCAGAAGATTGAACTTCCCGAGCTCGTTTCTAGAATGACTTTTCCTTCAGGAATACTCGTGGAAACGGTACATGAGCGGGACGCGCTCAAGTCTGCGATCAAGTTCCACTCTATGGTAAGCATCAATCATTCGGGTGATCATCTCATCTGAGCTCGAACGTTGAAATGAGCGCTTCTGGTCTATTCGCTACCACTCGGCTATTTATGCAATAGCTTCAACTTCATCCATGAATCGATTGGTTGCGCTAGCAAGATGCCATCGTGTTATATGCTAAGATTGCTTGAATTGATGGATTCATAAACTCAAATCTTTTTTCCTTCCACACAATCTTTGTAGAATCTTGTGAGCGCCAGTGACCACACCAATCGCATCATCGAAAATCTGAAGCATATCGAACTGCGACATCAATTGCTAAGAAGGTATTTCGAACTCGCATGAATTAGATTTTGCCTTTCAATAAACTCAGAAGTGACTTTAACCTGTATCCTTCAAATCCTCAATCGATACTCGATGTCCTTGCGCGATCTACTGTTATGGGGTTGCCATTACAGGTAAGTACATTTTCCAGTCATTCTAGAATTGATTCTTTCTAATTATGTCAGGAAATGAAGGGCTGGCCACTTGAGCAAACGTGTTACCGAACAGTTATTTCACTTGAGGTGAGTGGCGGCAAGATCTTCACAAATTCATTTATCGCTTTTATTGTATCTGCAGAACAGAAAATGCTATCCTATGCTTACATTCTTCAGGAACATGCCAAATTGAGGATACAACTCCCCCGTCCTCACTCAGACAATATTCATCCATCCTTCAAATACTGGTATTCATCTGCTTTTTTACTACTCGATTTCGAACTATTCTTCAGGTTCTACATGGATTTGTTCTGTGTAATAGAGTGGGCAAAAACGCTGGATTTCTTTCGTTCTCTCGATCTTTACGATCAGGTTACCTTTTGGGAAAAATATGTCCAATCGAAGGATTTTTTCAGCGCGCTCTGATCGTTTTCTCGGCATGGCAGATTTCCTTCCTCACAGCTTCTCATTTCTCGTACCTCGAGGGTAGTGAGAGGATGGCTCTTCCTGACGGTACTTTCTCCGTATGGTGAGAAATTCGTTTCTTTCTGGTGCGGAACCTGTTCTTGATTGACAGTTCAATGGTTCTGGCTTTTCCACATCAAAATGTATGCTTGTAGGTGTCCTCCGGAGGCGAAAGCAGACGTGATTCGGCCCATGTTCGATCTGCAAATTGACTGGACAGAGTATTTGCTGCTGAAGTCCCTCGTTATCTGCAATCCAAGTGAGATAAAAAAACGTCCTTGAGTATTTTGAAATAACAACGTAAAATATATTACGCACATAGAAAACGCTGATGAAACCATAATTCAGGCTGCGGCAATATTTCGGAACACGCGAGGACAATTATGCAGATTGAACGGCAAAAGCTCTCGAAATTGTTATTCGAGCACTGCATGGTCAGTGAATTATTCAGTGTCCCTCATAAGTGCAAGATATTACTTGAAACAAGCAATTTCTTCAGGAAAATTATGGACGAATGCGCGGTCCGTCGCGTTTTGGAGAAATCATCGCCCTCGAAACAACGCTGCTTCATCAGGTAAAACCGAATCTAATTGTCCCGACAAAATTTTTAAGTCTCAGGCGCAAAGGGGCAAACACCTTCAGTCGCTGCTCGTCACGCTCAACCTGCGACCAATGAAGATTGTTTTGGTGGATGAAATTGCCGAAGTCGATCATCTTTTATGAATAAAGAAAGTCGTAATCGACGGAGAAATAGAAAAGAAAAGGAGGAGAGAGAAGATCCTACTTGTTTACACAGCGAAATCAGCAATCGAAAGGAGAAAGTGCGCTTGCATTTTCAATGCGAAAGGAGTGGTTTTTGTAACGTTCTGCCGGTGCATAGTTTGCGCTTCAACTCGGGCAAAGGTGACCATTGAGCGTGTGGAGTTGGGAAGAAAGGCAGCCATGCGCCATTCACCACATCCCGCAATGAGAAGCACGCAACAAACTTGATTTTCTCACCAAAGGTCTCTTCAATTGCCCTGCAAGGTGTTTATCTTCTCGCAAGTCGCTGTAGTAGCGGCGCACTTGAACATGACTACTTGATTTCTCATGGTGCTCAATTTTAGCGGAGAAGAGGGAAAGCTAGAAAGATCCGCTTGGTGATAATACCAATACTACCCCCATAACCAATTCCCCAGTTTTTTTGTAGGAAAGAGGTCTCAATCTGCAAAATTTAGTCAAAATGAACCCAAAAAACATTCCAAAGTACGATTAGTTGATAACGTTCAGATCAAAGCACCACCTTCATAAGCCTCTATCGCCCCATGAACGAGACGGTCGGACGGACGTCTCTTCAGTAGAACGGACTCTATCGTTACCGTTATCTCTGTTGACGCGCACTCTTCCTGGATTGTTATTACCTTCAATTGTCATCTTTTGACGAGTCTCTGCAACGAGAGCGATCTCTAGAAGTCCTTGCGCACCAGTCCTCACTCTTCTTGGTGAGAGGGGTATTATAGGCGAGGGATGGTGCGAAAAGAGGAGAGCAAAGATAAAGATCCGAATGGCTGTCTCCGAAATGACTTTATAAGCTTGGGAAGAGTTGAGAAGAGCAGCGTCTTCAAGCATGAGACTCCCACTTCTCTTTCTGCTCATTGCTGCTTCGGCTACTTGCTTCTATGCCACCTTCAGAAGCGCGGACAGTCTGACGTATAAGGTACGTTTTTTTCGATCAACATTCCGTCGCTCACTGAAGCGAAAATTTGTTTTCACTGTAACAGAGCCTCATTTTCAGATCCAAATGGTTCGCAACGGGACGGTGGACATTCTGACCACGTCCGCTGGCATTATCGCGACAACTCCGTGGATCGCCGCAACCGAGACGGTCGACTTCACCGTGGTCAACTACGGCGATCAGATCTGGGCTCGTCTGAGTCCTGGCCCTCTGCTTCCGCCGCTGCTCACCCTGACGACAACCTACGCTATGGGCGTCAACGTGCCGACCTCTAGTGACCGACTCAAGCTGACCGTCGCACCGGCAGGGTGCGTTTAAGTGCCGCAATTGTTCGAAACCGACTAAGATCACGTTTGTGAATGATGGTCGACGAATCAGGCTGTTTTCAGAGTCCTGTATCCCATATTCACGTGTGAACTCGACGCGTCCTGCGCGTGCAATACTCTGTTGCTCTCGGATTACTCCGTCAACAAAGTGAGCGAATTTTTGAAAGTCTTGAATATTTGTAAACAACAACTTAAATATGTTTCAGTCCGCCATCGCCCTATTCACCACCGACTACGCCTTCTCCATCTCTGGATAATTGTCGAATTATCAATTAATCTATTATTGATAAATTTGATGCACGTATCTTTCAAAAGTTTGCATGTTTCAATGTAAATATGTGCAAAAACTCTGTGCAGAATGAACTTTTGATCTTCACTTTTTTCTATACCTCCGAAATAATGTTTGTAGGATGCTATGAATCATCGTGCAAACTACATATTCACATGAAATAATGTAAGATCTGTCAAATATCAATGCTTTCTCAGAGCCAATGAGATTCTGATTCATGCCTGCGCACGAATTCGCACAGATATCATAACGGACATGAGTGATCTCTCGTAATGCTTATCAAAAGACTACGACGACACCAATGAATCATACAAGGAAGTAGTAGTGGGCAATGAATATCAAGCTGTTCTCCGAAGCTGGATGGCTTGAGAAGTTGTAGGACTGGTCTGTCTTGGAGCATACACTTGAGGAAGATTGGGATGAACGAAAGCGCGCCAGATGAAGACGATTCGAGAGCGATAACTAAAATCACTTTTTAGCCGCTTTAACAAGGCCGCGAACCCCACTTTCTAAACGGAAGCCAGTGTTCGCTCACCTCCGCACAAAGTAGAGCATGATCAGCGGGTCGATGGCCGGGAAAACCGCAGTCGACATGATCATCAGATCGCCCCAAGGACCGGCAAAGTTGAGGCCGGCAAGTGGTACGAGAAAGATCATCGCGAGAGGGATGTAGGAGAAGATGGAGGGGATGAGGGTCTGCAATTGACCTGCCCACATTGCGAAATAGTTCGGTCACTGCCGCAGGAAACATAAAATCCTCCCAAAAACGTCATAGAAAGTCGATCTTCTCACCTGGATCACAAGTGCCTTCAGTAGTTGTCGTTGGGTGGTGCGCATCTGTGTGGAGAGCAGCACGGATCTGTAACGAACACTTCGTTTATCCCTTCACAATGAATGACTATTCACCTCGCCGCGCTCAACTTCCGTAGAATAAGCGCGCTGCAGCCAACAATGACTATTGCCGTGGCGCCGAACAGCCCAACAGCAATGAGAATGGCGATGAGTGCGTCCGTCTGCCAGACTTCTGGTCGGGAGGAGATCGGTGATGGTTTCTGCCAGAGCCGACTCAATCTTGATCTTGTAGCCTTCTTTTAGCCTTCTAATCTTTTAGTCCCATAGGTTTGTAATCTTCTTAATTTCTTCATCTTTTCATCTTCTCAGTTTTCATCTTCTTTAATCTTCTAGCTTTTGGCCAATAACTATTTAGACAATGAAAGATCACTGCGTTGTTGCTCTCTTTCCACAGACTTCCTTGTTTGGTCGCTTCGTTCATCGAAGCTTGATGTTCACTGAAACTCGTGTCCAGACAAGAACAAGCAAATACACCGAAGATCACAGCTTTGTATGACTTCAAGGCGTTTTGCTGTGTAAATGCTTAGTGAGCGCAAAGGCAGAGGGAAACTTCATACCCTGAATATGATGGCTAGGTAGCCGAACTCATTGCTATCGACGCCCGCATTGCTGCGCATGATCGGACGGTAGTGCGCGAATTTGTAGTCGGACGGCATGAAACCGATCTGCGCAATCTCTTGACTTCGATGGAACTGTGAGCGATTCTCACCTGTACTGCTTCATAGTATCCGAATGTGTAGAGCAGCTGGGCCAGAGTAGAGATGCAAGACCACCAAAAGGTCTTGTTGCGCACGAAGATCTTGCGCCAGATCGGGCTGCAGACAATCTTATCCACACTATCACGCATGCATACAGTTCGAAGTACAGTGCTATCGTTTGTTCGCTTTGCATTGGCTTTTTTCTTTCGCCTATTGAACAGTGTGACGATTCTCCGCATTTCAAACTAAAGTCACACATGCTTACTCGCAAACGATCGCATATCGGTAGATGTAATGGAAGGCGAGAATGATGAAGGTTTGGTAGAAGAAGATGACGAAGAGGATGCCTGATCAAATCAATCGATAATGATGGCCTGATCCAATCACAAACCCGCCCAAGTGCCGACAAAAGCGGGCATATTCACCAGGTGGTACCCGAAGAAGATGTAGCCAACGGAGGTTAGTTGGATGCCCTGAAGCATCTATGGAAACAGAAAATTAAATGGTCAAACCGGCATGAGAATCAGATGAATGATTGAAACCATGATATCCATTACGGCAAAGCCTATCATCAAGAACCGATAGCTTCCTGCCAATAGGATTTCGTACTTGGGTAAGAAGTTGAAACCCAACCGATTTGGTCGGATAACGTCGTTGAAGAAATCAAGATGAACGAAGAATTGGTGAGCAGTGACAGTGCAAAGATGCCATAGGAGAACACCTTTTCAAACATCTATTTATGTGAAAAATTTCAAATTCGTAACAAACCTGATGAATCAGAAGAGGAATCATAGTATATTCGCAACGAGAGATTCGTATGACTAGAAGAATGCGCTAATGATATACATCGTTCGAGATGTTAGACTAGATGCAATACTAGAGATGAGTTGACGCTCCTCCTTCTCCTTTAGGATTTCTGAATGTAATACTACTTATTTTACGAGGGCGGAGCTTGCGATAGAAACGATGAGCATCGCAAGTGAAAGTCGCCTGAAAACTACGACCAAAGAACAGTTTGAAATTTGCTCGTATGCTGTAACATCAATGATGTAAACACGTTCACATCAAACTTCACCGTATAAACGTGTCATACGCTGATCTTCAAACCTACCTTGCGCAGATCTTTGTCAGGGCATGTTTGCATTCGGATGTACTTTCTTTTTCAACCAACAATATTTATTCGCTTTTCAATTTTCTCAACGAACATTTCGACGCGGTGCATCCAATAATCTTGTAAGCAGAATACAGTGCTACAAGTGAGATCGTGTAGAGAATAATGACGATATCGTATCCGAGATGCTCCCAGATGTAGAGATTACCTCCGGGAAGGCGGAATTGCTCACCCAAGTTCTGAACGAGACCGGATCAGACAGGGTAAACAGGCACAGATAAAACCCGAGAAAAGGTGATAGTTCAACATATAATTTTTATCTCGAAAATGATCATCTCGCAAGTTTTTGAACAAAGGAGAAATTGGATTATCCTTTGTTCAAAAATTTCCGAGATGATAAAAAAAATTATGTGTTGAACCCGAGAAACCCGAGAAAAACATCAAAGAACAACGTGTCGTACACTCACATTAGCTTTCGCAGCGAATTCGACAGTCTCCACGAAGACTTGAGTGGGATCATTAGGGTAGGCTTTGAGCAGGGTAGCGATTTCACGCGCACGACTGAGATATCTCCCATTCCAGAGCACTTCACTCATCTTCTCCGCCATCGTCTCTTTCGTGATCTCATTCTTCCGCAGAATCACGCCCATCCCGAGACGCTCTGCGTTGTAAGCTGAAATCGACTTACTATTCGCCTGCATACGTACTGTATTATTTCCCTATCATTCTTGTTTTCTTCGTTCTGTATTCAGAAACCGAAACTGTTAGTTCGTAATGTTCCTTCTTGACGCACTTTCTTACCATTATGCACTTGGTCTGCAAACAGAGGGATGGCAAGGAAAGGCACTCCCGCGAATGTCGACTCAATGAACGAGTTCATGCCCATGTGAGACACGAACGCAACGATTTTTGGAGATTCTGAATGCATCAACGATCGTTGCGTTGGATCTGCTCTAGATAGTTCAAGGGTTCCATGAACATGCAGAAAATTTCCCATTCATTTGTTCAACACTTATCAATCTCATTGCCCTCATTATTTTCCTGGACAAGAAAAGAGCCGATAAATTACTCACGAAGTAGATCATTCTGCGGTAGCCAGTCGACGATATGGAGATTCGAAGGAATATTATGAAGGGGCTTCGTGTACCTCCAGATGAATGTGAACTCGGGCAGAGCCTGAAATGGAACGCCATACAACAGGAAAGATAAGAAATGCGGTCCAATTCTGTAGTGGCACTGATCGACTGATGCTGATAGGGTGATCGGGAGAGGGTATTGCATGGGTGCACACTAGACTTTCAAATACATTTTTCGGACGAGATTCCATGTGAAGAGAGGTGTGCGAGACCTGATTTTGACTATCGAAGACATGCTCTCACCTTTGCTGTGTGGACTATAGCCTCGACTACTTGTGGAGGGAAGGCTTCTGCGGCCACTTGCGAACCGAAGGAGATTATGACGGCACCACGAGTGACTGAGGAGAGAATGGAGGAGTACTGGAATATCACCAGTCTTTTTGATTTGTTGGAATCGCTAGAATCATTCGGCGAATGTGAAAGAAATGATAGATTAGTGGATGGAAGAGCAAACCTCGCTGGTGATATTCTTCGCCGGTTTGAAGCCAATGCCTCCAATGTATTTGATCCTCAACGAAGTTGGTTTTGGTTCCTCCAGAAGGGGATGAGAATTGGCGAGTTCATAGAACATTGCATTGCCCAGTTCAGATACAGAAGGGAAGTCGTGGCCATACACTTTGCGAGATATTTCGTCCTGTAATGATCAAAGTCAACGTTACAATCACTATCACCTCCCTAGTACTTACGAATCCAATAGATCTCACCATTCCTTTGAATATCTCCACTCTATCGTTGAGCATGTGCAAGTTTCTCGCGAAATTTCGCAAACGATCGAAAATGTTGTTAATATCAAATTCCGGGAATCGATAAATGGTGTCCGCGACATAGATTGGAAGATTCGGCAGACCAGCGAACAACTGAATACTTGGAGATCTCTTTGAATTTTTCAATTGAAAACTGACGGATTCCGGAGATCCAACAGGAAAGGCGGAGTAGCCAATAACTCGATGGATTCCATGCTTGTGAGTCAGAACCAATGGGCATCCTTCATAGTTTGAGACTAGGGCGAGATCGTACGTGTGTGAGGAGAGATGAGAGGAGATCGAAGTATCGGATAGCACGTCTGACGAAGAAAAGTTTGATAAAAGTTCGAAAAAGCAGAAGTTTGAACTCACGACTGCACAGTTCATCGGTCAGCTTGAAGAAGTCAATGTCTGTAGTTGCCGCCCAGAGATTCTCCCAAGGCAACTCGGTGAACGGACGAGTGATGTGAGGTTGACTGTTCCAATCGCCCCCATCGCCAGGAAATCCAACATTCAGGATCTAAAGTACGGAATAAGGGCCAATCAACGCCAATCAAAGTCCGTCTCATTCTGGCGGTAATGCACCGTTCTGATTCACTACTGCACTGTCGATTTCACTAGTATCGCTTACAGTTCGAGCATTGTGAGTTCCGTTAGATTTCAGGGCATTGTTGAATCGAACGATGATTAGATCCTTAAATACGGAAACTATGAAGGAATGAAAAGAGCAAACTTACAACGGTGTGTCCTCTCGCCTCAAGTTTTCTGATTAGAGTTGACGTAAATTCGAGGTGAGAATAAGCTATGGCCAGTGAGTAGACGAGGATGTGAAGGGAATGAACGATGGAGAGAACAGAGAGAAGTATGAAGAGAATACGCATCGGGAAAACGTATAGAGTACGAATGGGACGACACACTCTTATCAGTCAGTGGTGGTGATCAAATGGTCAATCGAACGAGGGTAAGAAGGAATTATCTTCGAATGATTCGAATCTCTCTCGTCATCTCTAGCTCATGCTTGGACTTTCTTCTACTTCCTCAATGTCACTGTAGCCACAATATGGGTTTGACAACATCTCCAGCCGTGGAACTGTTATACATACGAATGCGCTTCTTACTGTATTACTTTACAAGAAACAAATTAGTCTGGCACTACACGTAGCGTTACACTATATGCAGTTCCCGAAAATGTAGGACAGCTGCTCCAATTGACTAATACCAGCAGGTGATTTCAAGAGTGGAAATGCTAGAGTCATTTCGTCAGGGCATAGAAGGCTTACTAGTCAAGAGTAAAATCGATCCTCCATGAATTCCTTCTATATTTCTCCTGAAGTAGAAGACGGAATCCACATCAGTTTTCGAGTTGTGTTCGTTGTATCATGCTTGCTCAATTGCATCTGTTTCGTATGTCTAATCAAGAAAACACCACAACATCAATCAACTTTTCGAAACTACATGATTTTCATTCAAGTGAGTGCCGTCCTAACTACTTACGCATACAAATACACAGATTCTGCTCATCTTGAATGACATTAGTATCGATGTTCTTTTCGAGCCGATTCCACTCTTTCCCGCGTACGTTGGCTACTGTGTCGGTATTCTGTGCAAACTAGGAGTGCCTCTGCAGTACAGTTTGGTAAGAAAAAATTTCCTCTTTCACCTTCACGGGGAAAATCCGACCAATATACTTATATGAATCGTCAGTCTGAAATTCAGGCAACAGCAATACTTCTACTTGCCAACGTCGGTGTGTCAATCGTTGTGTGTTGCCTGTATAGACACCAAACCGTGATTCTATCGGGCAGTATGTTCAAGCTAAAAGCGGTGAGAGATGTGTAGTCAAGTTGAGAAAAAGGTACTTGTTTAGCGTACTCTTGCGATTCTCCGAGCGATCCTTTTCACATTGTTTTCGCTTCCGGGACTGTTTCTGTACATTCCGCTGGATTCAAGTCAGACCGAGCAGTTGATTGACAAGGTGAAGAATCTCTTTTTTTGAAATCAATCTACGACTTCAGTTCACCCCCGATATCTCATGGATTCGCAAGAGGGGTTCAACGTATATTATGTACGAGAGGACGAATTCAATCATTGGCATATTCGCGCTTCTCATTGCTGTTAGTTACATTGGAACATCTGTTTTTCTATTCTTTTCAAAAGTAACGCATTCGAGAAATTGTGTAAATTTCCGATTTAGGTAATCTTCGTTGCCATGCTCTCTGTGGTTGCCATGTTTGCACACGTTATTTACACGCTGAAGAGAGAAGTTGGCACTTGAGATGAAAATAGGGCTACTGGTCTCATTTTAGTATCGAAACTCCCCATCAAGCCTGAAACGACATCGGAAATCGCTTCAAGTGCTCTTCATTCAGGTAAACCAGTCCGAAAAGAGTCTTCTAAAAAAATTGAAGCTCGGAATCCCGATCGCACTCCTCATCATCCCAGCCCTCATCATGCTCGTCGGACTGATCTTCGAATTCTTTCCATTCGGTGCGTTTTCGTCACTTTAAGGGTCATGAGTTCGGTTGGAAACAGCAATTTTTCAGAGATTTGTCTGGGCGCATACTTCATGCTACCACTGCATCCCATTGGGCACAGCATAATCTTGCTGGCCGTCACTCCAGCTTACAGAAGCTTCATTGGGCATCTGATTAGAGGAGGCGCTTGTGGGATGGTGAGAAACTTTATCGTTGATTTACAAAGAAAAAAGATGTTCAGAGACGCGAAAAATCAACGAGTGCGTCAGTACGATTCGTGTCGATCAAATCAGTTGCATTTTGATTTGTGTTTCAGTTTATTGTTTCATTAATATTTTCCTGAATAAAACTAATCCCTCTAGGGATATATTCTCTGTAATTGCTACGAGAAAAAAAACGAAAAATGTTCATTTTTGTAACGAAAAATAAGCCAAGTCTTATGAGATGAACTTCATTCACCGAAGAGCACATATTTCCTAAGACCCATAAGACTTAATTATTTGATCATTGAACTGTCATCGATGATCCAACTTCCTCATTGATAATTGGCCTTTTGATATTTTCAATATTAATTGTTTTACCAGTGATCAATTAGATTGTTTTTAACTTTCTATCTTACGATAAATATAGCCAGTAGCATCAACTGCAAGTCACTATGATCTTCAATCACAAATGGCTTTTTCTGGTATTGTCACCTCGTGTTTGTCGAGCACACTGTTTTTGGTACCATTTCTTTTTTGCTTGCAGCAGCTGTGCTGTTGTTGAATCAAATAGTCGGAGCTCAATTAGTCGAAGAAAAATGAATCTGAATTTCCGACTGCATTCTTTGTAGACCATCGTTCTCGCTAGCAGCCCTTTTAGCGTTGTGAGTGTGTCCCTGGCTGGTTGAATACTTCGCCACAGATCATAATCATGTGAATAGTATGAGTGCATTATGATCGATATGTACGGTTCCGCAGTATGCCCGTATTGCAGAGACTCGAAATACAATTATCACACAATGAAAAAAAAAAACATGTTATACATGCTCGAATGATCTTAACGAACTCATCGTGATGATTTCTATGATTATGATTATGCGAGACCTCTTACGTATATTCTCTAATAATTTGTTATCTGATTGCGTTGGAGCTCTCGAGTGCTTTTTGACATGACAACCACATCAAAATCATTCATATGAACACTTTGTTCCGCAATTATTGATCAGTTTTCGAAGAAAGTAAAGGTTTTCTCTAGCGCCGATCTTCGAATAACCTTCTCCTATATGGTCTCTTACGCGCATATAATTCCATCACTAATCAGTCTGGTCGATCATTTACTGTAGTTGTGCATCCTTTCACATCTCCTACCGTATTCCTCTCTCATTAATCTGTTTTCGCTCACCCACCGTTCTTTGAATCAATCTGTGAATTGACAGAATGAACTGCACTTCAATGCTTGGCTACTATACGGTCAGCGTGGAAACATTAGATGTCGGTAAGATACCGATTTCGTAATGCTCAAGTTCGAATGGCGCTCGTTTCAGTGCTGGGAGTCAATCTGAACTTGCTCCTGTTGTACTTGATCAAGCGATATTCAAATGCGTACCTCGGCAACTACAAATATTTATTGGCTGTGTTCGCCTGCTATGACGTCTACTTGTGTATGCTCCATGCTCTGCTCAATCCGGTATGTAGAAACACATTTTTAAGCTGCAAAAGTGGTTTTCAGGTTGTCACCGTCGTCAAAAATACCGTTGGAGCAACACTGTATACGCCGCTTCAGAGCCAGGTAGCTTTACTGATTCTAAAACAGCAAATTCTGAGATTTCCCAGCACATGACTTGCCTGTTCTACTCCTGCTTCACGGTCCCTTTCTCGTTGATGAACGTGCACTTTCTCTACAGATACTGGAGCGTTTCAAAGTCACTCTTCTAAGTGCTTCTCTAAATGATCTGAGGCAATTTTAGCCCGAACCGGCTCGCCCTTTTCTCTCGTAAATGGTTCGTTGTGGTGATCAGTCTCTACCCGATCTCAGCTGGCGCCATATGGTTATTGCATTTTTTTTCATTCGATTTATCTTGATTGGGAGGCAGTTCCGTAATGCAATTGAAATTCTGTTCGTGAACTCGTTCAGGTACTACTTGGCCGCAGTAATCTCTACGAACAGCGACGATTTCACTCTAGATTATGTAAAGGAGCGATTCTACCAAACGCACTCTCATCGCGTAGATTACGGATGGATAGTGATGGACCACTGGGTAAGAAGGGCTAACGTGTCTACAGACAGCCAAATCAACAAGGAAATACATTCAAACATACGTACAGCGCAATGATAAGCTCAACGTGCGCGTGCTGTACGTGATTATCGCATGCTTGCTTATCATCATCGGTAGTCTCACTCTGGCGACAACACTGGCGATACTGACGTACAAGGAGATTCTGAAGACGACAACGTTGTCGAATAAACACAGAACGATGCAGTATGCTCTGCTGATAGCTGTGTGTGCTCAGGTAAGGAACATTACGATCGCAATTTTTGCTCAGTCGAGGAAACCTTGAGACCGTTGCGGCTTGAGGCTTTAGCAGCCGTTGGGTCACTCCCGAGCCCAATAGGTGGAATACCCTATAGTCATCCATTGCAGACCCTCGTCCCGCTCATTTGTGTGTACATTCCCTACTTTTTCTGCGTTTTGTGCCCGTTCCTCAGCATTTCTTCAGGTACGTTTCGTGGTAGAATAAAAAAAAAAACTACCCATCAGGGTTCGGTTTCATTATGGCGAATCACTACTCTCTCTTCGTATCGATCTTTCCTGGTTGGGACGCCCTGGTCATCATCATACTCATCAGAGACTATCGGATGGGACTGCTGAGAATGTTCGGATTGCGGAGGCGGAAGAGAATTGACGTGAGAAAGTCACAGTTCACGACGGCGCTGAGCTTGACCTAATTTCCTGCTTCTCACATTTCACACGCCTTTTTCGAACACACGTTTGTCGCCCGCACGAATGAGTGAGAATAAATTCGAGACTTTATTACAACCTTCGAGATTATTACAACCTTATCTCATTTTACGCCGCGCGAGCTGGTGAGCTGCGAGGGAAGAAGGCGTTCTCTGTAAAATATTGCTTTTATTTTTTTGTCTGAAAAACTGGACGACAACATCCAAATCGCCTGAATGTTTTGTTTTCCATCGATTGGTCTCACTGATGCTCCAACATAAAAAAAACGAGGTATTCGGCTCAGTTTTCGAGAAATTTGAGGTCAAAGTCGCATGAAAAGATATAACTTTAATAAATTATAAAAAAACATCACGAGCATGTTCAGCATGTCAAATGAGGCAGGGAGACGACTTTTCGGAAGACTGTTTGCTGAGCAGCAGCAATAAAAGTTTAAAAAAAACTAAATTTGAGGTCATTCAATTATGCAACTGAGGATGATCGGCTCATAACATTGATAGAAGTCGATGTAGGGTGCTTAGGGCTATCGTAATCTTGAGGAATCTCGCAGTAGCACTTTTTTTGCTGAACCGCTATTGGTGTGATTCTTAGACGAATGCACTGTTATTCACTTTGATTGCCCAACTAATTTCTCAAGGGAAGATGTCTGGATAACTGCTACGGAAAATCTTTGATCAGTCTTCGACAAAAAACATAACGAGATGACCTTCAGCCATCGGAAAGCAATGTCGACCATTAGTGACGCGAGAGCGTTAATTATCTATCAGTGAATAAAAATCTTTGATATGACCTACTCGATATGACTTTTTAAATTTTTTTCCATTTCATTGCAGTATAACCAGTGATCAATGAGGTTTTTTATAGCTTTCTAAATAGTTAGCGCTGATAATATCAACTACAGGTATGAGTAATTATGATCTTCCATCACAAATGTTTTTTTCCTGAAATGTCACCTTGCGGAATCGATCATATTGACCAAGTTTTGACGCCTTTTTTTTACTTGGCTGTTATTTTATAGGTGATGAGTCCTAATCCCACACAATGAGGACACTCCATGTAAACTATCGTTTTCGCAAGCTGCTCTTTTCGTTTCCCGTTGTGATATAATTGTTAGGTTTGTTATGTGATAAACATTGATTGTTTTCGTATCCTTATCTTTTTACGCGTGTGAAGACGTGAATGTCAATGAGCATTGGTGCTCTCGAATGCTGTTTGAAATACTCAACCTTTTTTTTCTATCACGGGTATTTAGAGAGTGTAGACTCCTCCACTCACATGCTAATAGAGCCCGTCACAGTATCTCTTACGCTTAGTATCAGCCTGCGATCTCTTACTCGGACGTATAATGCCAACACTAATGTCTCCGGATGACCAGCGTGTCTTCTGTAGTCGTATGTTCGATAACATTTATCTCCCATCCCCATCTTCATTTCGAAACATCTTCTATAGTCTTTCATCCCTAATGCATTTCTTACTCTTACTCAGCATTTCTTCTGTTTCCAACATAATTTGAATCTTCAGAATGAACACAACGTCGATGCTCGCTTACTACACCGTAAGCGTGGAAACGATGGATGTTGGTAAGTACTCATGTCACGTCGTGTTGTAAGGATAAATTGCCGCTCGTTTCAGTGCTTGGAATCAATCTAAACCTGATTCTTCTCTACTTGATCAAGCGATATTCAAATGCGTACCTCGGCAACTACAAATACTTGCTTGCAGTTTTCGCATGTTACGACGTTTATCTATGCATAATGCATGGCCTGCTCAATCCAGTAAGTAAAGAATCTCGATTGGGCAAAAAAATCAAAGCACTCAGGTGGTAACAATCGTCAAGAACACGTTTGGAGCTACGCTCTATACTCCGTTTCAGAGCCAGGTAGTTCTCTTTCAAAAACATGAATTTTGAAATTAACAGCACATGACGTGTCTTTTCTACGCGGTTTTCACCGTTCCATTCTCGCTTATGAACGTTCACTTCCTTTATCGATACTGGAGTGTGGCAAAGTGAGGACCTCCGTCTCTATTTTTTTCTTCAATTTGCTCTTCAGCCCGGACCGTCTTGCTCTCTTCTCTCGACCATGGTTCGTCGGCCTGATCAGTCTCTATCCGATAACTGCGGGAACCATTTGGTTTGTATCCCCTGAATCGAATCAGTTGTGTATTCATCTTGCTCTTCAAACTGCTATTCAGGTACTACCTGGCCGCTGTAATCTCAACTGACAGTGGCGATTACACGCTAGCCGATGTCCAGGAGAAGTTCTACGAAACGCATAGCCAGCCTGTAAATTACGGCTGGATGGTGATGGACCACTGGGTAAGGCTGCATCGGGCAAAGAGCTACCGTTCCTCTTACCGTAATCTCACACTTCCTTCTCTTTTCTCTCTCATCGTCTCTGTATAATGAGGTGTGATGCATTGCGGAAGAGTATGAAAGTGATCTAAGAATCAGCTTTCTGCTTCTAATAAAGGGGCACGAATGATAGAAGATAAAAATAGGCTAAGAAAAATAAGCGAATTAAGAAAAATATGCGAGTAGTAGACAATACTAATACTGCTAAGGCGAAAAAGCGAAAAAAAGGCGTTTTTTTTCTATAGAGATCGACCACAGCAAAATAGGCGAATTAAGCGCGACGGTCAACTGAACGTGCGCGTTCTCTACGTCATCATCACTTGCATGACGATCATCTTCGGCAGTCTGATTCTGGCCACGACATTGGCGACACTGACCTACAAGGAGATTCTGAAGACGACAACGTTGTCGAACAAGCACAGAACGATGCAGTATGCGCTGCTGATCGCTGTGTGTGCACAGGTCAGATTTCTTCGCTTCACCGGCCACTCAAACAAGGCAGAGCCGGCATGTTGCGCTCATTGACTGGAACATAATCTCTATTGACATACGGAAAGCGACCGAAAATTGTTTCAGACCTTTGTCCCTCTCGTCTGCGTTTACATTCCCTACTTCTTCATCATTATGTGCCCGTTTCTCAGCATTTCTTCTGGTAAACCATCTTTTTTGGCATTCGAAGTTACAAAGAAATCGCGCAGGATTCGGCTTCGTGATGGCCAATCACTACTCACTCTTCGTTTCCGTCTTTCCTGGATGGGATGCACTCGTGATCATCATACTCATCAGAGACTATCGGATGGGCCTGCTGAGAATGCTCGGATTGTGGAAGGAGAAGAAGATTGTCGTGAGACAGACGCAGTTCACTACGTTGAATAGTCTGTCGGTGCAACCTCAGCGTTGCTGAACAATCCTTAGACATTTTATAATACTTTACGGCGACCTTTTCCGACAGTTTGCTTCAATTCAGCTTCTCAAACACTCTTGTAGCAATTGTTCATTACGAATGACATACGTCGAACCTTTTCGTATTGCATTGGTGATGTGTGTGCCGACCAGGCTTTCTCAATACAACTATACAATATTTGAAGGTTACGTGTGTGGTATAAGCATGTTCATGTGTAGTGATCGACAAAGAATCACAAAACAAAGCGAAAACAACTCAAATTTATCTCACAAGATGAGTATTCTCCCTTTTTCATTTTCGTTTTTATTTTCGCAACGATAAATGATTTTTGAGAAACCAAGGCCAATTTCTCATTACAGCTTTTCCCAGCGTGGGACAGTGTGGGATTAGCACTGAAGAATAAATTGGTTTTCCTCTAGAGCACCTTATTTAATTGCATTTTCACATATTCCTTTTCACATCGGTGAGGAAATAAAGTGTACAACTCAACAAACACATAAACTTTCACACACTCATCATCAAACCGAATCGTCAATTAGAACAGAGATCTGCTCATGATTATGGTTCCGTTCCCTAGTATTCCCCAGCACAAAGATAAGCTATGAAAATATGCAATCAACTTTCTTCTTACAATGTCCTTGAAAGAGATAAGTAAAGATTCGCACGTTATGGAAACGAAAAAAAACTATTCATATTCGTAGTTTGCCATGGAAGAAACATTTACTAAGAAAAATGTTAAACAATCGGCATGAATCAGAAATCATTAGTTCCTCCATCAAATCCACTGATACTTTCAAAGGAAAGAGGTCTCCGTGGTTTCTCTGCAATCCGCAATGTGCATTTTTTCAGATTCTCAGGAAGAAAATGTAATCAGGTTATTAGCAAAATAATGATTTCTTCTGCTAAATCATAAATCTCTTTACATTGCTCCGCCCCTTTCAGACGCTGATTGAGTCATGAGATGGGAGGAGCCTGGATGAGATTTTTAAGCACCCGGTTTCATTTCCATTTCGCTTAATTCGTAAAATGAATACCATTTCTCTTTCTATAGAGAGGATGAACACCAGTGCTATACTCGCATATTACGAGTTCAATGTGGAATCGGTCAATATCTGTAAGTTTCTATAAAATTTTGTGAGAATATTATCGTAACATTGCGTATTTCAGTGCTGGGAATCTTCCTAAATACCCTTCTCCTTTTCTTGATCAAGCGATATTCGAAAGATCATCTCGGCAACTACAAGTACTTACTGGCTCTATTCACTGCTTACGATATCTACCTGTGCGGACTTCACGGTGCTCTCAATCCGGTATTCAATGGCGTTTTGATCGTTGATTCCAAATACTCTCTTCAGGTCGTAATCATTGTGAAGAACACGTTCGGCGCCACACTGTACACACCGTTTCAGAGCAAGGTAAGATAGAATTCTATCAAATATTTGCTTTTTGGGGAGCGAAATAGTAATTTTACAGGAAATGACCGCTCTCTTCTACGGTTGCTTCACCGTTCCTTTCTCACTTATGGTCGTTGATTTTCTCTATCGCTACTGGAGTATCGCCAAGTAAGAGAGCTTACCTGGCTGACTGAATCATCTGGCTGAATCCTCATATTGGCAGCACACAGCGACTGAAACTGTTCGGAAAACCGTGGTTCCTCGCCCTGATCAGTCTCTATCCAATCACTCAGGGATCCATATGGTTTGTACCTGATTCATAAAAACCTTTTGAAGGAATATTTCTCAAGTTCACCCTCAATCAGGTACTACTTGGCCATCGTAATCTCTACGAGTACGGGAGACTACACCCTGGCAGACGTCCAGAAGGAGTTCTACATAACGCACGAGTGCGCTGTTGATGACGGGTGGATGGTGATGGATCATTGGGTGAGCCTAGCTTACTACTTTCTCTTATTATGTTCACAAAACTCCGTGTTCCCATGATTTAGGGCATTTTTGCAGCGAAACGGTGAGCTGAACGAGCGCGTACTGTACGTGATCATCACCTGCATGTACATCATGTTCAGCAGTTTGACGATTGCCTCGGTAACATCGTTTAGGGTGAACTGTCCCTAAATAAGGCGAAAATTGTTCAGGTGCTAGCTATTCTGACCTACCGAGAGATCCTCAAATCGACCACTCTATCGCCAAAGTACAAGAAACTGCAGTATGCGCTGCTGATCGCGTTGTGTGCTCAGGTTCGATTCAATGATGTTGCAAATTTTCACTCAGTCGATGTCCTTTCGAGCAGCGACAGAGATTCGAAGAAAACGAACAAAATTCCATCAATCATTGAGAATTCTAATAGATGATTTCAGACCGCGGTCCCGCTCTTTTGCGTGTACATTCCCTACTTCTTCATCATTATGTGCCCGTTCCTCAGCATTTCGGGCAAGTTTACAGCTCTAGAGTATCAATAACCGAAAGAAATTCAGGAGTAGGGGTTGGAATCGCTAACCACTTCTCGCTGCTCGTTTCGATTTTCCCCGCTTGGGATGCGCTAGTCATCATTTTTCTGATCAAGGATTATCGCCAGGGACTTGCGAGAATGATTGGAGTGAAATCGAAGAGATCGAGTATTGTGAGACAGACTTAGGCTTGTAATCATCATTTGTATTTATTCCACTATGCATCCATGTGTTGAAATGTCGAAAAGTGGTTCTTCTTTCATTTCAATGTATTCATGTTCCCCGTGTCCTTGTTCTGATAATATTTGTTCTTAATAGTTTTGACATCTCAATCGTTATTCTCATCTTGGAGAGAAAATCATTTGCTGCGTTGCGTAGAGAGTTTTGAAATTCACTGAGTACATTCACATTCTGAGTGCATGATGACTAATCTGAACCCAATGCAACTGATGTACGGATACATCCTCGTCGAATAATTCGTTATTGTTACGAAGATGCTAACATGGATGTATGTGACATGAATGTGATCAATGGACTAGGTCTGTGACTAAACTGTAACTACGCATCTTGACAAAGTCGTCGTATGAGATAATCAGCAAGAATATCAACTCTTCGGAATCAGTTCCCACCACTTCAATGGCCTTCGTATGAATGTGAAAACGCCGTTGAGCTCCATGAACTTGTGTGTTATCGATTTCTTTGTTTCCTGCCTTTGCTGAGAACGCCCATGAGATGTCTGACTTCTTTTTTATCATCCATTATGACTGTCATTCGCGAGCTAGTCCTTAATCTAATCATCCGATTAGTTTGTGCTCACTGTTTTTTCTCATTATTAACGCTTCGTCATACCTATCTTAGCTTCATTTTTCAATCACAACACATTTTTAAAGTTATAATACAATTGTTCAACGCTACATGTCATCAATTCTTTCAAAGAACATTTGAATTTAAGCATGAATGATTCATTTCTTATCTATCAAGCTCAGTATCTTCATGACAACTACTTCTTTCGCACGGTAGTTCCGATTGCGTAATTAGATGAACATTTTCCTTTAGCTGATCTCAATCAAGTTTGCGCTCGCAGTGATATCGATCCCACTGTTATGGAAGATACGCAATTATGAAAGGTAAGCATCTTCCTTTTTTCTTGTTTTTATCGGAATTCAGAACAATCGTGGTACATCGAAGCTTATCAACTCTCTTGCGATTTCATTACTTTTACGTTTCTCACCTCATGATATTTTGCTGTATCGATTATGCTCTGACACTCATCAGATATTCTTCGAGGTTATCTTTGACTCCGTTTCGAATGAAGAAAAAGAAACGTGGTTTAGTGAAGTTCACGATTACATTATCTCTGGATCTGAACATTTCGTTCGTCGGTATACACAGAACGTCTTTATTTATGGTCAGACGGATCAAAAGGGTCGAAATAATGGGCATTTTTTCCAGGTACAGTCTTCACGATGTTTATGATGTCGTTCGAGAGGTTGGCTGCATCTAAGCATTACCATAGATATGAGAGCTCACGGAAAAATTCGATATATCTGTGGGTCCATGTGAGGTCGTCCATTCAGATTCATCGATTGTCCATGAAATTTTAGATATTGTTGATGGCGTTCAATGTGCCTTGGGTATTCTTCGCTTATGATCGCGAAATTTATTACGCTGTTTCCACTCTAGGTCCGAAAGGTGGAGAATTCAAAGTACAAATAATGAGTGTCAGTGAGGTGCATTTTTTTTCTTTTTTATTTGGATTTTCAGGCCATACTTACAATAACGGAGTTTACAACTATTTATTTGGTCGAATATTCAAAAAGGCTGAATAGGCGACGATTGCATCAAACTGGCCTTAACCTCTCACAGAGGTTTCGATCTTTTCTTTTCTTCTAAAACGGCTTTTTAGGTATCAGCTATCAGAAAATGTGCGAATGCTGGAATTGCTGCGGCCTCTTGCACTGTGCTTTAGAAACGCATGTAGCGCATCACTAAACTCAAATGTTTTCCAGCTTCCATGGAGCCACGACTTGCTATGGAACGATTCTGTATCTCACGATAGGATTGAGCTTGATAAACGAGCCGAGCTATCCGATTTTTGAGGAAGTCATCAATTTCATCTTCTTGCAAGGCATTTTGTTGCCTGTGGTTCTATTGCGAATGGAGAGGTTTGTTTTACGAAACACAGGAGAATGCGAAATGTCTTTTAGAAAGCATCGAGTCATGCATGCAGCTCAACTCGCGAGTAATTCAGCAAATGGAACAGATTTTCTCGCTCGTTATAGAGCGGAAATCACGAGGGGATGGTGACGGAAGTTTTTGGCGCGATAAAGTTGGTCAAATCTCTCTACACGCCTACGCTCTTGATCTTTGTGTTTTCCACAGTGTTAAACAGATGTCGGCTGTTCTATGTTCGAACAACATCAGTGCATTGACTAGTCATTGGTATGAACTTGACACTGAGGTGAACCTGGTGTACGGATACATCACTATATTCACTATTCACTATTCACATCCACATCACTATTCACATCAAGATACTCTCCATGGCACCTGAACGCACGTAATACGATGCAGATTGAAAACTCCATGAGAAACTACAGAAAGTTAAAACAGCACAAAAAAAGTTCCACAGGGAATATGATCGGATTCTTTTGTTGCTGTCTGCAACTCCAACTGAACAATTCTGCCTCTTCTTCTTCTGCGGCTTTGTGTAGGATATCATACAAGTTCCCAATAAGTTGAGAGGCATTTGTGGCTGCAATTGTGGCGTTCAAATTGATTTTGGAAATCGAAAGCAAAATAGTGATCCTTTTCTGTGCTTGGAAGCGCACAAAATAGCGCAGCACAAAATATCTAAGTGATTGCCATGGAGAGTGTGGACGTAGAGTTTCAAGAGAGAAACCTCTCATTCTCTAGCAATGAACTCTTCGAACCACATTGACAGTATGACTGCAATGAGAGAATTGTTGGCGATTGCTGCATGCATTGTGGTAAGGTTCAGTTTAGGCCTATTTTTAATGATGCCCACATTTCAAAAAATATGTGTAGGTGTGCCATGCATCTTGCTTCGTTGAAGAGCAGTCTACCACGCCGATGAGAGCTTACAAGTTGATTTCACGTTTTAGTCATTCTCCGACTCCCTTCATTTCAGGGTCACATCAAGCGTTCAATCGTACAGAATTTGCATATTAGATTGTGATCAAGATTCAAAGGTAAACACACATTCAATCACTCATTTCCTTCTTTCGTCCCCATCGATTCTACACAAAGAAGAGACTCTTCTCATGACCCCTCTGGAAACACATTTCACAACACTCATAAATCGCAGTGCGTGTCGGCTTCTTACTCTGATTCGTTGCGCATTTGCCACTTACAAGTGGCTGCGGACCATCCAGCATGCGCAGCGATCGTTCCCTTCAGACGCTTCGCCAAGACAGAGCAGAATTGCCTCGGACAAGCACCGGGTGTCACCTATGGTATAATCGATCCAATTAGTGCCTCGGCACTAGGTCACATGATAGCTATTTCGCAATAAGTTCTCATCCGTCGCAGTACCCTGTTTCAAGCTGCATCTTCCTAGTTCGCACGAACGCCTCAAAGGACCACGGAGATGATCCGTGTGTGCCTTCCTCCCTCCTCCACCCCGAATCACCGCCTCGACTCAATCTTGCACAGCCCGTGTGCGATGTGAGGAAGCTGGACGGGTCGGAAGGACCACTGCTGTACTTTCGGCAAGCTATTTGTGTTTTTTCTCGTTGTTAGAGATCTGAATATCATACCTGCTTGCAGTGGATTGGATTGGAATGGGTTCTACAGGTCCTATGGAATAAACGATAACTTGAAATTTTCCTACCAACCAGCCTTTAATACGGTGCGTGAATGGAATAAGTCGATCTGTTCTATTAGTCATTGTTTGTAGTACCGACTTGACTATACCACGGACCTTACAATTGAGCCGTTTAATTTCATATCCGGCGTCTGTGCAGAGGAAAATCCAGGTATTTGCTCAACTTGTTCTGGACAACTATGATCAATTGCGTCAATCACCCGACTCAGATGATGAATGCTGTTCTTCGCTCCCGCCGTTTACCGCCTTCGCCATTACTGGCAGAAGTGATCCGATGACAAATGCCCAAGGCGCCTGTCCCGGCAGAAAGCTTTAGTGAGCAGTAACTCAGTTTTCTATACCGATAAGCCTCGTTTAGCGCAACGGTCTTCAGCTATTCATCAGCTACTCCCTTCACTTTCGATGGAGATCAGGCCAAGCTATTCTGCGCGGTGAGACAATTCAACAGAAATCATTTAATGAATGGGACACTTCTTGGTGATCTGTCTCGAAGTGGCATTGGTAGGAAAGAAAGCAAAGAAGCAAAGAATGGGCCAGATATCCAAGAAGTGGCAATGAATGATCTACTCAGGGCGGTTTCTGGCTGGCCGGGGACGAAGGTCATGGCGTGAATGGCCATACCTTCCGCCTTGCAACAGGATCTTGCGGAGACTGATGTGGTATTATTTGGGGAAGCTGTCGTTGAAGTTCATCACTATATTGGGGAAATATTAGCATGGGTAAAAACAGCATTGTAGACATTGTCACTGTTCTCGTGATTGTAATTTGACATGATTTCTAAAATCAATAAAGCAAGTGATGAATAATTCCGTGCTCCTTGAACTCTCTAGGAAGTGATGGTAGACCACACAGATCTTGTCCAGACTTCGTAATGAAGGGAAGCGCTTCTTCTTGACAACGTATAGCTTCGTGAAAGGTCTTCAAATGAGCAGAATTCGTAAAGCCCTTCTCGGGAAAGTATTATATTCTATTTTGTAAGAACCCCTTATTGCAGTGATTCTATTTCAAATTGGGGTGGGGGGTTTCAGTACACAAGTGTGCAGAGGCAGTCCAGATAACATCGGGTCATGCATGCTTCTGAGCTCGCGAGAAATAGTGTAAACGGCAGTGAGTTCCTCGTTCGGCATGAGAGGATGGTGACGGAAGTTTGTGCATAAAGATCAGCGTTCGTGAATTCCTATTCTTCCCGTGATTTGTGAATTCTTCATAGTTTCTCTCAAATTCTCGCAATTTCATGTATATACCGGAGTTAGGAAGTTGAAAATAAATTACGACCTCTGCTCTGGCATCTTGAGCGATTTTACTAGTCATCGGACGCTGCTATTGATACTGCTTTGTGGATTCTATAATCGGGCTGCTCCACTGCACCATTTACTCTACTCCTCAGCTTCAGGGCGCATCACACATTGCCTCTTAGTGCTGTTTGCTCAGTTCTTGGCTCATGCGGTGCTTTCGTCCCGCTAACAATTAGCAAGTCCGAGTGAAGAGCAGCCGCTCGAAGCCGATGTACCTCGGACAAAAACCATCAAGTCTGTCATTTGGCTAAGACGTTTATCAACAACTACAATACAAAAAATCTCAATCTATGAACTAACAAATATTTTACATAGTAGCAAAATAGAATGAAACTGTGAATTTGGTACACCCGCCAAATAGAACGAAACTACTGAATCTATACTGATACTATCAAAATATTTGTGAAAAATAACCGGAACATAGTAGTAAACGTCTGAGCATCTAAGCAAGAATCTGTTTATTTCCTACGCGAATGCGAGATGGACGTGGTTGCGTGGCCAGAAGACGTGATCTCCTTCGTTACGGTCCGCTTCACCGTCAGCATATTAACCAAGCCTTTCCTGCGATTGAAACTCATTGAAACCCGTCTCATCAGTGGAATGCGGAATACGGTTACTCGTCTACTTATTTTACACTATCTCTCATCGATCAGAGAGACGAGTGTGCAAAATGAAGAGACTATTGCCCGTATTTCGCACTCTACGCATCGGATAAGACAACTAACCAGTAGTCCGGCATCAGAATAATGACCAGGAATCCATCCCAAGCAGGGAAACAAGTGGTGAGCAGCATGCAAGCATCGTCCCAGAAGAAGACGGGAAGGTGCAGGAATGGTAAGTTGAGCACGCACAGATAGGGAATGTAGACGGTGAAGAGTGGGACGGCGGTCTGCAATCATTCGAATTACTTTATTGTGCCAAGCCTCCTATTCATCTGCCAGAAGAGGGAAGATTTCATCTGTCTCTAGTAGAGTTCGAAAAGCGGGTAATGGTCTCTTCATTTCATCCACTCTCTCACCGATTAGAGTGGCGAGAGAGAAAGAAGAGACGACTACCCGGAACTCTATTCACCAGACAATATGTAAGTTCAAGCAGCAACAGCACACTGAATCCCGTACCTGTGCGCAGAGCGAGACGAACAACTTGCGTTGCATTGACAAGGAGTGAGCCGAGATTGAAGAGTGTCCGCCAAGGATATAGATGTGATAGTAGCAGAGACCGCCAAGAGTTATCGCCACCGTAATACTGACAACCATAACCGCATCGAAAATCATCAGTCCGGTGAAGTATCGCCAACTCAATACGCCGTTCTCCTGGAAATGCGGAGGCGTTACTTGTATTCTCCTATTTTATGTATGCCCAATAGTTGTAGATGAGCCAGCCCTCCTTCATTTCATGGCCCACTCTTCTCTCGAATTCCTCCGCTAGAAGGGTCTTCGCCATGCTTGGTTCTTCTCCAGACATCAGATAAATGCAAACTAGAAACCTGAAAATTCCGCCTGTATTCAAACTTATCGAAAAAAATCCTTAAAAGTTCGATAATGTATTTCTTAAATGCATTGTTATTGCACAATTTTCAGAAAAAATAGCTCACCAGGTAAAGAAGCACGACAAAGTAAGAAAGACGAGGAAGAGGATGAATTTACAATCGGAGAATAGAGGGATGAGATGTGGTCGAGCGATGCACCAGTAGCGATAGAGGAAGTCGATGATCATGAGAACGAAGGGAACCGTGTTGCAAGAAGCAAAGAATGCGGATACGAACTAAAAAAGACGAAGGTTAATGGTCCTTGCACCATCAACCTACTCGACTGTTCCATTCCGCCGCTGAGCCGAAAATGGTTGTCTCTACGACGACAACTCGCTGGAATGGCATGTTTAATGGACTTTTGATATACTTTTTATGAATTTTTTTGCGCACTCACTCACAACATATTCGAAACATAGCGAGAGAAGTACACAACTGAATCACTAAAGACGTAACCACCCAGGTCTACATGAAGATAACCTAACGGCTTCTTTCTTTAACAGTTATGAAAAGGTCTTTACCTGTTTCACGATGGCGTGCAATGCAACGAGGTACACGTCGTAGGCGGCGAAAATGAACAGCATTTCCTTGTAAGAACCGAGCGATTTCCTTGAGAACTTCGCTATGACGTACATTAGAAGGCAGTTCGTGATCAAACCAGCGACTACAATTCACGATATTGTCCATTGCCTAGATTTATCAGCTCACCGATATGGGTGTGCTCGATAGCATGGTAGTAGGGAATCATTGGGATTTGAAACTAACGACTCATTCTATAGTCTTGGGTAGGGGGAGGGTGGTAGGTGAGCAAGCATCAACTTCAAGCGCGGTAGGATCGCTTTTATACCGCATCCTTCAACATTGGTGACTTAGAAGTGATTGAAAATTAATTACTTATGAGGTATATGTACTGGAAGATACTATCCCACAAAAGTCATCTCTTTTTTCCCACGAACAAGCTGTATTATGCAGACTCAGCAAATGAATATGCCATGCACCCGTGGGAATTAGGAGATTTGATCGAGATCTGAGCTTGCGATCGCAAGATGATCGGTTATTGCGGTTCACTGATCAGCGTAGAGTGGGAATTCCGGTTCTTCATCAGTAGTTATCCGCCTTCTAGCCCCGACGACTAGAACTGCGCTGGGCAATTCAATTCATGGAATGAGTGGAAACGTAAAAAAAGCGAACTCCTCTTATTTTCTCCCACTGTCTTGCCATCTCAAATATTTCCAATAATAACAAGCAAAGACTTATCCACACTTCATTGCATATCTTTTCCACAATCACGGTCCGACGATGTATCGTATTTGCGAATTAGAAAAATCTTCATCGATATTTGAAGCGATTCTCACTCTGAATTCTCTACCATCATCCTTTCCACCATGTTGCATCGGACGAGTCAGTCGTAAACTCTTCGGATCTTTTGCTCCTTGCACGAAGCTCAGTCGATCGTAATCAACTCCGGATCAACAAAAAGCTATTTTGCAAGTAATATTTGACAAATATGTGTATTATCAACTGCACAATACAAGAAACTATGAATCTATTGCTGCAGTATTATTGAATGCATGCAAAATAGAATGAAGCTATGCATCTGATAAACAAATATTTTTTGATTAATGCAAAATATAATATAACTATGAGTCTAATAAACAAAAATATTTTGATCATCGCAAAATAAGGAGAAAATTTGAATCTATTATGAAAATATGTTGAAATATATGTACGACGAACGGAAGATTTGAGAACAAGCTAGCACATACAAGACAAAGTATATGTCTATTTCCTTCGTGAATTCGAGACGGAGGTAGTTGTAGGTCCAGATACCTTCGGTCCGGTTTTCTTCTTCATCGATAGCATATTTATCAATCCTTTCCTGTCATTGTTTTGAATTGAATGATGCAGCCGTTCCATTAGAAATGACAACTAACCAGTAGTCGGGCATGAGCACAATGACAAGGATTCCATCCCATGCCGGGAAGCAAGTAGTTAGCAGCATGCATGCATCATTCCAGAAGAAGACTGGAAGCTTAAAGAAGGGTAGGTTGAGAACGCAAATATAGGGAATATACACGAAGAAGAGAGGGACAGCGGTCTGCAAACAATCATAAGCTAAATTGGGCACTCTTCGTATCTCAGACCTGTGCGCTCAGCGAAACAAACAGCTTCCGCTGCATAGCCAGCGAATGCGCCGAAATTGAGGAGTGCCCGCCAAGAAAATATATGTGGTAGTAGCAAAGCCCGCCAAGGGTTATAGCTACTGTGACACTAACAACCATAATCGCATCGAAAATCATTAGTCCGATGAAATATCTCATATGCATTTCGCCGTCTTCCTGGAAAACGCTCGTTTCTGGCTATACTTTTTAGTAAATGTCTACCCAATAGTTGTAGATGAGCCAGCCCTCCCTCATTTCATGGCCGACTCTTCTTTCATATTCCTCCGCGAGAAGAGTCCTCGCAATGCTGGGTTCTTCTCCAGACATTAGGTAAGTGCACACAAGAAACCTGAAAATACCGACTTTAGCCACATTACGGCAGTTTACTGCTGCTGTATTCTTTGTTTCCAGAATTTTCAGAACAAACTGCTCACCAGAGAATGAACTCCGCCAGAGTAATAAGGACGAGGAAGAGGATGAATTTCCAATTAGAGAACAGAGGGATGAGATGTGGTCGGGCGATGCACCAATAACGATAGAGAAAATCGATGATCATTAGAACGAATGGAACTGTGTTGCAAGAGGCAAAGAATGCGGATACGAACTGAAAAAGACTATGATTAAAGGCCCTTGTACTATCAACCTACTCGACTGTTCCATTCCGCTGCTGAGCCGAAAATTGTCGTATCTACGACGATTACTCGCTGAAATGGACAGCACGTACAGAATTTCTACAGATACAGAATGATCCTAGATGCCTAGATGATTGAACCTTTGCTAAGGAATCTCTGACTGCCCTTTTTCTCTCTTTATGATCAAGTCATAGAAAAATGTGTTCCTCGTATCACCTGTTTCACGATGGCATGCAATGCCACGAGGTAAACGTCGTAAGCGGCGAAAATGAACAGCATTTCCTTAAGAACCGAGCGATTTCCTCGAGAATTTCGCAATGGTGTACATTAGAAGACAGTTCGTGATCAATCCACCGACTTAAAATAATGTTTCCATATGCAGAGACAGTTGGTCAACTCACCGACATGGGTGTGCTCGATAGCTTCGTAGTAGGGGATCATTGCGATACAAAACTAATGGAATTAGAGTGTCGTATTCGTTAGACTCAGGTTATAGATGAGCAAATATTGACTATTAGACAGCAGTGGGCTCACTTATATACCGTCTCCATCTACATTGGTGATTTCGAAGAGATTGAACGTTAATTGCTTGTGAGGTAGACGCAACGTAATATTCAATCCCACATAAACCATTTCCTTTTTCCACATGCAGGTTGCATCGTGCTTACGTAGCAAATTAGAACGCGAAGAATCCGTGGGAATTTAGAGATTTTTTTCGAAAACGCGTTCGAGATCGGCGAAACGATCGGTTATTGCGGCTCAGTGATCATCGTTGAGCAGGAAGGAAGTCCTGTCTGCTATATGTTGTTCTCACGGTCTTGTCGTCACAATTATTGACACTGACAAGGACATCTTCTGTTGATTTTCTGAGCGGCACCAAGCGCGATTTTCGTTATTCTCCCACGAACACGAGCATAGGGGCACAAACGAGCTCAAGTATGAGCATTCTGCGATTTCGAAGACAATAACAAAGTCGTTGGTTCACCATAACATGAGCACAATCACATTTCGACTTCATCGCATCGAATCTAAAATTAGAAAAGTCGGAGGTCAAATTTGAAGAGAGTTGTACTGCCATCATTTGCCATCCGCAGTTCCTTTACCACTCGTTTACCGATTGACTCTCATCACATTCGAAGTAGCAGTGACGAATTTGGTTGTTGTGGAAATTTTGAGACGACAATGATGCTTTCAGAAATTAATGCAAAATATTTGTTAATTTGGCAAGTAGCACGTTGACGTCGGTAATATTCGATCGAGAACAAAATACTCTATCGAGAATTCTCGAATTAGAATGATTTCTCGCCGAGAGAATTGGCAATTTTCGCGAGAGATTTTCTCGTGTTTCGGACTCCCTTGTGCAGAACGTTTTCGACATGGAGTGGAAGTAAGTAATTACTTGATTCTCGTTCGAAGATCTATCGTATCAGTCACACGGCCTTACCGAATTGGTCACTACAGCACATCACGATATTTGCATACGCCATTTTACGCTTATTATTCATCGCAAACAGTGATCTCCGTTCCTTACTTCTTACCTTACTTCTATTAACAATGTTTACTTAAAATCTCTACTTACAAGGGCACACGAAATTCAATAAAATCGAGAAATGATCATTGAATATGCAATCGATTTTGTGTTTATTTTGATATCAAATAAATCGATGGCATTATATTTCCTGAGCCAAGAAGAGCACATTATTTCCTAAGACTAGCACAATTATCGCGTTGGTCTTGAAGATCGGGAATGAATGAATGCAATGTTCATACAGCCTTGAAATTGTTCGTAAAGTAGCACACCGTTTCATAGATCAGCACTCTCACCTTAAGAAGTCGTAGTTCAATGAAGATCACGGTGATAAAATCATGTCAATTGGTCATAACAATAACATCGGCTAATGGGTTCGCATCTTAGTCACTCATTTACCATTTTACCCATCTAAGCATCACCTCCGATTACTGTATTCTTGTGAGCTAGGTTCGCTTCCTATAACCATGATACTATCTGAGATCATTCTTGAGTTACTGCGGAATTCTTCGGAATTTATTCTCATTTTTCAAATAAAAGTCCGAGAATATATTGCGGGAGTCAACATTAATTGAGATCCTTCCTACGAAAAAGCCTAAAAACCTGATATGTCGCTGTCATCCATCACAGACTTCATTGTCAATGCACATATGGGTATGATCGCAGTAATGGATATGCTACAACATGTTTCAGTTGGAGGAGTTTTGTGCAATTCACTTCTACTTTACGCAATTCGACGCTTTTCCAACAGTTCAATCGCCACATATAAATACCTACTCGGGACATTCGCTTCATTCGACATTTTTCTCAGTATAATGCACGCAATTACTAATCCGGTACTCGTTTCAATTTTAATTTATCGTTGGGACGTTGTTTCAGATTTCTCTCTCTAGCTTGAATTTCGGTTTAAAAAATGGTGCAATAATGCAATTTTGTATCGAAAATGTATTGCCCTTTGCAGAATGTAGTGATGGTTGGCAGAACGTGGGGAATCGCCTCCGATACATCCCTGGGCGATCGGGTGAGACTGATGATAGTAGATGCCGATCTTTAATCATTGAAATTTGTGCTTTTTTTTAGCGTATCAGCGCTGCTTATGCCGCGTGCTATACTGTTCCATTCGCCCTGATGATTATTCACTTCCTCTTCAGGTTTGACTATTACTTCTTTTCTATCATTTAGTTTCCGAAGAGTGAAAAAAAATTGAAGGTTCTGGGCGATTCGATATCCGCATAGAATAATCCTCTTCACAAAGACGAAATTCATCGCTGCTATTTCGATGGCGCCATTTGGCGAATTTTTCGTATGGTGAGCGAATTAAACTTCAATAATTGCTTGCTTTTCGCGTTCATCTGAAATGGTAACGCTGTTGGCTTTTGGTATCGAAGACTTCAAATCCTCTAGACTTTTTCGGTCTGTCATTTCGCAATGCTTTCTTCAGATTAAGCGAGAGAGAGAGAGAGCATGGAACAATGAGAGACCGTAAAAGTTTCGTCCAACCCTGGTACCAGCGGTACCCAATTCTTCTCCGCAGGTTTCTCATCGCTACGTACATTGCGGCGGGCGAGGATAAAGTGGAGAACATTGCTCGTCTCAGCGCAGCGTACGAACGAAGATACGGAAAGGCCATGCAGGAAGGCTGGTTTTTCGTCAGCTACGCGGTACGTTTTTCACCGTTTCTTATCCTATTTTGACCGATACAAGTTACAGGTGGAAGACGGAATTTTCGAGCGTTCAGTGACTGTGATGATTCTGTTCGACATCATCATGGTCGGATCGTTCTCTGTTGCCACCATACTCGCCATACTCACCTATCGTCACATTGTGCATGCGAAGCGACTCAATGCGGGTACAGCTGTCGACGATACCATGTGTTTCACAGCGTGTTTTCAGTGTCCAGTGAGGCTCATTTTTCGTCGAGCGCCACCCTGGCTTTCCAGTACAAACTGCTCATCGCGGTGTGTGCGCAGGTGATCAGTCATTCTTAATAGAGTGCGGAAAGAAATAGTTGCTCTCCTCATTTCACGTACTCTCTCACCGGCCAGTGTGGCGAGAGGAGTGCAGAATGAGGAGAGTCAACTCTTGCTTTCCGCACTCTAATACGTAATCGTCCCGCAATTTGACTACTTGCAGACGTTCGTCCCTCTGGTCTTCGTGTACATCCCGTACATGGGCGTCAATCACTTCGCCTTTCTCGACTTTCCTTCATTCTCTATCGATAGGCGAGCATGCAACAGATAATTCATCGATCTTAGAGACACTATAAGGAATTTTCGCAGACTGTGCATGCCGCTGACGGCGTGCTTCCCCGCCTGGGACGCGATCATCATCATCGCAGTCATTCGTGACTATCGCGTGGGTCTGCTCGGTCGGATGAGGAAGAAGAAGATGGCGACTACGACGACGTGGAAGGGCGTGTCCACGGCGGGCGTCGCTTCTACGGCCACGACTATGACGATGACGCCGATTCTCTGATCGAATCTACGAAATGACTCTCCTCATTTCGCACACTCTCTCTCTCCTCTCTGACCCGGTGAGAGAGTGTGTGTAGAAAGAAGAGAACGTTTCTGGCCAAGCCATCACTAGCTCATACTAACTTCCCAGCAACTTACTCGGTAGTCGAGACCACGATGACGCCCATTCTCTGATCGGCACTAGGTGAGAACATTCGGATGATAACCTAAGGGATGTGCGCCTTTTGCATATTCCGTCTATTGCATAAGTGTTCTCTCGCCCTCACTAGGTGCTCATCCAGTATGTTATCATCCCAGTGTTCTCATCCGACCTAGTGCCCTCTGATCGAATGATCACAATAACTTCTGCGGTTTACTCAAAAAATATTAATTTGTTCGTTTACAGAAAGCGTTCAAATTCCACTGTGTAACCATTCCTTGAATATTGATCCTTGTTTACGGAATAAAATGACTACAGAAAATCGTGTTCATTATTTTTTCAGCTCAAACTCTCAAGAATAATGCTATTGTTTATTTTCGAACAGAAAACACAATCACGAGTCGACTTCGTAGTATCGAATCTGCAAATCAAAAAAGATTTTTAAAGTTTAGAAGCTATTCTCACTTTGAATCCTCTTCCATCCGCAGTTCCACTCGTTTTCCAATATATTCTCATCGCATTCGAGCTCGTAGTAGTGAACGTAGTCGTAGTGGTAATCGTTCCAGTTAGACTGCGAAACTTTTCGTCAGAAATAATTCAAGAACATTTCTTACTTGGCGAGTAGCACATTTCCGACGGTATTCTCACGAATCTCTAGAAAATCTTTGTTTTTTTCAGCAACGAGTGTGAATATCTGAACATGTTGAATATTTTTCACTCATCAAAGTTTGTTACCTCGAGTTGGACAAGCTTGTTTGGCGCGACAATCAGCATGAACTCGCAGGGGATAACTGGATGTGGGAAGGCAGGCGGGTAGATCTGAAACTATGAGTTTTAAGCGTAATGTTTCGGTTTCTTTTGTGGGCAAACTTGCATCCTCTCCTTGCTTTGGAGCCTCGAGCGGGCAACTGGTCGGCAGGCCAGAGAAATCTGCAACATCGTCGATAATAATCCGTAACAAACAGCTGGTTATTCCAAAATTTCAAAAAAAAGCATTCAAAATTTTCCTTACCGGGTCTTCGACAGATGAAAGGTAGCTTAGTCTTGCTGCAATTTTCGTTTATCCACGTTGCCTCGGAAGAATCTGTCTGCATCGCTCCGCACTCTCCGGCTCCCGGAATCGGGAAAGCTGTGAGGAGATTTTCTCTATGAGCTGCAGGAACCTCAACCTTTGGCTGATGACGCTAAAAGGCTTGCTTACAGTTGTAGAAATTGGAGTAGACATTTTCGTCGATCGGAATTTCTCCATCAACCCAAGTCCAATTCGTCGGGTCGTCGTTTGCCTGGTGAGCGCCTAATAGAACAAAATGGTCCAGTTGAGATCGGAAATAAATTACCAATGTGAATTCCGTCAACGAATCTGCTGCTGACCGCCGTTCTCCAGAAGTATTTGTTCTCCTAAAAGTTGTTTTCCTATTGGAATTATTGAGGGATTCGAATGAAGCCTAACTTGAGTCAACTAATTGAAGATGCAGAACCTCAGCACTGTTGATCGTAGTGAGCGATCCGAAATCTGTCGCACACGTAGTTTCCGCCTTTGTCCAAGTTGCAAGGTCCGAGTAGAGCTAAACAACGCATTCTCCGAGAGAATGGCGTGTCAAAATGTTTCATAAAGAAATGGTGGTTGAAATTTAACATTGGATACTACCTTGAAACAGGGCTTGCTGCTATCCGTCGGACTTTCCATCATGGAGTAGCTGCCTCCGCAGTGCTCGATCACGCAGATTATCGACTTCGTCGTGCACTTGTCCGTCATCCCAACCGTTGTCCAGTAGTCATATCTCTGATAACATAAGCACTTCTCGACTTGCCAGAAAGTAGGGGGATAACAAAATTAAAGGTAACCGCGTACTCAAAGCACTTGCGTCCTGCGGGAGTCCACTGCTAGGCCAGTGACTATAGCCAGTTCAGTCCGTAGGGCCTAATCAATTCTTCGGACCTACTTAACCGGCGTTACCTAGCCACTATCAATGCCTTTTATTAACTCCTTTTCTTGGCAGGGTAGTCATGATTGGTCACGGATAAGTAGAGCCATTTCGAATACCCACAATCGTCATGGTTCCAACGTCTTTGATCTGCACGCAATCGAAATTGAAATCGTCGCCGCCTGGTTGCACATAACTGATGGGCGTGCCGTCCGCCCACTCCAGTCTGCGCGTAGCCGTGTTGCAAACGGTGTCTGAGAAAGTCACATGTTCTAAGAATAACATGCGGGGAGCAGGAGAAAGTGTAGGCATTACCCAGTACGAGCCAGCTACTGTTACCGGCAACAGCATCGAAGTATTTACTGATGCGATTGAACGCCTCGTTCTCCTGCAAGTATCGGTTTCTTCTTCGCGCAGTCACAAGGACCAAACAGAGAGAAACTCTGCCCAACTACCGAATAGAACCAGTATATTCGATCGTTGGCCCCGGGTTCGATTCACTGTCCGTGCCATAACCTTTGCTGTCTTGTAATGATCATGTAACCAGTATCCTTACCTCGCTGCTCTTGATTATGGGCAGGTGAGCGCCATCCTTTGCACATTCGTCACGAGCACTCTGGAGTTCATCCTCGAGAGTGAACGTCTGCTCCATCAAAAGAGGCCGAATGCACCTGTTTCGGAAGTATTGAAAACAGAAATATGCTTTCTTGTAGAATGGTTGGCTTCACTCACTCGTCTTGCTTGCAAAATAATCACGCGAGAGAAAGAAATACGGAAGAATACCTGTTTTCCATCAACTGGTATTGGGGAGGGGATGAAAGTGCGGCGATTGAAGCAATCAGCACTCAATATTTTGATTTTACTTTAGATTGACCGAATGCAAAATCTCACCTGAGAAGCAGATCACTGCATTTCCGTGCATTTCCAATCGCTACAGTCAAATCAAACTGAACCGTTATCACATCTGGCGCCTCTTATCAGCTGGATGTAAGGCTCACACAAGATGAATACTCGATTGCACGGAAAAATGAATGAGAACAACTATTCATCTTACATCACGCTTTCGCATCAGTGTAGTATTGATTTGTATTCTCACGAATGTTAATATGGCGAATTGGTCTAGACATGGGACATAGATCACATCGTATATTTCACGTATCCCTTCCACGTATTCGATTCATTTTCATACATTTCCAAACATCATTGAGATCAAAGGCGCAAGTACGAAAGTACAAGATGCACATCGCATTGGATTGTGCTTCCCAGCCTTCGTATGAGATAGATATTTGCTTGAAAATTGCCGATAGACCGTTTTTCTTCTACTTCAAATAAATATCAAATAACTTTACATATTTTCTATTTGATATGTCTCAATTTATAAATATTTGATTTCAGTCTTTGTACGATATCTCCTACGTGATTATCTACTTCGTTGCGAATGTTCCACCGGTATGTATGACCATTTCGGGGCCGATTGCGCACACTTATTACGTGGATAGATAATACAGTTGTTGAAATTTGTTTGCATCTATTCAGGAGATTTCCTCTTTTGCTCCATTCCTGTTGAGTCTGAACGGCGCCGTCTATCTGCAACTTTATTACGCCCATATATTCGCATGCTTGCTTGCGCAGGTGAATCAATTCGATTTTCTAGTGAACAGGGATTTTACCGAAATACAACAGTTATCAGCGAATTACAGATACTCGGAGTCACCGCACTGGCCGTTTCCAGAATGATATTGATCTGCCATCCCGCACACACTCTGTCAAGAGTATGTGAAGCTGATTCAGATCCACAAAATATTGAAATTCATTCAAGACACTCTAACGGTGCTCAGTCGGAGCGGTTCTTTTGATTCACTCGGCTTTGCTCGCTGCCCTAGCATGGTAGGCTTGACACAATCTTTCAAAAGTGTTAACTATCCTCCGCCTCGATATCGTGTCGAAGTTTCGGCTCTGTTCTGGTTGATGTGTCCTTTGAAAATTGATGTGTCCTAAAAAAATAGATGTGTCCCAAAAAAATAGATGTTTCCCATAAAAAATAGATGCGTCCCAAAAAAAATTGATGTGTCCCATTTTTCAGAATTTCATACCTCCAAAAAATAGATGTGTCCAAAAAAATAGATGTGTCCCAAAAAAAATTGATGTGTCCCAAAAAAAGTTGATGTGTCCCAAAAAAATTGATGTGTCCCATTTTCAATGAACCCGGACCACCAAAAAATAGATGTGTCCCAACAAAATAGGGTTGAGGCGGCAAGCTCCGCCATTTTTCACACTGCGTCTCTGCCCTCCCTGGTCGTTTGCACTATCGCCACCGGGGTCGCGATTAGCAAAGAACAGAGGGTATTTCGCAGAAGGCCTATGTAGAAATGAAAAAAGGGAAGCGCTAAAAAGTCACCATCGCTCACTCTATACTATAGACCGCCCCGGCTCCCTTTCCGAAATGGTTAGGCTTAGGTTTAGGAATACGAAGATATAACCTTCCACAAAGATGTCTCAGTCAGCTACCTTTCAGAGCCCGAAATTAAATCTAGATAAACACCTTCTGATTATCATTATGTTACGGAGCATCTATTTCGAGAAGAAATTAGATTCATGTCCGATGAGTGATCATGTCGACAGGTAAACTGAACAACCAGCTTCCCTCACCCATTATTCTCTGAACAATCTTGGTTTCTCTCAACCAGTGGTTAGGGAAGGTGCCAGCCACTGGTTGAAATAAAGCCGAGAATTAACATCTGCGACCTTTTGCGAAATACCCTCTCTGCTTTCCTAACCGCGACCCCGGCGCCGAAAGCGCAAACGACCAGGGATGGCAGAGACACTGTGTAAAATAGAGGGCGGAGCTTGCCGCCTCAAGTGAAAAAGCCCCTATTTTGTTGGGACACATCCAGTTTTTGGTGGTCCGGGTTCATTGAAAATGTGACACATCAATTTTTTTTGGGACACATCTATTTTTAGGACACATCTATTTTTTGGAGGTACGAAATTCTGGAAAATGGGATACATCAATTTTTTTTGGGACACATCTATTTTTTATGGGACACATCTATTTTTTTGGGACACATCTATTTTTTTAGGACACATCAACTTTCAAAGGACACATCAACCAGAACAGAGCCGAAGTTTCTACGGAACACTCATTTCTCTCTTCTCGGCGGAATCAGAGCACAGAAGGTAGTCGAGAAAGCAAAGAAGCAGAATGAAGATGAGCAACCATGGGAAGCTGTCACAGTTTCAGAGGATAAATCACGATTGTAAACGCGTGATATTTGCTTGTTGTAATGTGACTTCCCATAAATCTGCATGTACAGACCCACAGATTCAGATCTCTGGATTTTAATAGAATTGTTATCCTATGTTGGAATAACAACTGAGAGGTTCTGTGAAAACAATTCGTGTTATGTCATGGAAAATGTAGCGTCATTTGTAGCAAAAAATTCACAGTAAGATGCCAGACGATTCCAGTATTATTCCAGTATGGATGTGAATCTGTTTCGATTCAACATCTGGCTTGATGAATACGAAGAATATAACTGCAGGTGAGTTTGAGGTGTTTCATTTTTTATGTGAGTCCAGTATCATTACGACAGAGTCATGAAGAAGAACAGATTACACAGAGAGTTTTTTATACCAACATCTCAGTGCACTGGGCGAAATAGACTGGTCGATGCGTGGCGTTCGCAGACCTTACTTCGGAGCATTCTGCATACTTTTCGGACTCATTTCGATTCCGGCGTACTGTGCGTGCATGACGACAATGTGGCCAATGCGAGAGCTCTCAGTTTACAAGGTTTGCTAAACGCCTACCTTCTGATATGATTCATCTTTCAAGATAATGATCTACCTCGCAGTTATGGATATCTGGAGTCTGGTGACCAACTCACCAATGTTCGGATATTTCCTAATCACAGTAGTTTTTTTTAGAAATAATTTTTGAAGTGCAGATATTTTAAGGGCGAAGTGTACTGCGCTCATCCGCGATCAAATCTTTTGTTTGCTTTTAATGCAGCGGGTGAATTCGTTATGTCCAAATAAAAATCGTTTCTCGGCACAAAGCTTCCTTTTTTCAAGTTTCTTTCCTGTGTTCAACAACGGGTTGCTCAATTCTCGCACTGAACCGATTTGGGGAGATGCTTTCTAACCGATTCATCGTATTGCTCTTCAAGGTGTGATTTCGAGATTTCGAGTGAAGAGAATACGCAAATCAGTGCTCTCGAACATGGTTTGTTCTTGCGATATGTACCTTCCCGTTCTTCTTCATGGTTCTATTCACACCTCCGATGCTTTTCAATTCCGTTGTGCACCTCATGTTATTTGATCCCATGATTTACGATGGACGATATGCAGTGAGTTGCTGCGTTTTACAAGGAAACCATTATACAAATTATCTTTTCTTTTCAGTATAAAAATTATCTTCACTTGGGAATCGTTATCATGATGCCCCTCTCATCATTCATTGTTTACCTGTGCATGCTAATCGGACTTCTTCATAAACATAGAAATGTGCGAAGACTCAGGGGTCGCACAGACGGCCTTCTTACTAAATTTATTAGTTGGGAATACACGAATTGTTGTCTTTTTGCAGGCTTCGAAAGGTTCGAACGCACTAAACCGGGCAACTCGTCAAATAGTTATCCAATCTGGGATAATCATTATTGTTCATCTGACAACTGGCATCTGTAAGAGGGAATATGCTACCAAATATTCAGGATTACTTCAGCCTACGAAATCCTACAAATGGTCCCGTCTGGCGCTTTGGACACGATGTTCTATCTCGCACAGTTTGGTTGGATGGTTGTGAATGGTGGAATATTTCTTTTGCAATCTCATCAGCAGTTGTTTTTAGGTTCTCCTTCACTGATCTACATTGCTATGAATCAGACGATGCGAGAAAACTTGATGAAGCGCCTGACTATCAGACGAACCGCAAGTGTAACAACACAAAGTGTTACACATTGAAGTAGTTGTTCTCCCAATGATTGCCTTTATTATCTTTATCATGAGTTCATACTTCAGAATAACAAGAAGCAAAAGATAAATATATCATTGTTATCACTGACGTGAGAAACTAAACGGGTAAACAGAAGCAGGAGGTGCCGAGATTTTAATCTCTCTCTTGCGTGAAATCAGCTGCAAAGTGTCTTACGAGAGTAGTTGGTTTTGCTTTGTTATACCTCTTTCAATTGTTTTCTGAATGCCGGCGTTGTTACTAACAGTGAAACTGCATGTGCTGTCGCGTGTAATGAGAAACACAATATGAGGTATTCGAGCGGTGATATTTCTGAGTGGAGGAGTGTTCGCAACAACCAGTGCTTTTAGTCGAGACGCCTACTTACAATAAGGCTACGGATTTGTTAAGCTGGATCAGATTTCCCCATGTTAGCATACCTAAACCATTGTACCACTCCGGAGCAAATCTCAAGAATATTGAAGAGAGCGCTGCTGTGATAAGAAAAGGAACTCCGACAAGGATAACGGGTAGGAGAACCTGAATAATACAGAATTGGATTATGCAAATAGATATATCTATAGATATATCAAATAAATATACTCATTCATATTCAAACCGAGGAAAAGGGAGGGAAAGCTCTGTGTATTTCAGTGTCGATTCGGTCTGCAATCCTTCGTAGCTGTCTACCCGGGTTTTGCGTTTCAAAATTCTTATCGCAGCCGGAATCGAAAGAGCAAACCTGCATGCAAGCCAACAACAACACAAACATGCAATGACGTAGTTAATCTGTTTCTGCCTTGTGTCAAAACAAACTTTTTTGGAAGATAAAATGGTGTTCACTTGAACATCAACAAGCGCCGGAAAGTATTGGGACACTTTTTCGTTCGCGTATATCTTTTGAACCAGAGCAGATATCGAGCTGAATATTGTTTCATTACATAGCTAGTCTATAGAAGAGCACGACGCTTGTGTTTTGGTTTTAGACAAATGTTGCGTTATTACATAGTGATGATGCAATTGAGCAATACTTTTCCGGAAATTCATTATTCTTC
>LS517055.1:99162-111460 GCA_900490845.1 Pristionchus japonicus
GAAGAATAATGAATTTCCGGAAAAGTATTGCTCAATTGCATCATCACTATGTAATAACGCAACATTTGTCTAAAACCAAAACACAAGCGTCGTGCTCTTCTATAGACTAGCTATGTAATGAAACAATATTCAGCTCGATATCTGCTCTGGTTCAAAAGATATACGCGAACGAAAAAGTGTCCCAATACTTTCCGGCGCTACTGTAGTTCCTAAAAATAATTATTGGAGAGCATAGAAGTCTGATAATTCTGCTACGAGCCTATTCTTTGTCATTTTGTATAGTGATCAAACACCATGCACCCACCTGCACACATCTGCCCTCATTTACACTCACTCCCTGGTGGGCGGAAGCTCTTGCAATAAATACTGCTCTATGGTGACTTTATTCACAAGTATCGCCACTCATCTCTTCAACCTTTTTCGAATTGCAATGTTTCCTTATCATGGACCCGTGGAAACATTCAATTTTGGTTAGAAAGTTTTTGAATGAGGTTTTTTAGTTTGAATTACAGGTGCTGGGATTCTCATGTATTCCTTTCTTCTATTTCTAATCCATCGATTCTCCCGCAAGGAGTTGGGCAAATACAAACATTTACTCACAATTTTCGCCGTCCAAGACATATTACTCTCGGTTGTGCAAGTATTTTGCAACGTGGTACGTGCTTTCTGATAATTATTATTCTGCTTGAGTTCATGTTTTGCAGACACCATACCGCGTGGGAACAATCTGCGGTGTTGTAAGCAGAACATTCTGGGAGTGGAGAGTTTGTGATTTGGATCACCATTGATTCCATCAGGACTGTTACAGCACGTCGCAAGTTTCTACTGTGCCATCAATGTGCTTCCTTTTTTCCTGACTAATCTCAATTTTCTCTATCGATTCTGTGCTATCAGAAGGCATTAGTTTAGTTTTTTCGAATCGATTATAGTAGGAAATTCAGGCCGGAAATGTTGTCACTCTTCTCTAACATCTACTTCCAAGGAGCAATGGTCGGTTTAGCAGGTTCTGCCTCTCTCCTCTGGTTAGTTCCAACGCGAATTCATCCAAAGAAACCGCTTTTGAGGTATATTTTATCGATGTTTATCTGCACGGGAGAGGTGAACGAACCGGCTACAATAGCACTAAGAGAGTCATTCGCGATAAGTATGGCATAACGATCAATGATGGTTGGCTAGTCATGGACCATTGGGTAATTTGCAGTTTTCATGTTTTGAAAACCACATATTTTCAGCGTAACCACACCTTCGCATTTCGTCCGTTTTTCGTTGTTCTGGTCAACGACATCGTAATGTTGTTCACACTCTCCACGCAGGCTGTGCTAGGCACTCTGACGTTCTATTACATTCACATCAATACTTGGATATCAGATAACTACAGAAAGTATCAGCAGAAAGTGCTCATTGCTCTGTGTGCACAGGTGATATCAAAATATTTTTCAAAAACTTAACACCACCTGCAGACTGTCGTTCCGCTATTCTGCGTGTACATTCCCATCGTGAACAGTGTGAATGCTCCCTTCTTCGGGGTTGATGACTTGATTGGCATGGAGACGGTTGCCTCATTCATGTTTGCCTTTCCCCTACTAGACGCGATGGTCATCATTCTACTCATGAAGGACTATCGACAGGGAGCGATCGGACTCTTTTGCAAGTGTGCTCGATCCAACGATGAGATATATCGTCTCAACTTGTCACCACAGTCACCAACCACCACTACTCAAGTCACCACTACGAAAGTGGCAATGATTACGTCATAGTTTTTTAAAGATAAAAAATGCTGGATTATACTTCTATGCACTTAGTATTACATTGCAAAGTAGAAGAACCCGTGAATCTAAGAGGGTCATAAGTCTGATAATCATGGAAGCTGAAAAGATGTTAAGAGCCCATGGAATACAACGGAGTAATGAGTCCTCGTACAAACGAGCGAAAATTTGGAAAATGGGAAACAATGCCAAAACACGCAAAGAAATGCGGATATCAGGAATGTAAGGAAGTGGAAAGTATGCAGCGAGAGCTGAACGCCTCGCCAATATTTTTCCTGCTCAGAAGTTCTCCGTTCTAATGAACTCTCATCACATTTCCAAATCAATGGTGAGCGAGTCATACTCAGATCATCGGGAATGGGCTCATATTGGTCCTGTTAGTCTCCGTGAGTTATTCCTCCCTACGAGTTCAGTTCATGGTCTGCATTTTACACGAGCACACCCATTCACTCAGTCAGACAGAGTCAGAAAGGGTGTGCGCGAAAGGGCGGAGGAGCACAGGTGGCAACAAGCTCTCTAACTCGCACTCGAGATCCCGTCCGTCGCCAAGATCACTTCCACTCATTTCTTCTGCACTCGAAACTCCGAAACACCCAATACAACCCGCCATGCGCATTGTACTGGTCTCATTGGTAGTTTTTGAACAGGTACACTCCATCCGAATATAATATTCCTGTGGTGTTTGCAGATAGTTTCGGCTCAGAACAGTAGTTGTTTCGAGCTGGCGGCTAGCGGCAGTTTAGCCCGGCCAATACTGCTCAGAAGCTCAACAAGCACAGTGGCAGCCTGTAAAAGCAACTGTGTAGACGTTATTGAGGTCAGCTCTGTTCCAACGATGTCCATGAATATTGTTTTGAACAATCTTCATAGTGGGTTTCACTACATTTATTGGAAAGTATCTTCGAGAACTTTGTTGTATAGCAAATTCGAACAATAAGTCGATTGCAGTGCGCCGCAGTCTCATTCGTCTACCCCGTCTGCACCCAGCTCGGTGATCCGGTAGCCGCCGCCGGGTGCGCCGGCCAACCAGCCTTCGCAGTCTGGTTGAAGCAGGACTGTCCTGGTTAGTGTGCGCTACAACGAAAGACAGAGGTCCTGGAAGTATCCTTGTTCAGTGATGTTTTGCATGCGCAGTCTATGATATAGTATGCAAAAACAGGTTCTTGCATCCACTAATTTTTTTCCAGTTGTAACTACAACAGCTGCAACGTCGACGACATCAACAACGACTACACGAGCACCTACAACAACCACTTCATCATCATCAACAACGACAACATTATTAACAACAACAACAACAACAACCACGCTAGCACCAACAACTACGACTGTTGAAGGTAGGCTTTTATGAAGCACAGTTGCACTTGGCACGTCTTGCAAGAGACAATTTTTCATGGCATTGAAAATAGATTTGCAAACTTACTTTTAGTTCGCTCCGACCCGGGGGCCGGACTCGTGGGTGGATCGGACGCGTGCATTCGCGCCTACTTCCCGGCTCTGACGAAGGTGAACGTTAACGGCATCTGCCCGAGAGACGACAACAATTATGTGGTCAGGTGAGGAAATCATGTTTATCTGGGAGGTAAGGAACATTTGCTTTCCCACTATTAGCAAGCTACTAAACATGAGACTTTTCTCAGTGGCATCGACGAGTTTGGCAACCGGGTGACGGTGGATAACGAGAGCAACAATGTAAGCTTTTATGAGTCCGAGTGTGAATCAGTAACCCATTGTAAGATGCTAACACTGGACGCGGCTCGCAATCTGTGGAAGTTCACGTATTTGTCCTTCGTTCAATACTTCCAGTCGATAAGCTGCGCAACGAGTTGTAAGCTTCTCTTTCGAAACCTCCTTTGCATATTCATTTGGAGAAGATTCAAAAATTGAAAAAAATGGAACAGAAATACGATTCAATGACAAAATTACAGCCGGTTCTTGCGTCTGCCCTCAACTTGGGCTATTGTATCCCGAACTCACGGGGGGTGTCTTCCCTCTTACTGAAGAGACCAGCGCCTGCGCTAATACCACACATAAAATCAAGTAAGATTTTCTCATTTTTTTCTGACAACGGCGGCTTCAAAATCAAACGGAACTAAATATTCCTCCTCAGCGTCTACAGAGGCAGCAAGGGAAATACGGGAAGAGGCAGCTACAGCTCTGGACTCACGGCCACAGTGAGTTTTTTGTACTTGCACGATAGATCTTCGGTGAAAGAAGTGAAATTCGAAAGTCGGATGTTCATTTCAGATGATGATAACCTGCCATGCGGGAATCTGGATTGCGAAATACGGTTCCAATGGTAATAATTGGCAGATCAAGAATGCGACCTGCGCTCCGTGAAATCATAATTATTTCCTTCTCTGTATCTCTTCTCCTCTGCGTTTATCAACTGGCTGCATGAAAGATCGATTGTCTCTGCATTGATGGTTTTCGAAACAAATTTCTACAATAATGCGATGCGAATAAACCTTATTACCGACTCTCCACCACCACTTCATATTGGTCCGGATATCTCGCGAACGCGTTCATTTCCTTGAGCTCGGGTGGGATTTTGGAGACGGGGGAGAAGTTGAGATGCTGCAGGAAGGTCGTGAAGTAGAGGAAGAGTTGCATCCTCGCAAGTCCTTCTCCGATGCAGTTTCGCTTGCCGAGCGAGAATGGGGTGAGGTGAGGGTCCTGAGGGTACGATACTTGTACATGTAAAAACACTATGCGCTGCAATATCTCATCTGGCGCTCACCCACAAAATCATTTCACTTACACAGGCACACCATTCAAGCCGAACATCTACAAAAAAAAAACTGTGTGCCTCATACCTTGACTAGTTCTCCCTGATCGTTGAGGTGTCGCTCAGGGCAGAAATAGTCGGGCCTCTCATAGACTGAGGGGTCTGTGTGCACGAGCGAAAACTCTGGGCCGATTCCAGTGCCTATTGGGATCTCGAAGCCTGTATTTCGAAAATATGCGGTTCACCCTAGATTCCAGATTCACCCTCGATCGTGACTGGAGCGGAAGTCTGACGAGGCATGTTCATGTTGACGCTGGAGAAGCGGAGGGTTTCCTGAATCCATCCCAGAGATCAAAGATCACACTCTCAAAGATCAAACTCAATTGACAAACCTGAATCACCGCATTGCAGTAGTGCAGATCCTTCTGGTCAGACATTTGAATCGTCTGAAATCTTGAAAGTGTTGTTCTAACTTTCGGCTTTCTCGCTAACCCTCTCGCCAATCTTCTCGTCTATCTCTTGTTGGCATTTCTGCTGAACGCTTGGATTATTGATCTGAAAAGGGGTTGTGAAACATGTTGAAAAAGTGCTTACCATAAAGTGGAATGCATATCGCAGAGTGGTAACTGTCGTTTCGAATCCGGCGATCCACAAGTCTCCACAGGCGGCGAATAATTGCTTCTCAGAGAAACTTCCTGGAATAAGACTTTCGGAAATCGAATAATCGTTTTAGAGAACTGATCGTTACCCAGATCTTCTCCCCTCGCCTCTCGTCTTCTCATTTCTCCTATGAACGCTTCCGAGTAGCAAGTGGGTTCCTCGTCTACATTGATTCTCTTCTTGACTATTTCCAGCTCCTAAACGGTTGAAACATATCAGCGTTGCCGTAAAAAACTAGGAAAACTTACGCTCTTCACCAGATCATTGAACTCTGTCATCGCCGCGACAATTTTCTCCACCGGAGAGCCGAATAATCGACTGAGGTGCCGGATTGGTGGAATCAAAGGGACGAGATTCATAAGAGGATGCAAGGAAGTGTCGATCCACTGGAACACAAACCCTATTATTCAGATGGAAGCACATTGTCGAACACAGTCGGAAACAGTCGGGATTAGTGGCACCCATGAATAGTCAGAGCTCTCGTTGACAACAGTCTGAATCGAGTAACTTACAGTTCGGGTTAGGGTTCGAACTTTCTCAAACAGCGGATCGTCAAAGGGAAGCGTGCGACCGAACAGCTGCTGCCAGACAATGTTCGAGACACCGATCTAAAATCTCCAAATAATCTAAAAAGAAATCTAGATCTACCATTATGCCTTGAGTGAGATCGATTGGTTTTCTGCCCGCTCCTTCTGCCTTCCAGTGAGCGACGACTTCGTGGGCGTAGCGAATCGTTGTCTCCTTCAAGGCATTCGAATAATCAATGACCATGACGCTCAGCTCACTTGATAAGCCACGCTGTTGAAGCCAATGTTTCTCAGGGTGTGCAAGGCAAATCGTCGTTGCTCCTGGAAACGATACTTATCTAGTTAGGTTTTAGACTCGAAACTAACCCTCCAAATGGTATTCGAATTGAAAATGAGGCCAAGCGATTCATCACTTGCGAATTGCTTCATTGATATACGATCGCCGAACTTGTCACCGTTCTTCACGATGTGCTCTTGCAGGAGCTAAGCAACATTTTGTTACATTTTGCCTAATTTATCATCAAAATGAGTAGAAAATAAGTAAAAAAAGGTTCACAAACCTGATGATCGGTGATAAAAACGGTCGGTTGAGGCATCCACACAGTGAACACTTTTCCGTACTTGCGCTTCCAGTTCCCGAGCACCTGAAATAAGGAAATCCTTCCAAGCGGCTCAGAGGGATGCATGACCTTGACCATATCCTGATCGAACTGCAGAACGTTTCCGAAAAACGGCAGTGGAGGCGGACCGGGTGGAAGTCCTGATCGGTATGTTTGAGTTATAAGAACCCGAATATAAAACTGCATGGCATACCTCTGATCTTGTTGATGAAGAGTGCATAGCAGATGCAAGCAGTGATTGCGATACAAATCAGTAGAAGAAACATTCTGAAGATTCAAGTGAATTGTTATGAGAGCACAAATACTCAAAATTTCCAAAACTTTCGTAATCGCGAAGTCATCACGCTCATTTCTCAGAGAAATCCGAGAAGGTAGGGAAGAAGACGAGAGAGAACAACGATGGGCGGAGAGAGATGCCTATTTGACTACAACACTGCAAGTGTGCGAGGGTTTGTTCCCTCGCATTGCCCGTCGCGATATATCTTGTTTACTGCCTACGTAGACTGTAGCCAAGTAGGATCCTGCAACCGACCTTCTTCAAGGAAATGGGAGGAAACGCCGCACTGTCAGAGCAAATGAGGGGAAAGGAGAGGGATGGGGAGGTGGAGCTTCGAGGAGACTCTAGCACTTCGCTGAGCGAATATGCCACACTTTCAATTTGACATGCCCAGATGAGTTTCATCTGAAACAGTTACAGAGACGATAGCGAATGTTTCATCCACTATAACATCCTTGGATATTGCATCCGTTCCAAACATCGCACAATATAGTGAAGCAGTGATCTAATTGAATTGCATACTTGAAAATAATAATGGTCGACAGGTGGATTTGCCAATCAACGCATGGCTACTTTCTTTATTGGAGAGGTATTACTTATCAATCGGAATGGACGCAACAATCGAGCGATGGGTTTTACTTGCTCAGCATTTGAGTGGTACGATTTCGTATCTTTACTTTTCTATTCTTTTTTAGGAGCCGTTGCTTTCACTTTCAACGTCTTGATCCTATACTTGATCATATCCGATGATGATGCGCGCAACAAGCATTTTCGCAAGTATATCTGCGGATTGGTGGTTGGGGTTCGGATTCGAATCAGTTTGAATGGGAACTTTAGCTCACATCTCTCGCCGCCGACACTCTATCCGACGTATTCGCCCCGATTGTGCTATACAATAAAGGCTTGATCTATTCCGATTCGATCCTGGAGTGGGAGTGTAAGTTTCTCATAGAGGATTTGCATGACCCAATCGAATTCAGCTACATTCTTCTACAGGTTGTTTTGCCCGCCAATCGACCGCTCAATTTCTTTGGTTGGAATATAAATGTTCTCTACCTTTTTGTGCAAATGTACATTCTGGCAATGATTGGGTCTCCGATATATTTTTACCGCCAAGCAATGCTTGCTTCCGAGATAAGTTTGTAATATTCGAATGAGCCGCTAAGGTATTTCGATTGGAAAGAGTTTTGCATTTTGAAAACATAGCAACTTGGCTGAACGCTTGGCCCCATTGAAGCTAGCAACTGAGCCATTCTTTTTTAGTATGAATGAAAAAAACGAAAAAACAACGATTTGTCTTGTGAGGATACTCACATTGAACAAAGAAGATGTTCACTGTTTTCAGAAATCTTCAAAGCTTTCTTTCGACGCACTTGTATTATTCTTTCAAATGTACTCATCGTCTCGGAATTTATTCGTCACGCTGCGACTGCTCTGAGTGCGCGCAAGGCGGAGAATGAAATTGATAGGAATAGAATTCTCTGTGAAAATATAATACAGAGACATGCCTCTTCACGTTTGGAATCAACCTTGATCAAAAGAATTTACCGCACAACAATATGAATGACTTGATTGAGAAAACGCTTATCACTTGTCATTCCCTCTCAATCTTCTCAACAATCTTCTCTGTCGCTCTCCACAACTCTTCTTGCAATTGCTCATCATGCGCCAGTTCCTTGGCGAGTTTCTTCTCGTCGTCCCAACACGAGTCCCAGTACTTGCCGGATACCTGCAAATTGTTCACTGCATCGAATTTTCTCAGCTTTTCGCCTTATTACCATTAGTGTTTCACCCGCACCCAATTGCTATTTGTAGTTGCATATTGACGAAGGCTCACCCCAGTCAGATCTTCACTCATTGCACACTCCAGTTTCTCTTCATGATCAGTGGTCTTACTTTTTCATCGACTTTTTCATTTGTAAAACTGAGCGTATAGACCCCAGACTTACCCCAGTCAGTTCCTCGCTCGTCGTGCAGTACACCGTCGTCGCTGCTCCCTGATCCAGCGTCTTTCTGAAGGGCGCCGAGAGCACGCTGAAGACCTTGCCGACGAAGCCCATGTTGGCGGTGATGTCTGCAAGGATCATCTCTTCACACCATCAACTAGAGCCCAATCCACTCACTCCACGTTATCATTGACAACAAGCAATGAAGAAGTGACAACTCAATTTTACAAGGATGAATATCGCTCAGACGTTATGGGGAGTTTCTAAAGGCTAAAAAAGTGTACGATAGCAAGTCATGAACCAACTCACTCGTGGCCAGGTTGCTGCCCGGGTGCAGCACCGCCACATCCACTCCCTTCCCCCGCAGATCCCGGTGCAGTTTCATCGCGAACAACACGTTACACAGCTTGGAGCGCGCGTAGACCTCCAGGCCGAGATGGAGTCCTGAGGAATCGGTTGTTTGTGCCGAATTTATAGCTTCAAATGAACGTGTTTTCAGTTCAGATGATGAGACAAACCGGGAGCGGTCGAATGCGCTTCGGGCATGAGCATCTTTAGCTTCTCATCGAGCGACTTCGTGGGTTTGATCTGGTAAAGCAACTCGTGAACATATCACAGTTCTCTTCGGTGTAACAACAGAGTGCTCACCGAACTGTCCGCGTGCACATGCGAGCTCACAATGACGATTCTCGAAGGCGAGGATGTGACGAGTAGAGGCAGGAGAAGCGTGGTTAGGAGAAAGTTGCCGACGTGATTCACGCCGAATGTTGATTCCAGGCCGTCCGAGGTTGCCTGAGCAAGCAATTATACTTGAAGGAACAAATGAGACTAAAATGGGTGAACATCAAATCAGATCTTACCGGCACGGCCGGTTGATAGATGCCGGCATTTAGGATGAGTACGTTAATTTTGCTGCAAATTGCTCGTTCAGAAGTTGCGAAAATGAAAGCTAACTCACGGGTATTGACTGAGGACCTGTTCTGCGGCTTTTCGAACCGATGCAAGAGAGTTGAGATCGCACTTGACATAGGAGAGTTGAGCGTCGGACTGCAAAGCAACCGTCTTGCACGAATTCTTCTCTCGCATTTTGCTATCCAAATCACTGATCAATGTTTACCTTCTCACTCTTGATCTTCCATATCTCCTGCTCTGTAGCGTGCTCATTCCTGTTCAAACAAACGACGTGCGCGCCTGCCAGTGCGAGAGCGCGCGCAGTAACCGCGCCAATTCCTGAAAGAGCACTCTAGCTCAGCGAAACAAGCGCAAAATGTAGTAGAGAGAGCGCGCTAATGCCTGAAGGGAACTTTTTTCAGCGGAGGAGGGACAATCAAGTGAACGATGCAGAAGACGAACCGTTTGTCGTGCCAGTGATGGCAATAGTCTTTCCACGCAAGTTTACACCCTCGAGAACCTGAATTGGCCTTTTTTCCTTGAGATAAGGCAACAACAAACTTGCGAGCATGTGGAATTGCAGTCGAACTTGCGCACGCGCGCCTCATGTTCGCCGGCGCACACCATTGCTTCCGTTGGAAATAGGCTAAAGATACGAGAACATCAATCATCATGCGTAATCAAGCAAAGCATCTTGATTCAGTGGATGGTGTTACGAAGTGGCATGCAAGAGAATCAGGAAAGCAAGAAAGAAGCTATGTTTCTCATACTGCCGTCGTGCGGGAGAATAACAGAGGGAGAGAGAGCGAGAAGGATGAGAAAGTTGTTTGTACCGAGTAGAGTTCACTTTTTTAGGCGGTGAATAGGTGACCTGATCAAAATGAAATCTCATTCCTCGCACGTTTGCGCGCACCTGCAGGTCGCAATCGTACGTGCGAGGAATAATTTTGTGTCACCTGAAAACATTTGTCTCCCCCATTTCACTCGTCTCGCCATAAGATGAGTGGAGATGAAGATAAGATCTCCCAGATGAACCACAGAGTTTGAAATTCCATTCTGACTTGATGCAAACGGGATTTGCAGCGAAGAAACCCAAACTGGGAATCCTATCCCATATTCTCACTGAAGAAACGGACAGAATGGACTACCAGGCCGACGATCCACAGGTAAGAAATTCCCAATCATTCAGCTTGCTTCATTCAAAACATGTTCAGACCGAAATGATCAAATACAAAATGCTTGTCACCTCTTCACGGCCTCACGGGTCGTCCCTCGAATGGTGGAATATACATGCAGTTCAGTTTCCATATCTAGCTGAACTTGCAAAAGACGCTCTTTGTCTCCAACCGACATCAATCTCAGTTGAGAGGCTGTTCAGCCGAGTAAGCATCGTTGTAAACAACCATCTTAGAAACAGGTATGAACTTTTAATCGAGCAACCATTGGAAGTTTTTCTCAGGACTAAAACAGACACGTTGAAGAAGGTTGCATACGTCTCTTGTAACTACAAAAATGACGATTTGAGGTTTCCTACTTCGATAAAAACACCAAAAACCAATAAATACTTCAGATGGAAGGATGAGCATGAATTCGACTCGTTTATGAGAGGAGACGAATGAACGCGAAGATTCTATGAGGGCAACAATAATTTAAGCTGCTTATGGTGTTGTAAATAAAACGTGATAAACCTTTCTCTATCTATCATCTCAAATTGATTCTGTCGAGAAATTGAAGTGTTTCAGGTGACACAAAACCCTTAATTCAATTATCGAAAGAGATCAGGCGACACAAAATCATTTCTCAAAACCCCATTCCACCTGATCAGGTGAACTCGACCGGCTCATTCGCCTGATCAGGTGGAATAACCTGAAAGAGTGAACCCTAGTACCGAGTCTAAATGCGTGCAAAACACGAAAATTTCGCCACGAGAATCAGGCAGTGGAGACCTCTTCAGAGATGGCTGCTTCATATACCCCACTGACAGAAACTAGAGCCTCTAGTTTGAGGTGTTAGCATCGAATGAAGGCGGGGAAACCGCGCGTTTGTGAGAAACTCTGCCTGCAAAGTGTGTTAATGTGTATCCTGTGCGTTTGTGTGCGCGGTGAGCGTTGAGTGCGATGGAGCAACGAAACAACAGAATCTACCTACCAGTAAAATTCAAGTTTGATTTTGAGATTTCGTCATCGTCATATTATCTCCGTGCTTAGCAAAACCCGACTGATCGTTTGATCTCTGAGTCATCTGAATGAGTAAACATGTGCGGTGGATGTGCTTTTTATCAATCCTTGAGGTTATAAAAGGGGCATTCTCTTTCAACAGACCGCTTCTCTCTCAAGCGTATTTCCGTTTTCCCAGCCCTCACTCTAATACCTTTTCGTGTATGCATTCTCCCAAGCAGAACCACTTTGCAGCTTAGTTGTTTGCATATCTACCCGTTTCAGTATGTGTATCGAAGTGTGCTGCGAGGTTCTTGCGCAGATGTGCTTCGCCTCTTGTGTTGACAGTGCATTGACAAAGCAGGAGAGGAAGAGAATGGAAGAGGAAGAGGAGGAGAACAGAAAGTACGTTTCAATGTGTGTGTATTCGCTAGTGGAGTAATTTCAGGCGTGCTGAACTTGCAGCGAATGATAGACCAGTAACTACACAACCCGTACCATCGAATACACAAGTGAAAAGCTGAAAACTTTGTTTAAGAGACCGGATCGGTAAGAATCGAAAATCCCCCGGACACGTTCCTCTCGGAAAGGGGCCAGCCAGCCCATACTCTAGTGTTAGGAGGGTCTAAGGCTCACATTGCTCATAGCACCAATTGTTTGGGGTTTCCACCTCTACGGCGCGGGAAAAGTGGAAATATGTGTAAAATATTCGAAAAATCATAAAATT
>LS517055.1:133090-151221 GCA_900490845.1 Pristionchus japonicus
ACACGCGAAAAACGTCGCCTCAAAGACCAACTTTGACGTGACCTCCTGGAGCGGTCTTTGATCGACTACCTCCAATTCTCTGGCTCAGAGGTCCCCTACACAGGGGCTATCGAAAATCGATGAGAGATGGCGGGGTCACTTCTCTGATGTGCAAGGGACCACGAGAAACTTTGCGATTCTACCATGAAACGCGTGATATCAAAGATTCGAATCCGCGAAACATCAGAGGATGAATATCATGAGTGAAAAGAGCTCAAGACCAATATTTTTCCCGGAGTGATGTGTCAAACAACACTAGAGTTCTTCTCTCACTCTATCTTTGCTCTCTCATCTCTAGCTAGTCTACTCTCAACGAAACAGGCTTCAATTTCAGACGCACTGATGAAATGTTCACGCTCCCGTCTCTTTTCGTGTTTCTCACGGCTCTAAATCCCACTTCTCCTTTTTTACCTTCAGCCTAGTCTCGATGTTCTTACTCATTTAACTTGCCGCTTCATTGCATATTCTCTGTTGTGGTATAATTGAAGATGCTGGCTTCGATGAAGTGCTCCATTTGCTCCAACGAGGCGAATGGATTCAATTACACGGTATATGAGGCCGTTCGCGTAAGGTTCAACAAGGTTCGACGGGGTTCTGGAACAGAGCAAAAAAGCTGAAATGTCTATAAAGTTGGCTCAAGGGGTTATTTTCGGCCCTCTACACGATGAGCAACTTGATTTCATCATATGTCCCCTTTTCGCTCCGGGGGCTCACCCCCTCATTTTTGCCTTCAAATTGTTTTCGGCTGATTTTTTGCCAAAAAGTGGTCAAAATGGCCTGAAATCTGACTCCTCCGACCAGAATCTCAAGCTCTATCGAATGGAACTACTCAATTTTTTTTTGCCATTTTTCGTTCACGTGTTACAGCGAAACCTTGAGCCCATGAAATGAGCCGGAAATCCTTTTGCACGGAGAAAGAGATCACTCCCCTGAACATTTTAAACCCTTGGGCACCAATTTTCGACCTGGTCTAAGTAGGTTTTCATCGATTTTAGTGAAAACGTGAAAAATAAAAGTGCATGTATGCCATCATTATGGTGCTCATTTTGTAGAACTGAAGTAGTTGATCATTTTTTGTGAACACACTATGGCCTTAAAACTTCTCAGTAAGAAGTTACAAGCGGGCAAACTTGCCATTTTAACGCTACTCACTTTAATGACTTTTTCAGCACCTGTAACTTCTTACTAAGAAGTTTTAAGGCCATAGTGTGTTCACAAAAAATGATCAGCTACTTCAGTTCTACAAAATGAGCACCATAATGATGGCATACAGGTACTTTTATTTTTCATGTTTTCACTTAAATCGATGAAAACCTACTTAGACCAGGTCGAAAATTGGTGCCCAAGGGCTTAAAATGTTCAGGGGAGTGATCTCTTTCTCCGTGCAAAAGGATTTCCGGCTCATTTGATGGGCTCAAGGTTTCGCTGTAACACGTGAACGAAAAATGGCAAAAAAATTTGAGTAGTTCCATTCGATAGAGCTTGAGATTCTGGTCAGAGGAGTCAGATTTCAGGCCATTTTGACCACTTTTTGGCAAAAAATCAGCCAAAAACAAGTTGAAGGCAAAAATGAGGGGGTGAGCCCCCGGAGCGAAAAGGGGACATATGATGAAATCAAGTTGCTCATCGCGTAGAGGGTCGAAAATAACCCCTTGAGCCAACTTTTGGGACCTCTGAACTTTTTGCCTGTTCCATCAACTTGTTGAACCTTACGCAAACGGCCTCATATTTTCATACGTTCTTCGAGATCAATTGATCGAACGAGATTACCGTCAATTATCACGACGTCATCAACCCCGAAGTGTCTAGGCATGGCTATACTTTACCACGCAGGTTGAGAGTTGCACCGGATGTCGGTTGTTCTTTCGAAGAACTATTGTTCAAGAGAAGAAGTACATCTGCACTTACAAGAACATTGGAGCCTGCATTGGGAAGGATGGAAAAGGTTAGTTGTTTTTCGTTGAGTAACGTTTTCGATTAGATGTCCAAAGCAAAACCAAAATCGCCACGCATAATTATCGTACTAATGGCTATTATGTTTTCCCGGGAATAAGAACAATCTCAATATGTACTCTAGCGAGAAGAAGTCTCCATGACAAGTGTCTATCTGCAGAGAGTTGAATTCAGTGATTCTAATTATAGGCACTATTTATCGCGAGCGACCTATTCCATTTCAGTTCTGCGCAGGAACTGCAAAGCATGTCGCTATGACGTATGCATATCTCGAGGAATGCGACCGGATGGTAATTTCTTAGATATCCTTTTCCGAATAGGGAAGAAACTTCAGTGATCAATGAATCCGTGACGATTGCTGAACAGATTTCTGTTCTGCCTGATGTTGGAGCAACATGTTCTCACGATCCTTCTTCGTCTCAAGCTATAAGGACGAATTCATCTCCAAAATTGATTGAGGAAACAATGCAATCGTTAATTCAACAATTGATCCTGCAAAACGATGCCCACGAGCGAATGAGGTGTGCTACATGTGTTATCGTGTGTTTAATTTGTGAGCTCATCAGGAGATCAACATTCCTTCTCACACCCATGGACCAACCGAGAATGGACGATTTCACTGAAGGTTCATCGAGATTGGGAATGCAGCTGACTGTGAGTACAGCTGTCAGAAGAGTGAACCTGTTACGCTTGATCTATCATCGGTCTGCCAGTCAGAAATGTTTTGTGCACTTTATCTGTTAGAGTACTGAGAATGCTGATACTTATTGATACGCGGAGAGATCTGTCGATATCCGAGCAATTCTTTCTCTCGTTGAGGACCAAGACTGGAGTGAGGAGATGCCGTATGCATATGTTTGGAGTATGCAAAAGAAATTCTGGGAGCTGTGTGACATCGTTTACTCTTTTGAGTACATCAAATCATTCAAATTCGTCTCGGATATGAATCGACATGATCGGGTACGTTCCATTCACGATTCCATGCACTCAATGTTTAATGAATGATTTCAGAACAGTTTAATGAATGATTTCAGATTGTCTTTCTCAAGAATTCATCAATGCTGTGTACAGTATTGACTCGAGCGTGGTACTCATATCAACGAAAAAGCGAGATAACTATCAATCCAGACGGTATCAGAGCATGCATGAAATGGTGCCCTCTATCTTGCTTTTCCCCGTTCATCGACACCCACTCTCAGGAAAACCGTAGACGACCTGAACTTTGACACCTACGTTATTTCTCAACTTTACGCTATGAAGCTCGATATCGAGGAATTCGCGATTTTGAAAGCTGTAATAATTTTGAATCCAGGCAAAGTACAGAGTCGAATTTGCCACTATCTGGAAGTTTCAGAGATATCCGGCCTTTCTGAAGATGCTCGTCAAGTAATTGGCCATATCCGGAAAGCATTCCTCAGTACGCTGATGTCAAAGTGTGTGGCGCGAAGAGGTCTTGTGAACGTAAGTTTTCAAGTGGATACGGAAAATATAACAAACATCATTTTTAGGGCCCTAAAGTGTACGCTACGATGCTCCTACTCAGTCCAGTTATAACGAGACAGCGGCTCATGCGACATGTACGGTTTTCGAAATTCAATAGTGTTGGAATGAGTCGAACAACTAATGAGAGAATCAAATCCAGACTGAACTCCGTCGTCTTCTCGTCTCAATCAGAGGAACAATCTACTCGTGTCCGCTGTGTGAAGAGATGCTGGCGGAGTGAGAAGAGCACCAAATATAGACAATTTTTCGCCCAAACACTACGACGTATCCTGTTGATATCTAAAAAAAGAGTCTGCTTGTGGAGCTGAGTATCCATCTTTGTTGGGAACGAAAAAGATTGAACTTTAGTTGAACAGAGATAATACACATTCATAGCACAAGCGAGTAGTCCTTTTACGAGTTTCCGATTCACCAATTCTCTCATCCTTGCAAGTGGAAAGAAAACATCTTTATGTTTATTGAACCGTGCTACTGAGCATTCCTATCGAAATGCTCCTTGAATAGATTCATCAGTCGATAGAGTTGGAAGTCCTCGAACATCATTGTAGCGTGATTCTGAACAAAGCAAATTAATTAAATGTCTTTATCATTTTCCGATTTGTATCGTTACCTGGAAATTGAGCAGCATGCAGTGGAAATGGCCTATTCTCGATGCGTAGTCGAGCTTTCCTTGCTGTGCATAGTACGCATGCAGATCTCTCATGATCATCGCTCGATTTTTCATCGCAATCAGCAGCATTTTCTCATTGAGATTCGTAATTTCTTAAAATACCGATATTTTGTTCGTAAATGAATTAATAATACCGTCATTCCAAAAAGCGAGGCCCAGCAGCGCCAGGAACTCCTGATCCGTAGGCTTTGCCAGCTTGAATGCCCGCCGTATTCGTTTCCCAGATGTTTCAAACCGCTTCTTGACCTCACTGAAGCAATGAGGTGATAGTTGTGCTTTGTCGAGCAGTGCGAACCTGATAATCTTCTCGGCGTCGATATTGTCTGGACAGTTGGCGAAGAATCGTTCCAGCTCCGGCAATCGAACGTAGGTTGTGTAGCCAAGAGATCGACTGAAAGAATGCCAAGTTCCAAGGAATCGTGCAACTTCAGAAGAATCCACAATCAGAACAGGTTCATGCATATCCGAAAAGGCAACTCACGTGTCATCATCCTTTGGAAAATGATGTGTCGATCGATACGAAATGTCAAGAGAATTCATCGCCCCTTTTGCCTTCTCAATAATGAACTCCTGAAAATTATCAAATATTTGTTGTTATTCATCGAGCCAAAAGAGCTTACTTTGCTTTCCTCATCCAGTTCCCGGAAATCATCAAAGGCGTGATTGGCAAACGCTTTCAATGCTTGCTTGCAGATCATGAAGTGTTGCAAGACGGTGGAATAGGTGGCGCGTACTAGCATCTGCAATAACATCCATAGAAAATTTTAATCTTGAAAAAACGATGAAATTTCAAACCAAAGAAGTGATGATCATTAGACGCACCATGTTGCTAACGTGAATGGCTGATTCTTCGTCCTCCTTCGTCCTGATTGCGAGTTCTCCTGCCAGACGAATAACGCACATCAAACTGGAAAAATCGTTGATGGAATAGAGTGCCGGATAAGTGATAAAGATGCACATTATCATAGATCAGAACATCGAACCTGTATCCTTTTCGCAATCGATCCAACAGTCGCGTGCAACTGTCCGCGGGTTCTCGCTCGTAGAAGCTAATTCAATCTATTTTATCAAACAGAAACAAGGATAATTAAACCTCTCATGATTGATGAAAGAGGATGAGCCTGATGCGGTCTCTAAGTCCACCTTGGCAACTTCCTCTCTTGGCATCTCCTCTGTTCCCACTGCTCTCTCGAGTATCTCATTGAATCGCGTGAAACGACATAGCCTGCATGTAGACTTTGCACCTGCGCGAGAAATTTTAGAATCTCAACAGCTGTGTGTGACATATCGAAATATTTTTGTAACAACTCACTCAGTTTCAAACATTCGTCTTTGCCTCCCTTGCATTTCAACTTTTTCTTCGCATCGGCAGTACGTCTGAAAGGAGTCAACTTTCACAAGAGAAACGTTACGGAAAAATTTTCTCATACACCAAGCAGCAAAAAGTGATGAACACGACTCACTTGTAGAACACGGCACACGCACGGCATGAGTTCACGCCCAAATGAGCGTGTTTGATCGGTTCCGAGCAGATGAGACACTCCATATCGACAAGAAATGGAAACAAGAACGAACAACAGACAAAATCAATGAATTGCTCACTAATACAGCTCTATTGCACGGTTGGGAACTACCCTCCACTCGCAGTGTTTCTCTTTCTCTCTCTATCCGTCTCTTCCCGTTGCCACGTTCTCTCTGCGAGAACTAGTGCGGATCAAAGAGACAGGGGAAAGAGAAGGGGAGAGAGAAGTGAGAAGAGAAAACAGGGAGAGTTCAGTGGAACACCAATTGAGCGGCTACACTTGGCTCTCTATTTTTCCGATGGTTCGTTTGGTCATTTCGTGATAAATGAATGAATAGCATGATCTTCTTTTGTGTGAGCAGTAACAGTGCCGGCCTTCCGAGCCGGAGCGTAATCGTGCTCGCGATTTACCCTTGCGCGAGCAACGAATCGTTCCTTCCCAAATCTTTGTTTTTATCCCGTTTGAAGAACATCACAACGAGAAATTCTCAACGTTTGAGAATATCGAAAATGGGAAGATCCTATGTTTTGATGACTTCCGTCTTCTTGTAGAGGTACATATCCAGCACAACTGGAGCGTTTTTATTCGATGCTTGTCTCTCCTCGTTATGCACGTAATCGCACGTGTGGAGAAAGGAGAACGTTGCAACGATCTGAGAAGGATTGTGAGATTCGCAGACGAGACAGCGGTTGGTCGACAACACGATCCCAAGCTCCGTTTGGTGATTTGTTATCTGATTTTCTTAAATTATCATCAAACTCAATACCAGCATTGTTGTTAGAATTATGGCATAACAGTATATTGATAGATACGGCGATATGAAGAGCATGAGAGATGCGGCGAGGCTCTTAAATGCTCAATATTAGGGAAACTTCTTCTAAGCATGGTCCTGCATGATAGAATCGTGACGCTCCAATCGTTTGCAATCTTCTAGTAGGAAGAAGAAGTGAATTGAGCACTGTCCTAGACGTTTTGGAGTTATGCTTTTTCTCTGATTCTATTAACCTCGTGGTGATATTGGCTGAATCCGCTACACCAATCAGAAAAGCGAGAACGATGACAATACCAATACTGGAAAGGAAGATTGAGAAGGGAGATAATGCAGACAGAGAAAAATTGTCAGTGAAAGAAAAATTATAACGATTGAAACTTATTACTTATTACTATGATCTGTAATTGATAAATTTTCTCCCACTTACGATGGTTGGATGAACAGAGACTGTTCGTTTGTGGGCCGGACTGTGCTCCATTCAGGAATAGCACAAATGGATAGAGTGTAGATTAACTGAACCAATCAATCAATCAATCAATCAATACTATTCCTCGTGAAAACGTCTCCGCAGTGAGAAAACGTGGAGCTTACCACGTGAATGGCGGCATTGATTAGCATAAGAGGCTTGAAACTGTAATTGCTGACGACCGAGGACAGTTTCACAGTGATTAGACTCACTGAAAAGCTAATTCGTAATTCGCAATTTTTTGAGGCAAATGATTGAATTGCGAATAAATGATTGATTGATTGATGAAGGGCTAATTTCATTGCGCCTTCAAGAAGTTCCGCATGTTGTCAGAAAATAATTCAAAAATGAGGAAAATTCATACTGGCAACGTTCCCGGCCGTAAATAGGATGCCAAAGTAGGCGGTTATGTAAACGTTCGATGAGAGGGTCTAAACGAACAAGGAGTTATTTCAGGCATCGATGGTTCATGAATGTACAGATGTACAAATCTTTGCCTTTGTGAACTGGCATGCTGTTGGAATGATGGATACCGAGAAGGAATACATCATGCCTATGTATAGATTGTGGGGGGCGAGAATGATCACTCGCTTGTGGACCAAGACAGAAACCATTGCAGCTGAAATCAGAAAAGATTTCTAGAACGACTTCGTTCTGAGAAGGTCGTAAAAGAAGATCGTACAAGAAACCGAAAACGTCGCGTAGATATCATATGAATCAGAAGTTTTCACTCACATAGCTGCTCTTTGAAAGAGGTGCATCTATCATTGCTCGCAGCAATATTTCCGTCGACCTTCCATCATACTGTTCATATAATCACTAATTCTCCTAGCCTACATTTCTGTTCGGAAGCAAGACGTAAATAGCGATCCCTGTAGTTGCGAGAAGAGCAAACACAACGTAGAACCATCTGGAAAATCACAATCACATGCGATTCGCTTCCATTTCTGACCTAATTTCAGTATCCGAATACTCCCTGTACTTCGATGCTGTTCCATCGTCGTTTAGATTCATCGAGGTCACAACGAAATTGACAACTCCTGCACCCAATCCACTGCAGCACGAAACGGCCCTGGAGCACACAATTTCATCTATTAGCTTTAGGTAACCCATTGAACATACCACGATAGCGCCTGATTTCTCTCCACAGTCTTTCTAGTTGAAATTTCAGTTAGATAACCAGAGTAGCCAACGCTGAATGCTGAGGCGACGACAAATCTGTTGATCTTGCTCATTCACAACGCACCCGATAACGCCACTCCGAGCACTGCACATGCGAAGAAGTAGAGGTATCTATCGAGTACTTGAAAGGAGATGAAATAGAAAGCATAACAGACTCCACTCATTGCAAGAATCCACTAAAAAGCGATTTGAGTTGAGCATGAGAACTGCAACAACTTTGCATCTAAAATAGTTCGAGAGGCTGGGCACAGCGAGTGAAGACAACATGTAGAGCGCATTCGTAATTGCCAGACCGTAGTAGCCATCGTGAGGGCCGATTCTGAACAAGATCTTGTCAAGAAAGAAATTACAAAGACGGACCTCTCAGGTTGCCTGCTATTCACAGAGTGCAGCACGGCTTCGACAATGAACACGTTCGAATTGTATCCAGTCCAGAGGATGAAATTGCCCAATCCACAGAGAATCGCAGAGAGAATGGCGTATGATGATGGACTCATCATACCTCTCTGAACACGAATTCAGAAGAGAAAAATGGCAAATCTGGGAAAAATCGAACACCCCTGTTTCGACTTGTAAATCGGCTTAGGAGGAGTGAAAAAACCGGCGTACAAAATATCAATTTTGTTATTCCACTGATCTCCACACACGAGCGTTGGCAGAATAGTTTCCCATGAATTAATTCCTTTGGTATATTTTCGTAATTGCTTGAACCGACCTTACTACCACTCATGGATTTGCTAGCTCGGAGTAAATATAATTTCTTTATCTCTCAGGCACAACAAAATAAGCTCTTCAGAGCAACAATGCGATCACAATCATCGACACAACGGCCGTCATTGTCGTGCTCGCTCCAGAAGTCGTCGGCGTCGTCGGTGGCACCGTCGAGGTCGACGGCCTCATCGTCGATGTTGAGGAAGGCAGAACTGACGTCGTCGGAGCCTTCGTCGTCGCTGGCTTCGACGTCGTGGTGGTGATGACGTCCTTCAACGGAAGCTCGATTGCGATGCAGAAATTTTGTTGCATTGAATCAAGACGCATGAATTACGACTCGATGAGAACCTAATGAGGGCGAGAGATAAGAGTTATGCAATAGACGGATGCAGAGGGTTCTGTTCCAACATAATCCCATGATTTATACTTTCAACCTTCTTTGACAGCCCTTACCGGCAGAGTCGTCTCATCGTCATCGTACACCTTGCCCAGACCGAAGTTCAGTTGGAGGGTGAAGGCAGCAGAAGGCGAGCTCTTCGTCCAATCGACCTTCACAGTGTACTTGTCGTCGTTCCAGTGCTTCGTGAAGGACTGCGGACCGGAGAGACTGGAAATTCAACAATTAATTTCTGTCATTCGTTCCAAAGCCTTCAAACAATTAGCAGCAGCAGAAAGTGCAGCCATCACACTGTTTAGTGGAACAATAATGGAAATGAGACATCCAACAAATAATCGAAAAAAATAACTCACTCGAATTGCTTGTTGTTGATCGTGAGATGGACGGCATCAGCGGCAGTTGTGAGCATGTGGAAATCGCCGCTGACGTCGAGACTGCAAATATATTTTTCTACTTGGCGCACAGCCTTCGTAAAGTTAAAGTTACAAAAGTAAAGTTTAAAAAAAGTTACAAAAGAAGACAATGTGCTCAAAAAGTATTTAATGCTTGCCTGTGAGCCTTGAGCGTGAACTCGTCTTGCACTGCGTTTCTCGATGTCGTGTAGAATTGATCGGTGTTGTAGGAACAGCCGACGTAGCCTGAAACAACATGAAACTCGCTACGAATGAACGAATAATGAGCTTTTCAAGAACACTATGAAGGGAAAGCTTGCTTAAGCCCCCATAAAGCCCCCATAAAGCAGTTGGTTGCCCCGGGTAAAGTTCAGGACTAACCGGGCGAGCTGTACACCACTGCGGACGTGGCTGCTTTCGTTATAAGTCCGTCTGAAAATGCTCGCTTTCAACCCGCATTTGACAGATACAATCGGTTGAATCACAAATCGACTCGCACTCACCCTTCTCCCACTTGACGGTCACGTCATGGTTCTGTCCAATGATACCGTAATCAACGGTGCTGATCGGCGAGAATACGGTAACCGCCGTGTCGTCCATTTCCAAGAGATCTCTGCAAATTTGGTTGGCTCTTATGAATGAAACTGCGGTCTCTTTCAGTGATTGTTTTGGGATATTTATTGAACTCGAACCTGCTCTTGAACAGTGGTTGGCACGCGTCCTCCTCAACCGCATCGAATCCAGTGCCGTAGATGCGCGGGTATCCGGTTTGCTGAATTTAGTAAACTTTGCCATTTTACCCGAGGGCGAGCATCTCCTACATGAAATCATCGCTGAAAACAGAAACGGGTATCTTGAATTTGCCACAATCACATTCAGAATAGCCTCTATTCGCTCGACTGTTTTGGTAGAGGCCACTCACCGCAGCGCCGATGTGGAACTGGCTCCATCGTACGGCGTCGTACTTGCTGCTGAGGACGGTGAGCAACTCGTCCCCGTCCCACTGCAGATCCACGCCCTCGTCGTCCGTGATGACCAGCACGACCGTGTTGAGGTTGGCTGCAAGATGGTTCTCATGCTTCTTCATCTTTATTGTTCCGTGAAACAAGAGCTGCCTTTTTCAAGGTCTTGAGCTCTGCATAATGAGAAGTTGTGCTTAAAGCGCCCATTGCTATTTGAACTGTTTCTTCAGACAAGCATCAAGACAGGCGAGGTGGAAGGTAGTGTGTCGTGATACGCATAAACTACAGTGTCGAGGTTGGCTAAAGATGACGACGTTTCGGAGTGTTTTGCTTCCTTGCCCAGCAACCAAACAAGATCTCCTAGACAGTAGGATGTTGGCGGTGCAGCTACAAAAATCCAAATATTTCGATATCTTGGTTCGCAAACTGTTTAGCCCTATTCAATGATGAATGCTTACGAGCGTTGGCGTCGACAGCATAGAAGACGAAGTTGTGACTCTCGTCGCCCAGATTCTCGATGAAGTAGCTGGAGCTGGCCTGCGATCAGGTTGTCTCTGATTTGAATCACGTTTGAGAGAACTTGTAGTAAAAATAACTGTTCTGACATTGAGGTGAAACGGCTCGGGTCGCTGCGCGAACTCGCCTGCGCCGATGGAGTTGAAGCTGGAATTTCGCATCATACGATAGATCGACGAAACGAATTATCCGTGTGCTCTCATTCAAGCGTTCTTGGAGGCTCACCTCGCGACGATATCATTGAGTCCCGAAATCTCATCGTGCTGCATGATGAACATCTCAGTCGATCGAGAGTCAGTGTAGACGATGCAACCATTGTCGCACTTGAAGGGTACCTGAGACAACGAGGGAACATTTGCATAGAGAAGGGGAAGTAAGCAGCGAGGTGCCTAGAAGAGAGGAAGAATTTTCATGAACTACTAGTCACAATGAGAAAATATTACTTACCCGATTATTACCAGCCAGATCACTCGTTTGCAGCACCTCGGAGTGGGTGAAGGTCACACGGGCGTGGGCTGCTGAAAGTAAGGATTGAGAACAACGTATCCGAGAAGCACTAATTCAGCCTGTGGGATTTGAGCGTAGCACAATTTTCATCAATCTGAAAAGACTTACCCGAAGATAGAAGAAGAAGAAGTCCGATCAGGATCATGATTACGGTAGAAATCTCTTGAGGAGGAGTGGTTTCTTGCTCACTTCTGTGTGCCTTCACCTTATCAAACCCACTGATCGCCCGTCCTCTTATATTGCTTCTTTTATTACCTTTATGAGTCTCTCGCTTGGTCTCGCGATTCCGAAGTCCAAAAAGACACCCAACCACACTCGAGATGACAAATCATCAAACTGATCTTTGTGTTGGTCAGAAAAGTTGCTAGCTTACATAACATACTTAGATGCGATCTGTTGTTGATTGAACGAAGACCGAATATCGACTTGATAATTTTTGATTTTTTTGAAACTGTTAATTTCACGAAATGCCTGCTTGCGTTTGTCAGCATCTTATCTCTAGTTTGTGCCCACTGGGCGTCTCTTGAAAGATCACTCTCACCAGTCATTGTCATAACCTCAATAAAGGTGGGTGTGTAGGAATGAATGAAACATCACCCAATCCATTTACAATCATTCCTATTCTTCTTCTCATGTGATTGTGACTCAAACTTGTTCAAACAAGATTCGTTCAACTATTGTATTTTCGCTTTTTTTAAAGCTTTCATAATTCTGCGAGAAAATAGATGTAGGTACATCCTTACTAGACTGCATTAAATATAACAGATCTTTATTCAAGTGGTGTCGTCGGGTTTCAATTGATAGGCTTGGGAACATTTGCATTCGGTGTTGCGGCTGCGGTGCCGAATAGGCTGAAAACATTTCAATTTCATTCATTCATTCATCCAATTCGATTCTTCCCGTTTCACCATCGACCCACCGCTTTCGCAGTTTCTTGCACGTAATCATCAACATCCATGGATTGACGAAAGTGAGCAGCAGAACGGGGACGACGTTGAACTGACGAATGAAGAGGACGAGATCGCCCTGAATCAATTTCACATAAGTAAAATATAATATCGAAGATTTTAGTGGTTGATTTTTACTAGTGATGTCTTCCTTGAACATTTTCACTCAGTTCATCAATCTTTCTTGAAGAAAAATTGGTTGGAATGAACTGTCCAAAGTCAAGGAGACCAGGAACCAATGAGAAAAAAAAGTAAGCTTACATTGCTTATCGCAGCGAAAGATACAATGAGATAGAAAGCAGTCATAGTGCACAGCGAGAGAAAAAGCATCAATCCAACGAAAGTGAGCTGCCGTTCGAGTCGATACTTGCGAATGCACCTATAGTTCTTTGATTTATCTGGTTTGAGGATCCTAGCGAAACAAAAACCAAAAATATCTCATCAACTCACAAGTGCTTCTTTACTAAGATGAGTTTTCTAAGCACTAGAGCGTAACAAATTGCGCTGAACACAGTTCCAACCACGCAAACGATTGTCGATTGAGTGCCATTCGACTCAAATAGATACTATTAGTTGGCGTCTTCCTGAAAATATGAACTCACTTGAACAACTTGCGGTGGGCTGTAGAAAACGGCGGCGCCATTCTTGTCGACTACGAAGCACGTATCCTCCTGAAGTAACAGTCGAAAAACGACTGAGAATGGAATCACAATGTTGATGAGACCCCAGAGAACACGCGGAATGGATTCGAGACACTGCAGTGTTATCATTTAAGAGCCAATAAGAATGAAGAACTTACTCGTTGCACTTTTGAGAAGGGAGCGCAAACAGCAACAAAGCGACTGAACGACTGCACAATTACTCCCCAGACCTGGAGCAATGAGAAACAGATAATTGTCGGATTGAATGATAATAAATACACTTCACTTGAACATGCAGAAAGAAGTAGATTGTTCCGAAATAGTACAATTCACTGAATACTCCATCTTTGTTAGTAGAAAGAAGAAAGTTATCGCCGAGGATCCGGTCTCTGGTTATCAGTGCAAAGACGAGATATGTGTAAAGAAGAAACAATTCAAGGATGCTCTATAAGAAGCCAATTCTCATTCAAAACTATACAGAAGTCTATACCTGCATGAAAAATATTCTATAGAAGGGAGTTCGGTATTGGACTTTGTACCGCAATCTCCAAATGATCGAGAGTAATCGAATGTGCAGGACGGTTGACGGGAGAAGAACAATGGCTATTGGAATCCAGTAATGAAAGCGAAATTGAAGCATGAGTATCTGAGGTCTCCAGGTCTTCAGCAGTGTTGAGACATCGCAAATGACGCTGATCTGATTTTGTGGTCTTCACGTATGTTATGAGGAGACAAGAGTGCGAAGTTCGAGTAATCGTCTCTTCATGTGACATATTCACTCATGCAAGAGTTGCGAGAGAGCGTTGGAATTGAAGAGACGTTTACTCACACTCTATCAAACACCGTGCGTGTTGAAACAAGCGTCATGGATGATAAAGCAGTGGAAACAAAGGGTTCATACTTCTCGTTCGCAATGTTTTTGCGACTTTACACCCATTGAATACGCAAGATCAAACATATATTCCTCGTGTGAAGTTTTGAGATAAGAGACTACATTATGCTGGCAAAATATTACGATTGAAATATTACAAGAAAATGCGCTTTTGCTGATAATTATTTATTCAGGTTATCAAATATGGACAAATAAATGGTATGTAAGGCAAAACAAATATCACAAATAACTGCATTATGCTTGACAACATCTCAGGACCGATCTCTCCTTCTCATTCCATCGTGCCATATCTCCATTTCTCCCGTCGAATTGCCAACATTCAGTTCCACATTCATCGAGCCAATCGCGAATTTTCTCGCCTTCACTTCCGTATTCAGTCGGGTGTACAGGTAGAACGGCTTGTTGAGACGTTGTAGCTTCTGAGAAGTTTAATGTTTCATCATTATGATGAAATTAGTTGGGGTGGCATTTGCGATACTTGGCTAGTTCCCGGATGATTGCCTAACATCCATCCCTCCCCGGCCACCAACCCCGCTAGATAATACCATTTTAGTAATGCGTGAAACTCGACCATTTTTCCGGGAACCATCTTGAAAAGTGCCGAAATGTTTCGTCAACTTACTTTGACAGCGATGGCAGCAAGCCCCTCACAGAGCACGGCACATTCCAGTTCCAATCGACTGCATCTTCTCGAGAGAATTTCCACTGCTATTCCGACCTGTAATATGCCACATTCAGCACCCCTATTCTTCGATGATCGCAACTATTGTTTTGAAATTGTTCGATTCACTATCTACAAAACAATTGCTTACCGGGTCCTTGATGTACTTTTGGTCGTCCTTTGTAAGAATTATCGCATCGACTGAGTCCGCGAGGCGCTGTTTGTCTGAAACACCACAGATGAAGCTAAGACGATTGTGAGCAATCAGGGCTACCTTTGTATGCGACATATTGATGCACGCCCATCGTTGCTGTGTTCATTCTCAGTCTGTCAATTGTGCTGTACGCGAGATCCCTGAAAAGTTCGAGAAACGTGCATATCATCGGTCAAACCACGCTGCAAAACTCACCATTCTTTTTTGTTCAAGTTGCATTTCACTCGCAAGCATCGTTCAGTTATGGTCAGACCGTTCAAGAACGAATCAAATTGCGTAATGCATAGCTTGTTTCTAGAGTTGAATTCGAAGGATTCAATCACGCATCGTGGCATTATTGCGCGAAAGTGAAGCAGAAACTTCGCAAATTGAGCTTTCGGCATCATGAAATCGAAAGTCTAAATAACTTTCTCCGAAATATTCAATGCTTTTTATAAACGGAACCTGAACTATGCCATTAGTCCATCTCGAAGCGAAATCTCGATAGCAAAGAAGAATGATAGGCGGTTTTGAGTTATACATGGTTAGTTGGAAATGGACATCTCCGGTCTGCAATACAAAATGGACTGGATTGAAAGGAGCATCGGAAACTTACATAGTCCATGAATAGAATTTTACGAATCAAAAATATTTTGCAAGCATGTTTGTCCGCGAGTTCTTTAGTTATTTTGCACGTCTGTAATAAGTTTTTGAAAGCGAACTTTACATTTTTCATTTTTCTCTAATAAAAAAATTAAACTGACTCCTCTGAGTGATAATAGTCCATTGTAGTCTACATACGTGATTACTTCAGCTATTAATTCACGCGGGAGATTGAGAATATTGAGTGTCATTTGACCTGTAAAGTACGAGCTGATAAGGATTCAAAGCCAATCATAAGTATAACGATCGATACAACATGACTATTCAAAAAAAAAATGAAGTGCAGAAAACGGTGCAATCCGGCGTTTGCAAGCGAAAAAGCGCACTGAACTCGACGCGAGAAGCGCATTATCGCAGAGTATTAAGTGAGAGAGAAGAGATTAGAAGCATTCGAAGGAGGAATTAGAAGGAAAGCCCCACTCTCCATCCCTTATCAGTTTCGTCACTTTCTGATGCAGAGGTCACTGAGATTAGATTCACGAGTGAAGAGCGATCAATAATTGTTTTCCGACGAAAAGCGTTTGATGATTGCTCATTTCAATTATACATTTTGAGTAGAGTAGTACTAGAGTAGTACTGAGTAGACTTTGAAAGTCAATGACTTATGCAACTTGAAGCTAGTTCCCTCCAATTCCATGTGCTTAGTTTCTCTCGAATTCCAGGGTTTTATCACGCAGGTGTGCATCGATGGGCAACTCGAGAAAGAGGGAGAAACCATCAACACATGTTCAAGTGACATGCGTCGGTGTGCATGTATGATCAGCAATTGACGCTTTGCCAAAGAGTCTGGAATCAATGTTTTTGATGCTAAAAATAAGAGAATGCTACCGTGCGCGCAGCTCCCTGTTCGTGATAGTTAGCATCCAGGGGTTAACGAAGGTCAGCAGCATAACAGGGACGATGTAGAAAGGACGAATGGCGTGGATCCATGCTTCCTAATCATTTTGCACACGAATTTGGCATTTATTGGGATTTGCGTACTCACATTTTCAACTGCGGCGAAAGTTACGATGAGGTAATAGACTGTCATCGTGCACAGCGAGATAAACAGCGTGAATCCAACGAACGTGAGCTTTTTCTCCTGCCGATACTTACGAACGCTCCTGTGATATTGATTTTCATTCTTGCACCTTTTCCGATATTTTCGAGATTGAAACCTACTTATTGGATCTCATCTCATGGAGTTTTCTCAGGACTAATCCAAAACACGTAGCGCTGATCATCGTTCCAACGACAGACACTATTGTTGCCTGCGTGCCGTTGGCCTGTAAGTGCGGGATAAGTTTTTTACTGGATGTAAAATCCTGCCTGCAGAACATTGGGCGGACTGCGTAATACGGCTATTCCATTCTCATTCTTCTCAAAGAACGTATCCTCCTCGTGCAACAACAGTCTGAAGACGATGGCAAAGGGCGCTGCGAGGTTGATTACGGCCCAGAGGAGAGAGGGGCAGATCTCGAGCCACTGAAACCCAATGACATTTCAGTGCAAGCACTAGAAATGAACTTGAATATTCAATGCTAACTCTTTCCACTCTAGACACAGGCGCACAGACAGCTAAGAATCTCGAGAATGACCGAATGATGACTCCCCAGACCTGGAAGCGTTTATGATTCAGATTACAGTTGATGATATGTGAGTAAAAACGATCAAATGCACACCTGGACATGATGGAAGAAATAGATAGTACCGAAGTAGTACACTTCACTAAATATTCCCTCATTAGAGGCGATGAGAAAGTCATCTCCGAATATACGGTCTCTGACAATCATTCCGCACACATGATAGATGTACATGAGGACTAGCTCTATTATACTCTGGAAGAGATAGCACAGTTCATGATTAGCTGGATAAATAAAGATACCTGAACGAAAAAGAGCCTGTAGAATGGTGAGTTGTATGTCTCTTTGTGCCTGTATCGCCAGATCAGAACGAGCAATCGAATGTGCAATGTGGTAGATGGTAAAAGCACGAGAGACAGCGGAACCCAGAACCAGATGCGGAATGAGTGCATGGCGAGAATGAGGTTTTGATGCCTTCAGGAATGCTGAAAGATCACCAAATGACGTAGTTGAGGTCGTAAGAACTTCAGGGTTGTTATGCAGACACGTTGTATGGAGGAAACAACAATCAGAAATGACGCAGCAGCATGAATAATGGAATCAGACTTCACTCTGTCAATGATGTCGAAGATCACAGATGTATTCCATTTCCGTAGACTAGACTCTCGAGATTAAAGGAGGGCTAATAGCAAATATTAGATGACTAATCTGCCAACGCAGAACTGTAGCTATTATGAACCATATCAGAAATCCGAAAACCGCATGGTTGTATCTTTTGATTGTACGATTTTATAGCGAGTTGGCAATGTGCCATGGACGCTTGCTGGACAGGGGAGTGGCGGGAATTTGAATGTGAAAGCATCTCGATCATAATGTGAAATGAGAGGAGCAGCTCCAACACCCCAGTGTAGCGCAGTGGTTAGAGCTCCGGTCAAGCTCTCTGGAGGCCGGTGGTTCGATGCCTCCTTCGACCCAGGTT
>LS517055.1:157334-189207 GCA_900490845.1 Pristionchus japonicus
ATCCTCTCCTGATCCTCTCCTGATCCTCTCCTGATCCTCTCCTGATCCTCTCCTGATCCTCTCCTGATCCTCTCCTGATCCTCTCCTGATCCTCTCCTGATCCTCTCCTGATCCCTGTCATATAGATGCTATGAAACATCGCAGTGAAGCAAAAGTAGATTCAACTTGTGATCCGGTTGATCTTGAATACAATTCGTTGCACAATCTTGGGCAGCGCTGATCGATATCTGCAATTAGTACTAGCTTTTGGCCGTGGTTGCAATAAAATTTCACCCCTCCCCTACCACTTCCACCTTTCTCGTTCTACTTTCTCGCGTCTCTGGCCTAGATAAAATAGTAGAAATAGCGTACGCAGAAATGAAGAACAACACAAGGAGCGGATTGATTATGGGGACGAGTTGGGAAGACATCAGGGCGAGCGTGCCCAACTCGCCGCACGAACGCTCTGAATTTGACCGATATTCGAAAGATCATGAATAGAGCGCGGAAAGCAAAAGTTGCTCTCCTCATTTCACACACTCTCTCACCGGTCAAAGTGGCGAGAGCGTGCAGAATGAGGAGAGTCAGCTCTTGCTTTCTCTATTCATGAATCTGTTACGGAGAAGGATCGGCAGCACGAGGATGAGGGCGATCGGAACGTACGAAGTGACCACGGGGAAGAGCGTCTGAAGGTCCACTCTACTTCCATTACGAATTTCGGAACTTCTTCGATTTTTGACCCAGACTAGACCGTGCGGGATGAAAAGTAAGGTGAAGAATGAGAAGACTAGAGAGGGAATACTCTGCGAGAAAACTCTGGGCCAAATATCGAAGAAGTACCGGAATTTCTTGTAGGAATGGACGAACAAATAGGATGGACAAAGGATCTTAGCTAGAAGAAGGGTGAGCCTAGAGAAATTGGAATTTCCTCATCTTTCTAACATCGTCGATGTAGAACTTTCCATTCGACTGACCTGCCACAGCAGCGCTCTGAACATCTAACGTTGCAGCGAGCGTGTTGCTGCGCTCATCGAGGTTCTGAGTATGAATTGGCCCCCTCCCTCACAATTCTCTCGCTATCATGAAAACGCATACAAAAAAACCCCAAAGACACTTCGCCATTACAAAAAAAGTAGTCGAACAGAGAAATCAAAAGTAGCCAATAGTTATTGAGTACTCGCGTTCTTACGATTTTGTTTGGACCTGAGTGAACAAGGATTTCACCTCTTTGGACTAATAGCGTGCGTGATTCTCACGAGACAGAGGCCAATAACTCCTCCACAGCATGCATGGATGGATATTATACAAGCCCCTACAGAGATCGGTCGAACCTGCCACGTCTTGTGCCCGCTCTCATCTCGAACCTGCACGAATATTGCAAACACGAATATTGTACGTTATGAGTTTCCTAATTCTACTGAGTCACCCGCACCAAAGAGAACTTCTAGAAAAGACTGACGTAATAGATGATTGCCAGATGGCCTCCGGCGTCCTTCTCGCATAGATCGATGCCGTATTGCTGTCTGATGCCAGGACAGAAGGCGACCCGCGTCGCTTCCGAGTACTCAGCACCAGCTAGAATCAGGGCAGCGACTGCGCATGCTAGATTCCGCGATGTTCATTCGCATTCTTTGGTTGACTAAGAATGCTTTACCTGCAGTGAGAAGGTACGCAGTAATCGCAATGATGAGCCAGTTTCGGAAGGGATTCGTGTGAATCCAGTTAGGAGAAGGACTCCTGAGGTATCGATTGAATACGATGAAAACGGACTTGTTCGACTCACCCACAGAGCACAACAAATCGATAAATGTAGTGGAAAATGAGAAGAATGAAGGATTGGTAGAAAAAGACTGCCCAAGCAAGACCTAGAGATGCGGCGAAAATCATTGCAATGTTCTTGGGCCGTCTCACCAGCATACGCTCCAATTGCCGTTGGCGCGTGAATGAGGCGGTAGCTCCAATAAACGAACTTCGTAAAAGCCGAACTCGCTCATGTGAATAGCCTTCAATTCCCGCATAATCAACCCATCTATGATAGTAAATCACGCACTGGAATGATTGCTGTGTGAGAGAGCGACTCGATAGCATCGGCGAAACCAAGGCTGAGCAGCAACAAGCGATAATGCCCGACCTGCATTTTTTCTTCATTTTTTCGTTCCGCTGTTCTCACTCTGAAGTACGGAATATATGAAACGCATTAATGAATTTAGAAAAAAAATGCGACAAAAGGCAAGCAAAAAACAAAACAAAACTTACATGTTTGACGTGATTAACAATAAGGATGTAAATCAAATAAGCGTTAAATACGCAGGAACACACAGTTGTTGTAATTGAATAGGCCTGAAGTGGTCGTACGAATGAGAGAATAACGCGGTGGACTCACTCTGTAAACACCCTCGTCCACAAATGCATTGGACATATCGAAGCTGACGGTTGAATCGATGAATGATGTGCTATTCTTATCGTCTGCGTAGTAAATGCTGGCGAAAAGGTCAGTCAGGCTAGTGGTAAATAATGGTCATAATATTCCCTACTCATTTTCGTCAAAGATCGTGCTTTCTTTCTTCAGCAACAATCTAAACACGCGATTATGGCCCAGAGAACCACAGAAATAAAAGGGAAAAAAATAGAAAAATATTGAGTATTAGAGTCACCTACCCTTTCTGGACGAGGGAGCGCAGACAACTACAAATTTTGAGAATGATCGAATGATGATTCTCCAGTCCTTGAGTTACAAGCTAATTCATGTGAAATATTCTCACAACTGATCACCTATTGAAAACAATTTCACTAGTGATTGAACTGTGGGATTTTCCAGTGCACTGAGCAAGAAATCGGATTCCAAGTAAATAACAAATCTCGTCTCCAAAATTCAATTCAAGAAAGCGAATCTGAGAATAACGCGAGCCATTTACTTCAAGCATCAATGAATTTTGCTGGACAAAAAGAAAAATGGTAAGATTCAAATTGTCCTAAAAATAACAAGGATATGTATTCTCTTTATTCTTTTCTTTTTGACCTTTCTGAATATCATACGTTGATATTCCAAGGAATGGCTTTGACACCATCCGCCATGACTATTCCTTTCTATCTTCTCCTTCTTCTTCGAGTACTCTTCGCTCGGATACTTCGTCTTCATTAAAAATATATTATTGACGTCTACGAACTGAGCCATTCCATCATTATCATTCGGTACTCATGCGTGTTTTCAGTTGTATTGATCAGAGCCGCAGAATCTCAAAAATGAGACGAATGTGTTGTTCCAGAACATGTTTGTGCATGTTATTCACTTTCCCATGCTCGCGTTTGGATTTGTGATGAGTATTCTGTTGCTGATTTCGATTGCGAAAAGCACTCCTCCAAGCATAAAAGTGAGTTATCGGAACTTCTGCGAAATCTGGTACAGTCTTTGCTCATGGAGTGTTCCTTCCTTATCATTCTCATTTATCAACTAGTTTTTCAATCCGATCCGGTTTCAGAGAAGTTTCACATTTTTTTTATTCATCAGATTCTCAAAACTTTCTCCCAGAATTACTCAGTTCTTCTCCTGCGCAGTCAACGACCTTATCTCCATAGCAGCCGATATCATGATCATCGAAAGGTTGTTTTTCGGTAATGCCCGAGTCGGCATTCTATTCATGTTATTATTAGCAGGTTTGGGTGAGTATGAATAGCTTTCTCGAGGTTTTTCACCCCAATGATACTTCTTAGGTTCACAGCTGTCCTCCCCACAATGGTATTCTTCTCGTCTCGTCTTTCACACGATCTTTGCAATTACTGTAACTCGTTTTTCTGCGGAACAATTGTGCAGTCCACTTTTATAATGGCCGTTTCCTTTTGGTACAGGTGAGATTATTTCTTTTCCAGATTATTTCGAGCAAACTTTGACTTTCGAGCAACAAGTACAGTTTTTAAAGGTTTCGATCCCTTGCACTATCTGGGCCACCTCCTGGAGTTCGGGCAACAAACTTCATCGTGCTTCTCACTGTTCTACCCAACCTTGCCCAAATTGAACGCATTTGAATTACGGCAAGCAAGCTTCACATTTATGTTAAGATTTTCTTCACGCACGTTAAAGACCAAGACGTGCCAGCTCTGTTCGAAACCGTTCGATCAGTTCATCCTAACGAAAATTTCACTGATGTTGCTATGTATGGTGAGTCGATCAATCATTTTTCGTTCCTTTGATTGATTTTTCGCAGGCTTCTCCAACATTTACAGCCCGTCGGGAGTCGTTGGATATGGCTACTTTTTCATTGAGATGCCCGCTCTTTTCTTCTATTTGATAGTAACCAGAACTCGGGTGAGCCCAGTTCGTTTGAAGTCTGAGAGATTATCGTTCAGATAGTGTCGGCGCTTCGTGAAACAACAATAATTAGCGGCAAAACGCGCGAACTTCATAACGTGTTTTTAAAAGTAGATTGAATTCAGTAGAACGATCAAGACAGATTGAAATTCAGATCCTAACAATTCACGCACTGTTGCCCATAGGAAACTTACTCGGTTGTGCAGCCGTGTTTCTCGTCGTTCTCGGAGTTTATAATCCGGAGCTGGAGGCTTTGATGTTTGTGGTATGGCACTTTTAATTTCTTAGAACTACTTTCAACATTCGATATGACTCAATCTGATAATATGATATTGAGGTGGCGATTATCCCTCCTGTAATCAATCCCGCGGTGACACTTTGGTTTATTAAGCCGTATCGAATGTGAGTTATTTTTATCATATTATGCCCTATAACATTTTCAGATACGTCATGAATCATTTTGGAATACACACCCCTGAAGCACCCACAACTGAAACTAGCAGCATCACTAAAATTTAATTTTTCCTACGAAAGTGCAAAAATGCAAAAATTGTACGTTTCGATGATACGATTCTATAACGAATCCTTCTCCCGGTGCCTCTCAACGTGCTCGAGTTGTTCTATAAAGTCATTCCAAAATATCTCTCCATTCTCTTCCCGTCTCTTTCTCTCTTATCACTAGAGAATGGCACGTTACCTGTCGCATTGATGATCATTTTAGAAAAATAAAAAAAAATAATGCGACAAAAAGCAAGCAAAAAACAAAACAAAACTTACATGATTGACGTTTTTAACAATAAGGATGTAAATCAAATAGGCGTTAAATACGCAGGAACAAACAGTTGTTGTAATTGAATAGGCCTGTAGTGGTCGTACGATCGAGAGAATAACGCTACGGGCTCACTTTGTAAAGACTCTCGTCCCCAAATGCATTGGACATATCGAAGCTGACGGTTGAATCGATGAATGGTGTGCTATTCATAACGTCTGCGTAGTAAATGCTGGCAGAAAGGTCAGACAGGCTAGTGGTAAATAATGGTAATAATCTTCTTTCTGCAGCAACAATCTAAACACGCGAGGTTGATTATGACCCAGAGAACCACAGAAATAACAGAGAAAAAAATAGAAATAATATTGAGTAGAGTCACCTACCCTTTCTACTCTGGACTAGGGAACACAGACAACTACAAATTTTGCGAATGATCGAATGACGATTCTCCAGATAACACAAGCACATTCATGTGAAATATTCTCCTAATTATTGGACACCTATTGAAAACAAGTTCACTGAGTGATTGAACTGTGGGATGTTCCAGCGCACTAAGCAAGAAATCGGATTCTCGGATTCCAAGTACATAACAAACCTAGTCTCCAAAATCCAGTTCAACAACGCGAACAACGATACCATTTACTTCAACACGAGTACTTCAACATGAATGAATTTTGCCGGACAAATAGAAAAATGGTAATATTCAAAATGCTCTCTGACAATAACATCGGTATATATCCTCTTTATCCTTTTGACCTTTCTGAATATCACATACCGATATTACCAAGGAATGACTTTGCCACCATTCGATATGACTTTTATTCGCCATAACTTCTCCTTCTTCTAGAGTGGTACTGTTCGCTCGGATACTTCGTCTTCATTGGATCAAAATATTTTTCCATCATTATCTTTCGGTGCTAGACGCGCGTTTTTAGATGTAATGATGAGCTTTGGCATCTTAAAAATGAGAAGAATGTGATTGTTCCAGAACATGTTTGTGCATGTTATTCACTTTCCCATGCTCGCGTTTGGATTTGTGATGAGTATTCTGTTGCTAATCGATTACGAGAAGCACCCCTCCGAATATTAAAGTGAGTTCTCGGAATTTATTGGAAATGGAAATCTGGAGCAGGCTCAAGCTGTTTACTAATCCAATCTTTTGTTATATTCAATATTTCAAAGAACTTCCATCTTTTATTTTTCATCAGAATCTCAAAAATCTCTCTCAGAATTACTCTGTTCTTCTTCTCTGGTGCGCGGTTAACGATCTCATCTCCATAGCATCCGATATTATGATCATCGAAAGGTAATGCCGAGTCGCCATTCTACTCATGTGATCATTAGCTGATTTTGCGCTGATTTTTTCTAGCAGTCCTTATTTTGCAGTCTCTATGCAATTAGGTTTGCGTGAGCATGAATAGCTTTCTTGAGGATTTTCAACCCAATGATGATTCTCAGGTTCACAGCTGTCCTCCCCACAATGGTATTCTTCTCGTCTGGACCTTGTTCATGGATTTCGCATGACCTGTGCAATTACTGTAACTCGCTTTATTGCGTAACAGTTTTGCAATCCACGATTATAATGGCTGTCTCCTTTTGGTACAGGTCAGACTGTTTCGGGTCCGTCTGAGACTCGGTGTCTTTTTCCTGATGGTTATGAGTTAAAGTACACAAAAAGGCATGATAGATTTCGATCTCTCGCCCTTTCTGGGCCACCTCCGGGAGTTCGGGCCACAAACGTCGTCGTCATTCTCACAGCCCTGCCTAACCTTGCTGAAATTGTTCACATTTGGAAATTTTTTTTTATTCTTCTTTCAGATATTCTTCACGCACGTTAAAGACCTAAACGATCGGATTTTAATCGAAACCGTCCAATTTGTTCATCCTAACGAAAACTTTACTGATTTTGCTATTTATGGTGAGTTGATCATTCATTTTACGAGCGGTTACATAGGTTTTTGTTCAGGCGTCTCCAACATTTACAGTCCGTCTGCGCCGTGGCTTATGGCTACTTTTTCGTTGTGATGCCAGCTCTTTTCGTCTATTTGATAATAACGAGAACTCGAGTGAGCATGAATTGCCCGAATCGTCGCAGACTATGGCGAATATGTTAAGATAGTAGCCGCTCTCCGAGAAACGAAAGCTATGAGCGACAAAACGCGCGAACTACACAATGTCTTCTTGAAAGTAGGAATGGTTCTGTATGATGAACGAGACGTATTCTAAATTAGATTCTAACCATTCACGCAATGTTACCCATTGGAAACATACTCGGCTGTGCTGTCGTATTCTTCGTCGTTCTCAATCCGGAGCACAATCCGGAGCTTGAGGATATGATATTCATGGTATGGTTGAAGTATTGAGAACGGGATCGGGATTCCCGCAAGAGACTCCGTTCTTCTCTGTCACTTTTTTCATCCGGCGAGAGACAGGCGGTATGCTAGGAGGGTGCGAGAATCACGCATATTTGCGGATTTAAATCGAAAAGCAGTACGACAGAAAACAACTAAGTTATGGCCTGAGGCGCAAGACACTATCGTGCACCTCCTCCTCTCCAATCCCGTAACAATCCCGCAAAGATTCGGGATTCCCGCTTTTTTACCTACTCTCGCGGGATGCAAGTGTGAGGAGGGGAGTCTCTTGCGGTTATCCCAATCCCTTTTATGCAACCCTAATTCATGGTATCGTGTTAGTAATAAACTTGAATGGCGTGATGTCAAAATTTAGTTGGCGAGTATTCCTCCTGTGATTAATCCTGCAGTGACACTTTGGTTCATCAAGCCATATCGATTGTGAGTTTTCAACATTAGCTTGAGTATTATTGTAAATATTTAACATCAGATACGCAATGAAACTGTTTGGCATCAAAATCCCTGAAGCTCAGCCCGCCACTGAAAAATCAAGCAGCGTAACTAAATTTTAGTTGGATCCTTCACAAATTCCTAATATTTTGATAAAAATGTTTCACTAAGATTAAAATTCTTCTCCTTGTTCTGTTCTACGTGCTCGGGCAGTGAAGGAAAGAAGATCAAGAAGAGCATGCTGTTGTCTTTCCTAAGATAAGAAGAGGAGCAAGTTTTCGGTGACATTCACTGGCAACGAACGTTGATAGAGCACGTTTACCCGATCAGAAATGACTTTGTCTGAAGTGACACAAATGGCAATGAAGAGCTCTACAATTTTTCCATAATATTGTTATCCTATTGATATCAATCATTCGTTGTATGGTTTCTAATGTTTACTGTTCTATAAGTGTAGCTCCAAAATAACTCCCCTTCTCTTCCCGTCTCTTTCTCTCTTATCACTAGAGAATGGCGCGTTTCCATTCGCGTCGCCATACTGATTGTATTCCCTCTTGCAATCTCTTCTCTTTCTCGCTCCCTTCCTTACATTCTATTTCGCAACGCTTTCGATTGGTGGAAAGAGCTGAGTTCAGCTCTTTCCACCAATCGAATGCGCTATGTTTTGTTTCTTTCATTTCATAAACGCGAATGAGTGTATGAACGCGCGTATTATTCTCTTCCTGGATCAAATTTCCCTCTCAGATGGGAATAAAAACATTCTGTTCTCTTTCCTCAAAGCAGACTATTCTCTTTCTGTTGATATCAATCGTTTGTTGTATGATTCCGAAGGGTTGATTGATCAATGATGTTTCTCCAAAATAACTCTCCCTTCTCTTCCCGTCTCTTTCTCTCTTATCACTAGAGGATGGCGCGCTATCTAACTTGTGTTTAATCTTCTCTCTCATGAATGCTCGTGTATTAACTCTCATCCCTCCCACAATCAGATGCCCCTCTCTGACGGAATTACTCTAATCGTGGACAAGATTCACAATCTACATGAAATCACAGCGAACCATCTGAGAAAGTAAGAAGTCTTTTTCTTATTCGATTCAACGACTAATTTGTAGAATCGATCCGGTCGTTCTCGTGGTTGCTGTCTGTGGAGGGACCATCGTCTATCTCAATGCATCGAAGCTCTATTCCCGATCTGAACTCCCACTTCATAAGAGGTACGCATTACTTCATCCTCTTCATGATTCATGCCACGCTTTCCCTATTCGACCCTTTTCTGTTCTTGGCCCAACCTATTCATATATGACGCCGTTCGCGTAAGAATCGAACATGGGCTGGCACAGCTCAAAAATGTCGCCTACCCCAAAGTATGTGATTTGGGGTTCTCGAGGGTACTGATGATGTGGGAGGCTTTCATTTTTCATTTTGAGCCTCCGTTGGCTTCAGACGACGTCACGTCGAAATCAGCTTTTGCCGTGTCTCTCAGACCCCGAGATCGCTAAAATTAGGCCACTATGGCCCCCGGGGCGGATTTCCATGCTGATCACGCCTGTGAACTTTATTTCGCTATATTTTCAAAAATAAATTTAGTAATTGGAAATTTTCGTAGAGTCGTTTGCAAGATAGGCGACATACATAGATCGATCGGGCTTGACGAGAGGAATTCAAATCTTTATTTATCGTCGAGGACAAAGGTCAGGTTTTCAAGATTGGAGTGAGATAGTGAGCTGAGAAAGCGGGCGAAATGGCACGTCTCTCCTTTGTTTACTCCTTGACCCCTTCCGATCTCCCCCCTCCCTTCCCTCACGTACCCGCTGGCTGCGCTCTCTCCATTCCCTATGCTCTCTCGCCTCGCCCCTTCCCTTCTCTCCCTCTCTCTCGTCTCCTCAAGTTGTAAACAAATGAGAGACGTGCCGTTTCGCTCGCTTTCTCAGCTCACTATCTCACTCCAATCTTGAAAACCTGACCTTTGTCCTCGACGATAAATATAGATTTGAATTCCTCTCGTCAAGCCCGATCGATCTATGTATGTCGCCCATCTTGCAAATGGCTTTACGAAAATTTCCAATTTTCAAATTTATTTTTGAAAATATCGCAAAATAAAGTTGACAGGCGTGATCAGCATGGAAATCCGCCACGGGGGACATAGTGGCCTAATTTTAGCGATCTCGGGGTCTGAGAGACACGACAAAAGCCGATTTCGACGTGACGTCGTCTGAAGCCAACGGAGGCTCAAAATGAAAAATGAAAGTCTCCCACATCATCAGTACCCTCGAGAACCCCAAATCACATACGTTGGGGTAGGCGACCTTTTTGAGCTGTGCCAGGCTCCCCCCGATCTGCTTGATTATTACGCAAACGGCGTCATATTCTCATTCCTACCCTTTACATGTGGTTGAAGCGGTGCATCATGCGCTGAATACAGGAACGTTCCGTCTATTCTATAGAATTTTACAGACTAGGCGCATTCCTATTCTCTCAAGCTCGGAAGTTGCCGTTTGTTCAACGAAAGATTGCCGAGCAACTAGAACCAGCCAAAGACGATATTCTGCACTCAATTCACAAGGACGACACTGATAGAGTGTTCATCACAGGTGGCGTTACGTTATTAGTTTACGATAGCGTCAACCATGTCAAGCAGTTTTGCGATGTGATAAAAACTCAAATGATGAAATTAGAGGCGACTTTCTTTTCAGACATTCCTACTTCGGGAAAAACTCCTGTTGAAGTGCAAGAATTGGCGAAGAAGTACGATGCATACGGGCATTTCGCTGTGGATCAGGGCAAAGTTTCCGGAACGGTGTACACTGATAGAGGAGATGAACACCTCGAGATGCTTGCTAAGGTGATTCATCCTTCAATTTCTCGCTCCTCTCTCTCTCTCTCTCTCTCGCTCTCTCTCACACTCTCACTCTCTCTCACCTTCTCGATGTGACGTGTCTGTGTAGTGTATTCAAGCGATCAATTGAGTGATATGAGAGATGTTTCGTTCTAGATCTATCACGACTATGCGTACTCCAATCCTCTCCATCCCGATGTCTTCCCAGGAGTGCGAAAGATGGAGGCAGAAGTTATCAGAATGGTAAATTGATTGTGAAACATCAGTCTTGCCCCACCCCATTATTAGGGCAGAGGGAAGAGACCGACACGAGACGAAGCAACAAAAGTTCCGTTTGCTTGACACACAGAAGTCGCTGATATTGCGATATCAATAGGGAATAACTTGAATACTTTGAGTCATCGTAGTTCTCAGTATAAATTATATGGTGATTAATTAAGGTGCTCAACCTCTATCATGCCCCCTCTGGATCGAGTGGCAGCATGACTACCGGAGGAACTGAAAGTATCATCATGGCTTGTTTCGCCTACAGGAATATTGCACAGGTGAGATAGGCTATTCTTGTGGAGTTCACCGGAAGAGTGTCTAGCCACCATCCAGTCACCAACCCTGAGTAGGACTGAACAAACTATGGAATGAGTGAAGCACAACCATTCTTCCGGGGAACTCCACAATAGGCTTCCCCATCTCCAATCCCACCTTCTTCCTTTTCAGTCTCGAGGAATAGACAGTCCCATCATTCTCTGTGCTACGACTGCTCATGCTGCGTTCGATAAGGTGAATACCGAAGGGTTGAATACCGTAACCGGGAATGAATTTTCAGGCTGCTCATCTTTGTGGGATGAGGATAAGACACGTACCTGTAGATGCAGATAATCGATTGAATGTGCGAGCAATGGAGAGAATGATCACGAAGGAGGTGTGCATGGTAAGAGACCTTCTTTTTCCGTCCCTCAACTCCCTCACAATTTCCAGCTCGTGGGCTCAGCACCCAACTATCCGTCAGGATCAGTCGATCCTATCAGAAAAATATCCGAGGTACCGTACCGCCTTGCCCCTACCGTATCTAACCATTCTTCCAGTTGGGACTCAAATACGGTATCCCCGTCCACGTGGATGCCTGTCTGGGCGGGTTCCTCATTCCATTCCTGGAAGATGCCGGTTACGGTATCGATCTGTTTGATTTCCGTCTACCTGGAGTTACTTCTGTCTCCTGCGACACACATAAGGTACCCTCGCCCTAACCACTCGAGAGCTAATCAATAAATGATTACAGTACGGCTGCACCCCGAAGGGATCATCGATTGTCATGTACCGTACGCTGGAGTTGCATCATCAACAGTTCTTCTCTGTGCCTGAATGGTGTGGTGGAATCTACGCAACTCCTACCATCACAGGTGCCCTCTTCGCTTCACCGCTCTCGAATATTCTCTCATTAAGGCTCTCGTGCGGGAGCAAACGCAGCCGTAGCTTGGGCCACGCTTCTGTATATGGGAAAGGGAGAGTACGTGAGAAGGTGCAGGGAGATCGTCAAATCAACCCGAGCCATCGCTGATGGAATGAAGCTGATTCCGGGCATGAAGGTATTTCTCTTTCCCCAATTCTCACTCAGACATCCCTTCTCAGTTGCTCGGATCCCCCGATGTGTCCGTCGTTGCCTTCACTTCTTCCGACTACAACATCTACGCAGTGGGAGATATCCTGCACAAGAAGGGATACAACCTCAACACGCTTCAGAACCCGAATGCGTTAGACTCATCATGATGAGAGTAGAGAGTGACCTATCCATTACAGTATCCACGTATGTCTCACCTTCAATCACGCCAATGAGAGTGCAGTGAGAACCTTCCTGGACGATGTTCGCAATGCATCGACTACCGTATCCCAGATGGCTGACAAGGGCAACGGATCGGCTACGGTACGAATGGGTACGGTATTCGGTAATCGATATTCCCTTTCAGGCGGCTCTCTATGGAATGGCAGCGCAGATTCCGGACAAATCTCTAGTGGATGAAATGGCGTTTGCTTATCTGGATGCGTGTTACGCTTCACCTCCTCCCAAAAGAGAACAGTAGATATTTTATTGGAAATTCAGTGTTGTAAATGTAGAGTAAAGTTCGGATATCTCGTCCTCGATAGTTACTGAATGCGTCATCATTGCGATATCTCATGCTTCTGTTCTGTAAGATTCGTTTTCAGCCAATCAAATCTTATCATCTCAATAATTTATATAATTAATAATAAAATCAATCGTGCAGTGAATACATTTATCTCCATCCCTTCGTATAAGAAATAAATGTTTGCTCTTCATTCTCTAGCAAGCGGTAGTTGCCGGGTGATGTCGCAACGTTAACCTCAACAATGTTCAATTTCCTCCCTGCCCTTACTTCTGGATCTTGATATTCGTCGGAATCGAGAAGTGCGTCTGCTTCATAGCAACATTCCTCCCCGGTAATACCACTTCGCCGAGTTGGTGTTCACATTCCAGGTTGAAATCTATCGGAACATCTCTTTAATGACTTGGCTCTTAGCTTTTATGTTAGTGATCGATCTTCTTCTTCTCTCTCGCTAAATATCACCGTGGATTGTCTTGTAGTACAGCAAGAGTCCCTGATTCCGAGGAAGATTCGTGTTTCCTCTTGTTTTGTTCCCTGTTGCTCAGCAAGGCCTCAGTATTAGGGTTGCAGGTTCGGGTTCGGTGATACACCGAGTCGGTTTTGTGTCGGTTTTGATCTCTCCTCCTCCCCCTTCTAGCACGTGCGCTCGGGAACGTGCAGGAGGGAACGAGAGGTCGGTAAACCCGAAACCGAACCCGACCCGGCAACCCTACTCAGTATGTGCTTGAAAGTCCGCATTATTGTCTCTGCGTCATTCCAGGAAGTTTTTCCCTCCCTTGGTGTGTCATGTGTGTGAAAGCGTAACGTGTGTGTCAAAGCGTAACGATTTGTACGATTCAGCACAAATTGTGATGCCAGTCCTCAATGGAAACTGCCCTACATTAGCTATCACTCACTCGAGGAGTCCAATAGTTATTCGAGTTCTCATTTCCCGTCTCGCTGTAGATGCTATGGTTCGGTATCCCCGTAGCTCTCATCGTACTGTATTTCATGATAAAACGGTCAGTTGCGTTGCATGTGCCTGTAAATTTCCTTATCCGCATCGATTAATGGACTTTTACTTCTCAAGCATTTTTCATTGCAGATTAGTCCTGGAGCGCTTCTCGGTTGGTGTAGCAGGAAGGTGGGTGGACTACCCACTTCATTAAATTGAAATGTCTTGCTCACGAGATCTGTAATTGAAATTTTGAGCATGTCTTCAGATGGGTATTGATCTCGGGCTGTGACTCGGGCTTCGGTCGCCTCACCGCGCTCAGACTCATCGAGAAGGGAACGAACGTGTTCGCTGGCTGCTACTCCCAGCAGGTAGGCGTTTCACAATTGCGGCAAGAAATCCATATTGGTACTGTTCACTTGCAGTCGACTTTACAATCTATCAATATTTCTGGAAGAACTTGCAGGGACGCGAATCGCTTGAGAGAGCCGCAGATGATTTGAATTGCTCCTCCCGACTGCACACATTCAATCTGGACATAACCAGCGACGATTCGGTCGAGAGGGCCTACGATTTCGTGAAGAAGACGTTGGATGCCAATGTGGGTTTTCTTTTTTTTCTAATTTCTAATTTTTTTTTATATTTAAGAAAATGTGCTAGCTTTCCGGTTCTCGCAGTCATTGTTGAAACTGCATCGATTTTCAGATGATGCCCAATTTTTACGGGAATCTTTGCGTTAGCTTCATTGCTTGCTTGCAGCTCCTGACAAATGTTTCTGTATAATACAGACAGTGACAAATACGGCCTTTCAAATTGACGCGCTATCGTTCAGGACGCCGGGTTGTGGGGACTGGTGAATAATGCGGGCGCGTTCTCTGTCTTCGGCCCGGATGACTGGTGTACAGTGAAGCAGTACAGGCAAGTATCGATCAACGTTTATCCTAGTCCGTGCTTGCACGAAGAACAATCGTAAAATAAATTTTTGCAGTGACTCACTGAACGTGAACTGCCTGGGTGCTGTCCGGATGTGTCACCGATTCCTGCCGTTGCTCAAGAAATCAAAAGTAGGTAATTCGAATGCATTAATCGGGCAGAAACATGGAAGTACTGTCAGCTTCGGCCTTTGCCATGATTCTACTTAGGGAAATAAACGTATGCGCCGCGCCGTTTGAGAAATTGTGACGCGCCAAGAGCATGGCACACTCATGTGCTTCGAGCACGCTTTGTCACGCTCGTTGAGCGATTTCTGCGCTCAAGCAAGATCGGTTTCAGAATAGGCATACTTATCTTTTCTCTTGCAGGGCCGCATCGTCACAATGGGCTCGACGGCCGGCCGACTGCACGGACCCTTCCTCGGACCGTACTGTGTGGCTAAATTCGCCGTCGAGGTAATTGCAACGACTACGCTAATCCACTTCCCTGATCACTCTCAAAACGGCAACAACTTCTTTCCTTCTCAGGCCTACATGGACTGCCTCCGATTCGAGATGCGCCAGTTCGGCATTTCCGTGCACATCCTTGAACCGGGCGCATTCAAGACCGAGTTGCTGAGTGAGGAAGCACTGAATGCGAGAGTGGACAATGTAAGACTCTTCCAACTAAGGGATTGGGGATATTTGAATCAAGAAGCATTCGCAACGCATCTTGTTCAGATCTGGGACACGCTCAACGAAGCTGTCAAGTTGGAATACGGAGAAACCTACAAGAAGAATTGTGGGGTTTTCACACTCGGGAGAGTCTTGGAAATGCGATTCTTCGGAGAGAAACGGGATATTTCAGTCAAGGAATCATGGAACGGCGGAACTCGTTTTGCCGCCAGTTCGAATCTCAACTGGGTGGTCGACCATTACGAGCATGCGCTGTTCTCGAGATGGCCACGAATACGGTTAGGAAGTTGCGAAGAATTTTCGGCACTTGTGGAGTTCCCCGGAAGAATGGAAATGCTTCACCCATTCTTAAAATAAGATTGCCTAACGGAAGGTTGGCGGCCGTGGTGGATGGTGGTTAGACAGTCTTCCGGTGAACTCCACAAAACTTTCTTATTTACAGTCCCTCCAAAGCAGGCGGATTGCTTTAATAATGAACTGCAGGTACCACACTGGCTGGGACTCCAAGTTAATCTTCATTCCTCTCAGTCTGATGCCTTCGTTTTTACAGGTATGATCAGAATTTAAAGCTGAAAAGCGTCATTGAATCGGGATAGATAATGCTCGTTGTTCCAGGACTGCATTCTGGTATTGATGTACAAACTCCAGCCTGGTCCTCCACTTGTTCCCCAATGCTTGCAAAGCAAGGAAATTCTGTTGCCCAAATAACTTAGTTCGATGAAGTGTCGACCATTTCATTTGTGAATCATTGCTGAAGACAAACGCCAAGAAAATTATTACAGTTGTTTGTTCATTCATGTGAATATCACAGAAAGCTACAAATTTATGTAAATCCAACAAATGCACCAGTCTTCTTCTCACGAACGTTGTTCTTCGCCGACAAAAACGTTAAGAAGCCTGAAGATTTGATAGTCTTCAAGGACTTTTGCAGCGCCGCTCTGAAATTTGATCAATTCGAGTTTCTAAAGTTCTTTTGTTGAAATGCCGATTGATTTATCACCATGCTGTTCATCAGGAGACAGAAGATTTGTCCGACTCGCGTTGCGTAATCGACGATTCCATTCGATTTGTAGTGAACATTTAATTCGCGCAAGATCTCTGATCTGGTTCGGCTCGCGCTTCTTTCCAAAGATTCCTCATGGCCGATGAATTCTGAGAATCAGTTTTATGTTTTTTTGTTCTTCAAATATCTTCGATAATGATCACGAACCTTCACTCCAAAATGCAATACCAAACATGGCTAGAAATTCAATATCAGCTGGTTGTGTGATTTCAAATTGTTGCCGAACTATTATCGAGAAATCAATCAAAGCTCGTTTGAATTCACTGAAAATAATATATTTTGTGTCTATTGAACAAGATACGACAAACCTAATGATAGTTGGTTTGTTAACATTATCAGGGCAGTTGTCAAACAATGTTTCCAAATCAGCAATGCGGAGATAAGTTGTGTATCCAACCATTCGACTGTAACGAAAATAAAAAAGTAAAAAGTGATCTTCCGATCAACATGAAGTAGTATCAGACATGCACATGATGTTCATGATCTTGATAAAAATCATCTTACATTTGCGATTCTTCTGGGAAGAGATGGCATGCTCTGTAGGTGGATTCCATAAGGTCCAAGAAAAGGAGACTCCGTTCTATTTGAGAGTCCTAAAACAGCAAACAAACTTGCGATGCTTGATATCAGATTCACAACCAAGAAATAGGTCGGGTTTCACCTTGCTAGTTGCATCCATGCGCTGAAACTCATCAAAAGCGAGGTTTGCGAACTCTAACATCGCCTCTCTATTGAGCCTCCAAGTAGAGATCATCGAAGAGTAGGTGGTTGGGTAGAGGACCTGATTGCATTTTTGTTGTTCCAAGAATAATGCCTTCAGACGCTTACCACTCCATTTCTCTCTAATCTGCTTCTCGCGCCACCATGGAAATGAAGTGCAAGTTCTCCGGAACGTCGAATCGAGCACATTAGGCTGAGTGTTCCGATTCAAATTATTTTCGATTTCAAAAATATCTTGCCTGTATCCTTTTCTAATCCTGTCCAATACCGGCGTCTGGCTATTCGAGGGATCACGTCGATACAAACTGAAATGTTTCGGTAAAAAAGAATAAATTTCTCGTATCCTACAATCGGTGGTCCGTGAACGATGGAACTCTCGGCGCTTCAAAATCTATTGATGTATCCATTTCTACCGAATTCTGAAAACATTATCACAATATTTCAATGGACCGTTGAAGTGCTGCACCGGTTCACTAGAAGGTGATTTGTCCGAAGCAAGGTGAAGAACTTCTTTGAATCGCACCATCCGACACTTCCGGCAACTAGTTTTCGGATCTGCAATGCTTCATCCCGTTTCAATTCTCAAGTACTTTTTCGAATCTCAAGAATCTAATATGTGAACTCACTCAGCTCATGGCACTTGTTCTTCCTATCCTTGCAGACTAACCGATCGAACTGTTTTTCAGCTCGCCTGAAAATGCAAGGCGAATTCAAGCATTCAACATCGATAATGTGCCTTGTGCATGGAATCTTCAATTTTTTCTTTGGTTGTAGCGAAACTTTACAAATACAAACTCGAAAAGTCACTTGTAAAAAGCAGCGCACGCCCGACAAGAATTTACGCCCATTCTCGAGTTGTTTATTTCGTCCGCGCATATCAAACACTTCATTTCAACCTAAAATATTCTCTTCTTCGACTGAATTGCACAACGCGAGAACACACGCGGACATAAATGAAGATCTTCGAAAGGGTTTGAATCTTTGGAAAGCTCGAAGGCTGAGAAAAATGGAGCGCACAAGCCATAGTGAGTAATTTCCAGTCGCTCTCGCAGCCTTCCATGTCTCTTCACTTCCAATCCACCCTCGCCATACCTCCATCTCCCTGGCTTTTGAGCCTTTCCCTCGTCATATGATATGCTGAACTCTGTGATCTCTTCTCTGTGAGAGAGAAAGAGTGGATGCTCGGAAATGTACACACAAAGGACATTTCGAAGGATGATTCAGCTTCCTGGGAAGAATCAACGATTGCAGTATGCCCACGTTCGTGTAGCATATGCCAAACATGAGAAATACATTGTAGACAAAGCAGAAAAATGTTCGATGAACGAATAAGTACAGATTACGGAAGATAGATACTCCCCCCGTCCCTATTTCCACCTCTCCCCCGCTTGTGTGAGGGAGAGTGCAGTGCCACTCGCAAGGATCAACAGACCACCAGCGAGCACACATATTGACGGCGGACTACAAACTGTTACGCTGACGAGGGAGAGAATACATTGAACAAACAAATGGATCATGTGCAATAGCCATTGTTTTGAAAGATACTGTGAAATTCGCTATCTTCTCTCCAGTATCACATCCATGCGTTCGGGAGCGACGGTCAAGCATCCAACCAGCTTCATTGGGTTCTGTAAATCTATTATTGATCAAACATTGGGCTGTCTGGCCTACCGTTGTCGCGGCTTTCTTGATGCGGAAGTTCTTGAGCATGTGAGCGATTGCCGTTTTCTCTTCCATGTAAGCTAGTCTCATTCCGATGCACATCCGCGGTCCTTCGCCGAATGATTGGAACGCGACGCGATTGCGAGAAGAGGCCTCTAACCATCTGAATTCATTCCATTACCTGTACGTATCAATCCTTAGTACGACTCTGCTTTCCTACTTCCAGCTGGAAGGGTGATGGGACGTTTAGGAACTCGAGTTTAAGAACCCTCGAAAATTTTTTGTGGCTATGTTTGGGACACTTTTCAGAACACTTGGAGACGCTTTTGTTCGAGTTCCTAAACGTCTAATCACCGCTGAACTACCTCTCCGGTCTGAACTCCTCCGCGTCCTCTCCCCAGATCTCCCTGTCCATGTGCATGCTCCACGTGTCGGTCAGGACGTTGTCACCCACTTCGATCTTCACGGACCCCAGAGTCGTCGGCCGCTCGCACTCGCGAGATACTACGCTGCGATGGAAGTTGCACTCTTTCGAGAGTTCGAAATCGAGTATCTTCAATCCCCGAAGACCCCGAACTCGAGCGTTATTTATGCGCACATGAATGAAAGTACAAACTGGCCAGCGGGTAGTGTCGCAGGGACTCCTTGATGGCGGCGTCCAAATACCGCAGTTCCGATAGCTGCTCGTACTCGATGGTCTGAGATGCAATCAGTCGAATTTGGAAAAATATGGTGCAAAACTGCCCTAACGACGTGAAATAAATATAATAAAGATGGCTGACATCTCCGGGACAGACGGCCTCGACCTCCTCGTAGATTCGCTCTTGCACTTCTGGATAGTTGGAGAGAAAGTGCGTGAGATAGGACAGCGAGTTGGCTGTTGTCTGCCAGCAAACATTTATATTTCTCTGTTCATCGTCAGATTGCTCCAGCATCATACTGTCAAGGCGCTTCATTGCGAAAGTAACTCTTCTTATTTGGGTAACGATGTAATAAGGGAGATTTCGCCCACCTCAAATCCAGCCAGCAGCATCACAATACACAGCGAGACGATTTCATCGAACACCAGCTTGCGCGCTCCCTTCAAAAGAAGGTTGAATGACACTTTGTTCAAACTACTCTACCTTGGACTCTCCAGCGTCCAGAATCTCATCCGGATTGACCTCAGCGTCGAGAAAGATGTCGATGAAGTCGCCAGAAGAGGGTGAGCCGGCTTCCTGGATATACATATAGACGCTCAAATCATACCAGCGTTGGTACACATGTTTTTCAGATGAGAGCATGCAGTATAATTCAGAACCCACTCTAGCTTTCTTCCTTTGTGCTACGGTGATTTCTACTACCTTCAACATTCGGACGTAGGGATGATCGCTCGCTGAAACAGTCAACAGATGAAACTCTTCCAGGATCCGAATTACCAAGTTTTCCGAGCACGAAATTGAGCGGATTCTTGAGGGCTGGAATCGTGAGCGGAATCGTGGAGAGAAAGGACGGCTGAGGTCTTCAAAATTGAATCTAATTTGAGGATAGATGTAGTTTCGTACAGCGTGAATATCTGCCGACAAGTGTCGATGTGCGGATTCTCGAACATCCTCGCGTCTTTCTGGCCAAGAGCAATCTTGCTGATGATGTCGAGCGTGAGCTCCTGGTAGAAACTGAAAACAAACCTAGTGCCATCAAGAAAGGCTGGAGAAAGAGAATCTTTGGAAGAATTCAATTTTCCACAATTTTTCGAAGATCTCGGCAATGCTCAGTCACATTCCCCGTGTTGGATAATTGAAATGAATTGAGTTGAAAAGAACTCACTCTAGCATGTTCACTTCAGCCGGCCAATTGAGCAGCTCTTCAATCATGCGAAGGGTCGAGGCCTCGACGGTTCGTTGAATCTGATATTATGAAACAAACTTTGCGATTACGCCTCCTAGCCAAGCTACTCACATGTCTCAGCGCCTTGTTCGTGAAGGCATAGCTTGCAAGTGCTCTCAATTTCTTCCAATGAGCCCCTCGAGCTTGCACCAATTGCGTCTTCGGTCCGTCCTCCTCTCCTTCGTTCATCGGGAAAGGCTGGAGCAAGCTCTTTGAATAGAGAAGATCTAGGTTCAACTCACAATCCTGGCGGTGAAATGGTCAAACTTCTTCACGAGCATCTCATTCATCATTTCCAGGTCGGAGATGATGAGAATCTTACGGTGGCCCTCGTGAATACCGTAGACCTGAAACACATCGAAGCATTCACGAGAGAAGCAACTCCGCCGAAACCTTTCCATACTGCCTCGTCCAGTTCTTAATGACGAGTGAGCGCGGTCTGTAGTGGTCCTGCAGATCGTTGAGATTGCCCAATCCAATTTGAGCATCGGGACCGCTGATTCCGCGACGAGACCAGTAGTGCTTCTTGTCATCCCAGTGACTGAAATTGCGGATTCGCTTTCCCCCGGATTCTGCATATTTTTTTTGAAACGGAACGAAAGTCAATGCAGCAAACAAACAAAGTGTCCTTTGTAACAACTCTTACCGATAGACAAGGAATAGGAAGTATCCGAAAACGAGTAGCAGATAGATCATTTGCGCAAGAAAGCCGAGTTCAAATTTTGGCAAGACGTCTCCTTTTATTTGCGCTTGAGATGGTTTTCGTAAAAATGTGTAGTGGGGAATCGGTGAATACAAATATTGACGGCGACACGACAAAGCAATTTGTGATGCGTTGATCTTTTGATAAAAAGATCGGGAAGATGAAAAATGACACAAGATTGACCAAATTGTTCGATTTTTCACGCAGCGAACCACAGAACAGTTCCAATAATGTAGATGCAGCCATTGAAGACATCAAGGCGAGTACGATGCCCGACGCTTACAAGAACACGCTGCGATCAGCGATGGCCACGTTTGATGACGTCACTTTCATCTGGAAGTATGAGGTCAGATCGCCCAATTGTATGCAAGATCTTGCTCACAATTGCAGGAACCGTCTCACAACGTGTCGCAGGGAGTGCCGAATATCGTGGAGACGACGTGGCTGCCGCAAGTCGCCCTCTTGAGTGAGTCTGGTGCGATGAATCATGCAGTCGGTCATTGCAGACGACGCTCGTCTCACGGCCTTCATCACCCACGGCGGACAGGGAAGCACTCTCGAGGCGGCGTATGCAGGTCCCCGCCTCAAACAGCGGTTTAGCAGCTACTTGGAAGCAGCTAATATTGAATACGGATTCAAATTCTGACACACACAAAAAAGGGCCAATCGATCCTACCTGGAATGAATTCAAAACCTTGGACTGAGAGTTTGAGAACTAGACGGTTGTGCTACAATTCATGTTCAAAAGACAGGAAAACAAAACCTATTCAGGCGTGCCCATGCTAATGCTGCCCACACAGAACGACCAGTACAGAAATGCGGCAATGGTAAAACGAGCTGGACTGGGTGAGCGAGTGTTCTTTCTCAACAGCGAAAAACAGCACAGACGACAGAAGGGCCTTTGTTTTCAAACTTCGTTTACACAGCCTTTCTGCAAGTTTGAAATCGAGGCGTGAAGCATTGTTTAACAGGAGAAACCGTGAACTTGAGCGACTTGGAAGGCGGTGATCGCTTCGAGGATCGAGGCTTCGAGGCTTCGAGGCGGCGATTCGCGATCTACTCGACAACAAACAGTCAGTGTGGCTCGAATATGATGGATTGCGAGCGAACCCTAGTCCAATAATACAATTTCACTTGCAGATACGAGATCAATGCTCGCAAAACCGCCGCTATGCTCAAGACCAGGCCTTTTTCTGCTAAAGAGGTGGCGCTTCCATTGGTTGCCTCACTTTCACAAGCCTTTTTTCAGAAAGTAATTCGCAACATGGAATTTCTCGCTCGATTCGGCCCTCTTCGAATGCTCGACCACGAAGGGCGAAACTTGAACTTCATTCAGTATTATATGATCGATGTTCTCGCTTTCCTAGCTGTTCTTTCGATACTGATCGTAGGATTTGTACTCATGTGCTGTTTTTTAATTTTCCACCGCTGCTACAAGTTGCTCGGTCAGAAGAATGTATCACTAAAACAAGAATGAATGCATTCGGCAATACTTGTGTGAGTGGCGAGAGTTATTGTGGTGTATCTCGTTATGAATTCACAGCTTTTAAAACAATAAAGTTGATTTCATTTCACATACTCTTGACTTCATCACAAAAAATGTTGAAAAGCCTGAATATTTGGTAGTCTTCAAGGACTTTTGCAGCACCGGTCTGAAATATGTACAAACTATGAACTTTGAATCATTAACAACAAAATTGGTTACCATGCTATTCATTAGGAGGCAGAAGATTTGCCCTACTCTTGAAGCGTATTCAATGATTCCATTCGATTTGTAGTGAACATTTAGTTCGCTCAAAATCTCTGCTCTAATTCGGCTGGCGCTTCTAACCAGTGAGTGATCGTGACCAACGAATTCTGAGGTACATACATTTGAGCCGTTTTTTGATAAACAGGATGCAAAGCTATCAAGCCTTCTTTCCAAAATGCGATCCCAAAGAGTGCTAAAAATTCGATATCCGTTGGTTGAGTGATCTCAAATTGTTGTCGAACTATTATCGAGAAATCAATCAAAGCTCGTTTGAATTCACTGAATTATTTTTTTTAAAATTTACATAACGGAGACTTCTTACTTGATGATATTGGGTTTATCTATATTGTCAGGGCAGTTGTCGAACAATGTTTCCAAATCAGCAATGCGGAGATAAGTTGTGTATCCGACCATTCGACTATTCGAAAATAGTTGTAAAAACAATATTTTCGCAACAATAAAGCGCCAAATATTCGTGGCTTCTCAAAACTATTTCAAATCATCTCACATTTGGGATTCTTCTGGGAAGTGATGGCATGCTCTGTAGGTGGATTCCATAAGGTCCAAGAAAAGGAGGCTCCGTTCTATTAGAAAGTCCTAAAAAACTCATAAACTTGCGATGATTGAAATCAGATTCACAATCTAGAAATAGGTCGGAATTCACCTTGCTGGTTGCATCCATGCACTCAAACTCATCAAAAGCGACGTTTGCGAATTCTAGCATGGCCTCTCTATTGAGCCTCCAAGTAGATATCATCGAAGAATAAGTCGTTGGGTAAAGGACCCTGTGAGAATGTTCCTGTTGTTCTGCGAATAATGACTGACGCTTACCACTCCATTTCTCTCTAATCTGCTTCTCGCACCGCCATGGAAATGAAGTGCAAGTTCTCCGGAACGTCGAATCGAGCATATCAAACTGAGTGTTTCGATTCCAAAATATTTTCGATTCAAAAATCCCTTACCTGTACCCTTTTCTAATTCGGTTCAACAGCGGTGTCTTGCTATTCGATGGATCCCGTTGATATAAACTGAAATGTTTACTGAGAATTTTTTTTTCATGTATCCTACAATCTGTGGTCCGTGAACGATGGAATTCTCGGCGCTTCAATATGTTCTGCAGAGTCCGTCTCTGCAGAATTCTGAAAACAAAAATCCTCTCGTTATTCATGTTGGCGAATTGAACATTCAAATGATGCACCGGTTCACTAGAAGGTGATTTGTCCGAAGCAAGGTGAAGAACTTCTTTGAATCGCACCATCCGACACTTCCGACAACGAGTCTTTGGGTCTGCAATGTTTCATCCCGTTTCAATTCTCAAGTACTTTTTAGAATCTCTAGAATCAAGAACTCACTCAGCTCATGACAATCGTTCTTCCTATCTTTGCACACTAACCGATCGAACTGTTTTTCAGATCGCCTGAAAACAAGATTTCAATGAATTCAAGCATTCAACATCGATATTGTTTCTTGTGCATGTAAACTTCAAATTTGTTCATTGGCAGCAGTAAACGTTTACGAATGCAAATTCGAAAACTCACTTGTAAAAAGCAGCACAAGCACGGCATGAATTCACTCCCATTCGCGAGTTGTTTATTTCGTCGGCGCAAATCAAACACTTCATTTGAACCTAAAATATTCTCTTCTTTGACTAGGTTGCACAACGCGAGAACACAAGATGCAGATAGTAATGAAGATTGTGGAAAGCATGAAAAAGTTGGGAAGGCTTGAAGGTAGGGTGAAATGGAGTGAACAAGCCATAGTGAGTAATTTCCAGTCGCTCTCGCTGCCTTCCATGTCTCTTCACTTCCAATCCACCCTCGCCATACCTCCATCTCCCTGGCTGTTGAGCCTTTCCCTCGTCATATGATATGCTGAACTCTGTGATCTCTTCTCTGTGAGAGAGAAAGAGTGGATGCTCGGAAATGTACCCACAAAGGACTTTTCGAGGGACGATTCAGCTTCCTGGGAAGAATCAACGATTGCAGAATGCCCACGTTCGTGTGGCATATGCCAAACATGAGAAATACATTGTAGACAGAGCAGAAAAATGTTCGATGAACGAATAAGTACAGATTACGGAAGATAGATACTCCCCCCGTCCCTATTTCCACCTCTCCCCCGCTTGTGTGAGGGAGAGTGCAGTGCCACTCGCAAGGATCAACAGACCACCAGCGAGCACACATATTGACGGCGGACTACAAACTGTTACGCTGACTCAGAGCGTGTACGAGGGAGAGAATACATTGAACAAACAAATGGATCATGTGCAATAGCCATTTTATTCACATGTTTTGAAAGATACTGTGAAATTCGCTATCTTCTCTCCAGTATCACATCCATGCGTTCGGGAGCAACGGTCAAGCAGCCGACCAACTTGATTGGGTTCTGTAAATCATTTATTGATTGAACATCGGGCTCACTAATCTACCGTTGTCGCGGCTTTCTTGATGCGGAAGTTCTTGAGCATATGGGCGATCGCAGTTTTCTCCTCCATGTAAGCTAGTCTCATTCCGATGCACATCCGGGGTCCCTCACCGAATGATTGGAAGGCGACGCGAGGGCGGGAAGACTCTTCCAACCATCTGAATTGGTTTTCATTACCTGCATTCTTCCAGCTAGAGGGGCCGTTTAGAAACCCTCAAAAATATTTTCTGTAGCTATGTTAGGGACACGTCTTAAAACACTTGGAGACGCTTTTGTTCGGGTTCCTAAAAGTCCCATCACCGCTGTAAGCTGTACTACCTCTCCGGCCGAAACTCCTCCGCGTCTTCTCCCCATATCTCCCTGTCCATGTGCATACTCCACGTGTCGGTCAGGACATAGTCACCCACTTCGATCTTCACTTCGCCCAAATTCGTCGCCTTTTCGCACTCGCGAGAGACCACGCTACAATGAGGTTTGATGAACTACGAAAAACTTGAAAAAATGGAATACACGAGCACAAATGCGAGTATTTCGGTGATAATTCTCGTAAATTTGACGTACAAACTGGCCAGCGGGTAGTGTCGAAGGGACTCCTTGATGGCGGCGTCCAGGTATCGCAGTTCCGACAACTGCTCGTATTCAATTGTCTACAATAGCATGCATTGGTCGAGTTCTGCATCCCACTAAAATAGGAATGCATTGCTGTGCGACTCACATCTCCCGGACAGATGGCATCTACTTCCTCGAGGATTCGGTCTTGCACCTCTGGTTGATTGGCGAGAAAGTGAGTGAGATAGGAGAGCGAGTTGGCTGTTGTCTGGGAATGAAAATGATCTCTTTGCTTCCCTGACCGCCTGTGGCGTCGAGTATACGAAAATAAGCCGGTTGACCACTCTAACACCGCTGATACTTGTTCAGCCAAGAGACTGGGAGAGGGGAGAGAAAAGAATTCTGCCGTGCTTGTCTCCTACCACTTCTTCAATTTCGTTCTTGTTGCGCTTCATGCATTGGTCAAATACTGGCAAATACTCATCTTCTAATTTCAGTGGCGTGAGAATGGGTTAAACTGCACGCACCTCAAATCCAGCCAGCAGCATCACAATACACAGCGAGACGATTTCATCGAAGACTAGCTTGCGCGACACCTTCAATTGATGGTTGAATGCCTACTTTGCTCGAATTTAACGACCTTGGACTCTCCAGCGTCCAGAATCTCGGCCGGATCGACCTCAGCGTCGAGAAAAATGTCGATGAAGTCACCAGAAGAGGGCGATCCGGCTTCCTGGATCAGAATCATACAGCCATGTATTTTGAAATTCGCTAAAATGCGTGCGGCGAGCGTTTTTACAATACTCACCCACCATCACCCAATATTAGTCTCGGTCGCCTTATATGACAAACCACTCTAGTCTTCTTCGATGATACTGAGAGATGTGCAAAGCTAATGACCACTCACTCTAGCTTTCTTCCTTTGTGCTACGGTGATTTCTACTTCCTTCAACATTCGGACGTAGGGATGATCGCTCGCTGAAACAGTCAACAGATGAAACTCTTCCAGGATCCGAATTACCAAGTTTTCCGAGCACGAAATTGAGCGGATTCTTGAGGGCTGGAATCGTGAGTGGAATTGTGGAAAGAAACGAGGGTTGAGGTCTAAAATTGAGTTCTAAACCAAGAAAAACGGCACTTCGTACAGCGAGAATATCTGCCGACAAGTATCGATGTGCGGATTCTCGAACATCTTAGCGTCTTTCTGGCCAAGAGCAACCTTGCTGATGACGTCGAGTGTGAGCTCCTGGTAGAAACTGCAAACAAACCGAGTGCCATCAAGAATGGGTGGAGAAGTTTTGAAAGATAATATCGTACTCGAGCATGTTCACTTCCGTGGGACGATTCAGTAGTTCCTCAACCATACGAAGAGTGGAGGCTTCGACGGTTCGCTGGATCTGTAAATGATTCAATCATGTTCAAGTTTCTAATCAAGCCACTCACATGTCTCAATGCCTTGTTCGTAAAGGCATAGCTTGCAAGTGCCCTAAGCTTCTTCCAATGAGCCCCTCGAGCCTGCACCAACTGCGTTTTCGGTCCGTCCTCTTCTCCTTCGTTCATTGGAAAAGGCTGAAGCGAGCTCTTCGAATAGAGAACAACTATAGGTTCAACTCACAATCCTGGCTGTGAAATGGTCAAACTTCTTCACGAGCATTTCGTTCATCATTTCCAGGTCGGAGATGATGAGGATCTTGCGGTGACCCTCGTGGATGCCGAACACCTGAAACACATCGAAGCATTCACGAGAGAAGCAACTCCGCCGGAAACCTTTCCGTACTGCCTCGTCCAGTTCTTAATGACGAGTGAGCGCGGTCTGTAGTGGTCCTGCAGATCGTTGAGATTGCCCAATCCAATTTGAGCATCGGGACCGCTGATTCCGCGACGAGACCAGTAGTGCTTCTTGTCATCAGAGTGACTGAAATTGCAGAGTCGCTTTGCCCCCGGATTCTGCATTTTTTTGGGACCGGAACGATTCTGCATTTTTTTGGGACCGGTCAATGCAGCAGATCGTAAACAAACAAAGTGTCCTTTGAAAGAACGCTTACCGATAGACAAGGAATAGGAAGTATCCGAAAACGAGTAGCAGATAGATCATTTGCGCAAGAAAGCCGAGTTCAAATTTTGGCAAGACGTCTCCTTTTATTTGCATTCGAGATCGTTGCCGTAAAAAAGTGTAGTGAGTAATCGGCCACTACACAAATTGACGGCGACACGACAAAGCAATTTATCACGCGATGTTCGAAAGCTAAATAATTTACAAAAGACTGAAATTGACATCTGATCACTTGTTTAGAATTTAAAAAAATAGATTTTATGAATATCTAATTCAAATCCGTTCTTCACAACTCTGAGTGCGAAGTATTCAATTGAGACCGAATTGATCATGCTCCATTTTGAGCGCAAACCTCTATCGATTATGAACAGTGGTTATGAAAGAAGTTTGAAAGAATGCATTCATTATTTTGAAACAGAAAATGATTTATCACATCAATCAATCACAAAACGCAGTTGATCCCTGTATCATATGAGACTCGTTCAATTTACATAAACTGAATGATCAGTGATATGGCTTGAGCCATTTCCACGCAGCGAACCACAGAACAGTTCCCAGAATGTAGATGCAGCCATTGAATATGGAGAGAAAATTGAGCCCCATCTCAGTGAATATTGCTCTGAAGCGCATGTGTTTCTTTTAATCGAGTACGATCAATGCTTACGTTCCATACAGCGGGCCAATGATGCTGATGGCGTCATCAGCAATGACAATTATTGATTGCATGATGTTCTGAAGCTGTTTTTGAGCGCATCTCAAGGTATTTAAACAAACCTGATCAATGTTTCCAATGATTTTCGAGTAGATTGTATCGAGACTCATCATCGCCGATGGAATGGCGAACGCGCTTACGATGATCATTACGATGATGAAGGGGATGATGTTGACGACCTGCGGTTTATCATCAGCCAAGGCTTGTTTCAAATTGCTCACCAATTGTGTGTCACACCAAGAGTATTCCAGCGGATCGCATCCGATTCGCGTAGTTTCTGTGACAAATTTTTCATACATGAACAAAACAGCCGCCAAGTGTAGTCACCATTGAACGGCTGCATGGGAGTGGAGTCGAACGGGTAAGGATACGTGATGACGTAACCAGCGATCATCATGATGTTGGAGAAAGCGAAGAGGACTCGGCAACTCACTCTGCATGGGCATTGTCAACTCTCTGATATGAATTCAATCTCACCGATTCCCGAGCTTGAGCAGAACGAATCCAACAGAGAAGCCAACAGCAAAGAGACCGACGAGAATCTGAAATAGGATGGTTAGCGGAAGTGTCTCAAAGGTTTAGGAACTCGCGTTTAGGAACCCTCGAAAACATTTTTGGGACTGTGTTAGGAGCACCTTTCAGAACATTTGAAACTATTCTTTTCGAGTTTCCTAAACGCGAGTTCCTAAACGTCTCATCACAAATATGGGCAAGAGGCGACAACTAACCTGCGATACTCCAAGCACGACGATGATCTCTTGACCGTCAAAGGCGTACATTGTGGTCATCAGAGGACCGACGACACTGAATGATCGAGTTGGGCAATCAGGAGAGAGAGAGAGAGTCTTACGAAGGCATCGTCGCATTGAACAGGCCGCTGACCATCTTCTCGAAGAAGACGAGAGCGACGAGAATCCAGGGAATGTTCAGCGCGCGGAGGCGTGAATAGAGTGCTTTGATCGCAGATAATGAGAAAGAGAAGGTGAATTCATCTGAAACATAGCTACAAAGTGTGGTGTGCTGTCGTGGCTACAAACCTCGCTTCTCCTCCTCTTTCGGTGAATCTTTGAGCAGGAACACACTGATGAGGATAGCGATGATGTTAGTGATGACCGCGAACCAGATGGGCGCTGATAGTGAGCAGTTTATTAGCTGAAAGAACAGCAATTTGCGTACCTGAGTAGATGTTGAGCTTGATGTTAGGCGGGATGATGTCGATGCCGGGGTAGGGAAGGCCGGCGAAGGCTAGTTGTGCAACTGCAATGATCGGTTCACACAGACTGCTTATTGTCGGCTCTGACGTCCCAGTAGCGAGAATCAGGAGAAAACTATCGTGGTACAATCAGGACTTCGGGTAGTTTCCAATGGGAATCAGCACTCGATATGAGAACATCGTCCGTGGAATATTGGGAGGGGTTGCACAAAAGTCATCCGCGGGGAAGGTACGTTCTCTCGTGAAAGGTCTCTTAGGACTCACTCGGTCCGACCATCACTGAGAGGACGCCGGCTCCGTTGAGTAGTGCATATGCTGAAGCGCGATTCTCCTCGGAGGTAACGCGCGCGATGTACGATCGAAGGAGTGGGGAGGTACCTGATCGATCGCTCATATTTTCCTGCCTCACCGTCAATCAATGGCGCTGATTATAATATAAATACCGAATCCAACGCCGAAGAACATGTAGCACACGAGCATCCACCATCGGCGACCGGACGGAATGAACTCCACGAAGATGTACATTATGCAGCCGACCAGGGTGATGCAGCGCCCCACGATCATTGGGATTCTGACGAGCGGAGACTTTATTTATACGAAAAGCACAGTAATAGTTGAGACTGGAAGGATACAAAATGATAAATTTCTCACTTTATGCTGGATATCCTGTACGACCAGTAGGCGAAGATGAATGTACAGAAGACATGAGCTGCCTTGTTCACGGAATTCGCCGTCCCGTAGAAGGTTGACGTGGCGTCGTGATCGATCTCAACAATGGATGAAGTAAATTTTACGGAATCATCGTCTATAAATCGCCCCAGGCCTTTGAACATTATCAGAACTTGCTCGGAAGATGGTTCACACCGTTCTTTGGAAACAGTGCGGCGAATAGGCTTGTTGGATTGTATATATTTCCTAGTTCCGTTGAAGAAATAGATTTAGACTCACCGTGGACATGTACGGCCACTCGCCCGATGCGAGCATACTGCTCTCGATGTTGCATAGGAACGCGAGAACAACAGCAACTACGGGTCCTTTCCATTCTGACCACGAAATGCCCTACTTTTTTTTATAAATCAATGACAAAGGTGATTGAGCGAACCTTTGAATTCCCTTGTTCCAAGCGCACACTCACGCTTCGATTTATAGACCGCGTGCTCATATTTTATCTGAATGTGAAGAAATGCGAAATGCGAACGAAATAGAAATGCGAAACCAGATAGAAATTTCAGAAAAAGGCTACCCAGTGAGTAGCGCTGATCTACAAGCTTGTTATATCCGATTCCACCTTCTTTGCCTCTTCGTCCATCTGAGTCAGCGCGCAAGCGTCAAAGTTTGTAGTGTGCCGTCAATTTGTGTGCTCGCCGGTGGTATCTCTGATCCTTCCGCGCTTGTGCACTCTCGCTCGATGAGAGAGCGCGCTCGATTTTCTCCATTCACTAGAGCAAGATTATCGGGATATTGTTCTCGTTCAACATACATCGCTTGTACCGAAATGAACCGAGTGACTATTTCGTCTGCATAGCGGTCCCATCACGCATCATTGTCACTCGGAAATTTATGCGATGCTGTTCGTTTTCTTTAAAAAGTGTGTTATTTTGTATAGTGAACCTTTGCATGAGCTGTGTATGGGTTGTACAGTGATGCGCGCGATGCGAGAAGGGACGATGGAGACTACAGTGATGCGCGCGATGCGAGAAGGGACGATGGAGACTACAGTGATGCGCGCGATGCGAGAAGGGACGATGGAGACTACAGTGATGCGCGCGATGCGAGAAGGGACGATGGAGACTACAGTGATGCGCGCGATGC
>LS517055.1:242863-259343 GCA_900490845.1 Pristionchus japonicus
TTATGATTTTTTGAACATTTCACACATAATTCGAATTTTCTCGCGCCCTAGGGGTGGAAACCCCAAACACGGGGTACTATGAGCCATGTGAGCACAAGACCCTCCTAACGCTAGAGTATGGGCTGGCTGGCCCCGTTCCGAGAGGAACGTGTCCGGGGGGTAGTGAAAATGCTCGATTTTTACCGAGCAGGTCTCTTAATCGAATATTTCCAGCCACCAGACGAATGTTGTCGAGTCAGGCGTGATATGCTCAATCTCCCCTCACCGATCCCTTTTCACGACCTTCTCTTCATCATTATTCACTCAGTTGTGGATTCAACGGCAATTTTGGCGAATCTCACACTACTGCTGGCTATTTCTTTCCGTTCTCCGACGTCGCTGAAGTGATTCTGAATCGCTTTTCGACCAAAAATGATGTTCTAGATCCTACGCCGTGCTCCTTGCCAATTCAGTTATCGTAGATCTAATCGCGGCCGCGGCCTCGCTCATGATAATGATAAGGTACGCAAAGAATTCAGTCCATGAATCTCGACATGTTCAGGCTGATCCCTGTGCAAAACATGGTGGCATACATCTACGATGGACCGTGTGTGGTCATCTCGGGTTGATTGTTCTTCGTTTTTAGCTTCACGAACCTATCCGATTTGAAGGCTTCTTCTGCCAATGCCTCTTCATCATCAGTCTAGCAACGTTTGCGCAATCCCTGTTTCTAATCATAATTTCGTTTGCATTTCGGCTGTATGTGCTTGAGAGGTATCTGGTTCGAATTTAGAAATAATGTTAAATATCGTTTCAGGCACACACCGCGCCCCGTTAAAGTGTTTATCGCATGCTTGGTTGTTTACTTGCCATCCATGGCTGTTTTGGTGTGCCTTTTCACACAGCCCCTCCTCGATCCGCAAAATTACATTTTCAGATGCCGTTCTTATTGAGTGTTGACAATGTTGATGAGGTTCGTAGAGCACTTCACTTAGCGAAACCGACATACGACATGGATTCTTACACCATTCAAGGTTCGACTATTCATATGTTTTGAAAACTCGTAGACGGTACACCATTAAAATATTCTCTTTTACAGGTCATCTCAATATCTACCAGTGGCCAGTGCTCTTTGCAATAGGTGCAATCAGCACGCCGAGTCTTCCAGCGCTAGCGGGGGTTATCATCTTACGAGCAAAGGTTGTATTGTGAATATGTCACTTCTTGCAGAACGGAAATGAATGTTCAGGTTCTTTCAAGCATCCGCGAAAAATCTGGTCAGCTGAGCAGCAAAACGATGAGAATTCACAGTACGCTAACGAAGGTAATTCATTGCTGTTGGTCTAAGTCCTGTACGCTTGCCATGACAGGTGTTATGTTAATCTCTCATGAGCTGTTCAGTATGTCCAAAATTGATACGTTGTTTCAGTTATGCATAATCCGAGGAACCAGTATTTTAGGTGTTGTCTCTACAAGCCATTCTCCCTGTGTTCTTCCTAATCGGAGTTGTCAACTATTTTCTCTGCCAACTGAACATGATGGAATGCACTCCAATGCAAGAGCATTTGATGATGCAGGTCGGTGAAGCAGAGACCATTCATAACAAGCGGCGACGGATTCTCGTAGTCAGCCTACAGTCACTGTGAACAGGGAAATGCAGAGCAGTATTCAAATTGGCTTCTGTTTCAGACCGCATCGTTCATTCCACTCATTGCTCCAGTAATTACACTCTGCTACGTGCAACCATACCGAGAGTGAGCTAGCCTTACAGATTGTGAGATAATAAATAATAATTTTCAGATTTGTATTGATCAATTTGTTCTGCAGACAAAAATACAAAATATCGGCAACTCTAGGTTTGCTGATTCCGTGCGAGTCATCAAAGAGATGTCGTTTCAGCAAGCTTCCCCACCGAGTGATCACTGATTGAGTCCGAGGACAATGTTTTGTTTTACTTTAGAGCAGTGAACGAAATGAATTGACAATGAGAGCGATGTGTATACTTGCTCACTGTATTAACGGTGATTCGATTGCTCTTCCTTACGCCATCTTTCGCCGCTGAACCATCAGAATATGTATGTGCATGATTGCACTGTTCGAATACAGGGTGCAATTCGAACTCTTCTCCGCACTATCATTTCCTTCCTCGGTCAAGCATAAATCAGCGCCTTGCTGCATTGCATTTTCTTGAACTCCTTAATGCGTTTGAAATGTTTGCTGCATGTTCTCGTTTTCTTCAGGTAGTCTTTAGAGAAAAATACTCAGTTTTTCTCATCTATTTTTATTTGAACGGAAGTAGCTCCCAGGATGGTCAGACGGAATTTCCGCGTGCGCTCGGGTAAGCTTAGAGCTACAGAACCGGAAGAAACGAAAGAGGAGGTCCAGTCTATGAATGAATCATGAATGAACGTGCTCTGCCCGCTATGTCCGCAATGCTCTCACGTTGGCCAAAGCGTTTTCGCGTTTTTCGGGAACTGCTTCGATAATTGACTCGGGTTCCCCTAGAAGTGTTTTCGCCTATCCTTCTCACTTCCATCTCCACTTGTTGTTGTCAGAATATGTAAGAAGGTCCCTGTTTTCATGCAGGTCTTTCGCTTCGTATGTCTTCCGCTGCCCTCAGGAATCTCCTTCTATTGCACTGCTCAAAGGCGCTTTCTGTAAGTTTTTGTTCAATCAACTCACTCCTGGAGTCACTGTTTCACATGTGGGCAAAATTTGCCGGTAGTTAGAGCTCTCCTTGAGTCGAACTCTGACTCGCTACAATTGCAGGAAATTCTGCCGACTCAGGAAATTTCGCGATGCGAGGCGAAAGCAAGTTCATCGAGATTCGGCGACTGGTCAGATTTGTTGCTCGATTTACAGATTCGAAGCACGCTAAAAATAGGCTTGCTTGTGAATCAAATAGCCAGAGTTACGTTTTTGTTCTAAAGCTAGAGGAGATTTTAAAATCTAGACACTTTTTGATTGTTGGTTGTCTCTCACGTAGGCTTTCGCTTGAGTTACTAAAGCAACAAAGCGCTTCCGGTCGGCATACGAATGTTATTCCCAATAAACGCAGACAAGAGGGGACAAGAGTCAGAACTAGAAAAACTCTTTCAGGACGTCAACCATCAACGAGGAGTGGTCTGCTCCCTTTCTCGTACTCTCCGGAATCGTCTGCTCATTTATGATAGTCTCACTCGCATTTGGAATCGTAGCCTTTGTCTGTCTTCGATTACCACCAAGAAGAGACGACGGCAATCACGCACACCATGTTGCGACGTCTCTGGAAGCATTCAGGCAATCAGTAGTATCTAGACAGTTGAGAATGAGCAGAGCGAGTAGGGCATGACGAAGAGAGTTTATCACGCAATGAATTGGCAAGTTGTTCTCGAAACCTGTGATAAAACAATTATAAATTAATAACGTAAGGCTTCTCCCTCAAGAGAAGATGTGATTTGATAATCGTGCAAACGAGGGATACAACTTGGAGCGAAATTCTCGATGTTTGAGAGCTAAATCGAAAGCCTGAGTGGATGCAGTCGTGCAAAGTCCACAAGTACGTGGACATTGAGTGACCATCACTTGGGAGTAGCGGCTCTCTCGACAGAGAGCCGATCTGTAATGCTCTGATTTGCCAGCGAAGAAACTGCTTACAAAACCCTCGCTAGTGAACCTGCTCTACAATATCAGCAAGAAACACTGTGGAAAACATACTTGTGTTTGCAATCGGAGTAGCCAGTGACAGGGTTCAGTAGATCCGCGCAGCCTGAGATGAGTTATATTATGGATTTTCGCTTGTCTTCACAGTGCATTCAACAGATATCACACAGCTGGTAATCCTAGCATCGCAAATAACTCACCAGTGGGCTGTGATAGAGCTGGTACGCCACATCGTTTGCACGTCTGCGGACATTGTGCGGTCATCAGAGAGCGGTAGGCGGGCATGTCGCAGTATTTGGCCCTACGAGTAATCACAATTCTACCAAAATTCACGTGTCACTGCCCCCTTCATCCAGGTGTTAAAATTATAAACGTACATGCTAGTGCAATCGGACTCGCACGTCTTGAGTGTCGTAGTGCGCACTCCATTGCAGTCGGTGCTCGTAACGGAACAAGTAGCGGGGTTGACTTGATCGGCGCAGACTATGAAAAGATGTGATTATCATCTGCATTCTGAAGAGACCGTGTCATTGATCACTTACTTGTCGGAGTAGTCGAAGCGCAGAACCCGCACGTCACTGGGCACTGCACTGCCATTACATCATAGTAGTTTCCGTCGGCACACAAGCCGCGTCTGAAAGCGAAGTTTGTTAGCTTTGTTGAATCTTTTTGAAGATTACAAAGAAAAGAAACCCACTTCGCAGCGCAATCGGACTCGCCAGTCAGCGGGTTCAACAGGTCGAAGCAGGAGTCGTCTGCAGCCGGGGGTGCAGTCGTGGTCGTGGGGACGGGGGTCGTCGTGGTGGGGGGAGGGTCGGTCGGAAGGGTAGGAAGGAGAATGTTCTCGTCCTGGCAGCACACTGATAAGTCCATGATTATGCACTACTTCACATTCTCTATTAAGAGACCATCCATGAGAGAGCGGAACAGGTTAACGAATGGCGAAATCTCCAATAATTCCCATACGTTGGCGCTAAGTAGAGGTCCCCTAAGGAGAGGTGATGGCTCATAGAGCTATGTAAAAAATGTATGACACATTGCTAATGGGAGCGCATCAGTAGGTATGGCGCTTGATTAGAATTGAATTTCGAGTAACTCACTGGGTCGTGGGAGGTTGATGAGGCAGGTGCTGCCGGTGGGACAGATGCCGGTGCTCAGATCGCCCGGCACGAGGTAGAGACACACACCTGGATAAGTTCTCGAAGTGGTCAGTAGAGCTATGCTCGAAAAAGTCAACAGTCAGCAAACGAATAGAACTATTCCAACCAAGGTTGAGATGCAAAACTACTCACCGACAGTGGTGCCGGGGGCGCAAGTCTGCGCGAGTGCTCGATCGATGGAGATTGCCACGAGGAGTAGCAGTGAACGGATGGAAGTCATCGTCGAGCACTAAAACAGGATTACAATTACCCGAAATATGGCCGACACAATGAAAGTCACTACGCGAGTATCGTCCACGGAAATTTTGCGAATCAGAGATTCGATCAAGAGCGGGATTCGTATCTGCAAGAGAGAAGGAGATCGCCACCATAGAGGGACGAGACACAGCCTGCAGATGTGTTTCATCGTGTTTGCGCTTAGTTCATCCATTTGGAGATCCGAGATTGTGCTTGGGGATCAAGATCAAGCACACTTCTTTTGTGAATTGTCTGTGTCTCTTTTCGACTTGCGATTCTCTGACCATTTGGATGCAGTATCTGCGTTTGATTCCTTTAGCCAATTTTTCGTCAAGTTTTCGGTAACATAGGAGGACTCGTGGTGTGCAAATGCAGGCTTCCGTTGAATGTATCTTTAGAAAATAACTGATGTCAATAAATGCGACAATCGGGTCACGATGTGGGCCTCAAATGAGAGATTGATCATGATCTGTTCTGATGGTGATCTCATGTTTGATAAGGAGGGGGCGATGAGAAATCGGATCTTCTGTTGCGACAAGATCGGATGAGCTGTGCAAATAGTGACTAGAGGAGCGCACACTTAATGAGAACGTGATTGACCCGCAATGTCTCCGAGAGATCGAAAGATTAATTGGGAATAGCATGGAAATTTAGAAGTTTTGGTGTGCACCGAAATTGTGTCTAATCATTGTCCATACCCCTAATACAGATCACGAATTGGGTAAATTTTAATCACGAATGAAACTCAACCATTCTTCCAGAGATACACTCAATCCGTGATACTCAGATAATAGCGATTCGTTGTTCTCTGTTTAGAATTTCAGACGAATATTTATGTCATTCATCACTTTTTGGATTCGTTTTTTTCTATACGTTTAATTCGACTCATTTTGTCATACGCTAGGATCGTATGATACTCGCGAGTAGCGACGGTCAGTCTTCTTTTTTGGTACAACTGCAAAATACTTTAAGGTTTTCAGATTGATTCATGCTGCGGAAAAAGTCAGGGGAGATTTTCTCCTGGGGTGGAAAAAGTCGCATGGAGAGAAAAAGGAGAAACCCTAAATTTTGAATTGGCGCCTTTTCTGTATCGGGCTTCCCCGTGGAGCTACTTTTATGTTCGTTCGTAGGGTTTTGAGGGGTGAAAAAGCCATTTTCCCAATTTAAAAGTCTCTATCTCCACGGAGAAGTGAGATCTCGAAAAGGCGCGAATTCAAAATTCTCATTTTCTCCTTTGACTTTTTCCACCCGATTTTTCTCTTTTCTCTTTTCTCCCCCCCACTTTTTCCACAGTATCAGATTGATTTTGATGTCATAGAGTTTATTCAGAGAATCATCAAAATGGTGCAACTGAGATCGAAACATCTACTCATATCGGGAATACAAGTGATGAGAACAACTTCAAAAATGTGAGGACGAGATACTCAAGCGACACTTCAACCCATCGTGATGGGAATCGCTCTCGACTGAGTGAGAGACGGGGTTCTCTTCGGAGCCTCGATTACGAGATGGCCCTTGTTATCGAGAGAGGAACGAAGAGCCTCGACATTTGCGTCTTCAGGAAGAGTATACTTGCGAACGAAGGATCTGAGATAATGATGATTATGGAAAGATCAAAGATCAAAGACCAAAACTCACCTCTGGATTCGCCCATGCTGATCATTTCTCTCCTCATGATATCCCTCAATCGTAAGTTCGTGTTCATTCAGATTCACTTTGATCTCCTCTGGTTTGAAGTGCGAGACGTCAAGGGAAGCAGCGAACTTCTCGGGGGTGTTCTCTATCTGGAAGAAGCGAAAAATGAGAATTATTTACTGCAGTTGGGATCGGGGAACTAGATGTGATTCTCAGGTATCAGTGAGTAAAGTAGATCAGTGGATCGACTCCAGCCCCTGGATTAATCACGTATCTGCCCTGTCCATGACTTTTCTCTCGCTTTGTCTGCTCGTCGAGAGGTCATTGCGAAATGAGGAACCGTTAAATTCCCGCCCAATCAGAGTTCTTACCAAACGCAGCAACTGACCTCTCCGAGTCCGGATCCCATGCTGAGAAAGTTGTCGAAGGGCACGTCTCTCCAGTAGGGAAAGTAGCTGCGACGAGGGAGGAAGTCATCGTCGAACAGCTGAATTGACTGTAATCGGGCTACAAAGAAGGGGGAATAACTGGCGCAACTCTTGTTAATTAGCTGATGCAATATGCAGACTACGCTATGAAATTAGCGTACCGGTTCGAACGCGCGGCGCATGAGACGGTCGAGAGGAGAGTAGCCGACCAGGGACATTCTTGAGAAGGGATCAGTAGTTGAGTTAACTCCCCGGATTATAATCAGTAGAAGGAGGATTGCAGTCAAAGTAGACGTTTTACGTGCAAAAACCGCTTGAGGCGGAGGGTGCAGAGACACACGCTTTACTCCATTTTGTTGACTGCCAAGCAGAAAGTTCTAGAACGTGCAGGGCGGCTTGCGAAAGAAGGAAAACAACGAGAGATAGCGCGGGAAAGTGAGAGAGCATCAGACGACGAGAGGGTGAGGGATGCCAGTAAACAAGAGAGCACGAGGGACGGAGAGTGTTCCTCACGATTTCAGCTGTTTGTTGTAGGGGAAAAGTTTTGCAATAGCAGAAGGTGCAATTGCTCATTCTCCTCTTCTCAAGATAAAGAAAAGAACATCTGATAGAAGGCAGACAATCTATGTGCTTAGATGGGCAGTGCTCTATCAGTGCCGATGGAATTTCAGGTGACCGCTTTTTTTCGCTGGAATCAGCAAGGACCATCAAACGTTATCGCCTCTGCAGGCTCACTCAGCAAAATGACACGTCAGATCTAATAATCTCCTCTGCATGATATTTCTGACCCCTCACGAGATGATAAACACCAGATTTCGTGCGGAACGCCGTTTTCCCCTCACGTGCTCTATTGTTTACGCGTATCCTTGTCCGATGGATGACACTCACTCTCTGTTCCTCTTTTTTCTTCACTTCTTCTTGCACAGGTATTCTCGCTCATCGCAGAACCTTCTCGACGGTCTGCTATAAAACAGAATAATCCCCTTCCTTTGAATCCAACTGCTTTAATCTCGCTCTCCCTATTTCTGTTCACCATCCGAATTTGCCGTTTTTCAAGCGCATATTTGTTCAGAATGTCTCTCATCGGCTACGGATATAACCCCATTGACCGCTCGATGCGACGGGCAGTTGAAGAGGTGCGCTACTCATTTCCTTCTTTATCATAATCAAGTACCTTGCAAGATCACCATGTTGCTAACTTGTAGAAAAATAGAACAGTAGTTCAAGGATAGCCCGTTATCTAATGTGGTGTTAAAATCTTGGAAATTGAAACGGAAAAGCAGAGAGATCGTGTTAATTTTCGGAAACGGAAACGGAAATGGAAATGGAAAAGCATTTGAATTTGAATTGGCGCCTTTTTTATATCTCAGGTCTCCATGGTTCAATTTGCATGAAAATCGAAATTTAGATGTGCTAGTCTACAGGTAATTCACTGCGAACATATCAAGTCGATTACTTAACTGGGAGATGAGATATTAACGAAAAACGAAAAAGGCGCGAATTCAAATTCAAACGCTTTTCCGTTTCCGTTTCCATTTCCACGAGCGTTTCCGTTTCCGAAAATTAACACTACTTGACTGCTTTTCCGTTTCCATTTCCACGATTTTAACACCACATAACTCACTTTAGCTCTTCGACGATGACTTTCTCACGCATCGCTCTCTCTTTCCCTACTGGAGACACATCCCGAGAGAGCATGCACTGCATACCGGATCGGGAATTGGAGAGGTCCGTTTCTTTCACAAGCAAGAATTATCGTAATCCTAGAGTTCTCAACCCCGGTATTGCGGATTGCTTCACAGTGATTTTCTTATCATGAAACTTTTGATGTACGTTCGAGCATCTGTTATTTCCAGGTCGAAAACACGCACGACAAGTATTCCGTCACTCTGGACGTCTGCCACTTCAAACCAGAGGAGATCAAAGTGAATCTGAACGAGCATGAGCTGGTGATTGAGGGAGATCATGAAGAGAAAACGGATGCGCATGGAACCATCAAGAGGTGAGCATTGATCTTTGATCTTCTCGTGAATTTCTCTCCAAATAACGTCGATACTTATACCAGTTGTGTTGAAATTGTTGACTACTGACAGTAGTTTATTATTGTGAAAGCAGATTCTCTCTTGTCGTGTCCAGCATCATCGATAGGCACATTTTCGTTTTTCAGATCCTTCGTACGTAAGTACTTCCTTCCGGATGACATAAATGCCGAATCAATTCGCTCTTCTCTAAACGACAAGGGCCATCTAACGATTGAGGCGTCAAAGAAGACCCCCTCGCTCACTCAGTCGAGAGCCATTCCCATCACAATGAGTTAAAACTTGCTAACATATTTGATGCTTTCCCTCCAATTGTGTACTGAGTATGAGTAGCTGATTCCTTTCACCGTATCAACTCACTTCACTGATTCTGTAAATATATATTCTTGTCAACTTTTTTCACAATGACGATTGTATGATACTAGCAGATAACAGATATGATAGATGAAAGCATTTTTCAATACACGTGGGATTTCGAGTGCATTTCATCTGTCTTGGAGATTGAACCGAACAGGTGAACTGGCTGGCTTGAGCAGAAACTTCAGAGTAACTTCTCCGTGTACGATGATTTACCTCTCTTCCGAAGCTCAGTACATCCGGGAAACAGCTTTGCACGTCTTGTTTTGCATTTCATCATTTCTAAATATTGTCTCTCTCTACTGTCTCATCAAGCAGACTCCGCTCAATCAAGCGAGGATTCGCAACTTTCTACTATTCATGCAGGTTTCTATTCTTGCCCATATTTTGCCAATCGTTTAGCAATTGCATTTATGCATGCCATAGACTGTTCCATACCAGGTAATGGTTATTTCCATCGGCATCTATACGGATTTTCTCATGGAACCGCTGCCACTCTTTCCTGCAATTGCGGGAATTTGCACCGGCGTTTTATGCAGAATCGGACTGCCACCTCCATCGGTTTTGGTGAATTTCTAAATACACAGCTTTGAGAATTTCATTTTTGTTTCAAAGTAGACTTTAACGTAAAAGCTGAAAAGCAATTGATCACCAATATTGAATCTGATCAGGGCGGGCTAATCCTGCTGTATGTTTGGCTTGCGGCTGCTATTGGTTTCTGTATTTTCTTCCGTCATGAAACGCTTCTTTCCGAAAGAGGAAAACTCGGCAAGGTGAGAGTTTTCGGTGAATGCAAACAGCTGAATAACGAGCAAGTTGAGCGCTACTGAAGCTTTGGTTCGAGTTTGAGCAAGAAATGATCGATAACAAAATCTTCTTCAGGCGAAGAGCGGTGTGGTGATCTTCCTTGCATTGTTCATCCCACTTGTGCCCGCATGTGCATATGCTGCATGGCAATTCGACGCTTCCAATGTCGATAAGATGATGATTACGGTGAGAGGAAAAAAAATATGACTGTGATCGCAACATCATTTTTCCAGAGCCCCTACAACCTCAGTTGGGCCATTGACCGAGGCCCTCATTTCATCATCGAACGCGGCAGTCTCATAATATTTTTCATCTGGGTCGTAGTCACGGTTCGTTGCTAACTGACTTTTTCACAACTTTTTGAGCAGCTACTTCAGGCGAAAATTCGAAGGCAAAATTGTCCACAGTTTCACCTTTTCAGTTGATACCGGCCGCTTTCGGTCTTTTTCTGGGTTTTTTCTTGCACATGTACTACGTCCTACATCGCGATGTGAGCCCTTTTTCACTCATAACTCCACCATTACGTTGTTTCACAGAACACACAAAGTAAGCCAAGGATACGCAAAATTCGGCGATCTTTGCGCATTCTGCTCATTCAGGTTGGTATGATAGTTCAAGCACAGTGTGCTTCATGCTGTTGATAACGCAAATTCAACAATACGGGATTTTTTCAGCTTCTCGTCCCGTTTGTTTTCGTCGCAGCGCCGATGACCATCATGTTCGCCAGTCTACTCTGCGAGTGCATTCCGTTTGGTACACCAATGTTTAGCATTTCCTTAGAAATCACTCGACATTGCGGGCGAATGGGCAGAAACGTCCAACCGCGTTATCTCTAGGAAACAACCCAATTTAGTCTCTCCCTAGCCGCTTTTCTTTCTCTATCCTACCTGTAACCATGATTCCGCTCTAATTGCTTTTTCTCCAGAGGTTACGCTGTCCCTCTTCGGCATCACAGCAGTGCATCCGCTAGTGCACAATCTCATTCTACTCGGAATCACTCCGACATATCGGACCATTATCATGTCATTGCCACGCAGGTTTCGAGCAGTGAGATGCGTAGAAGTTAGTCATGAGGAGACCAGGATCGTATTCAATGCCCCAATCGCTTTTTGCAGCCTCTCACGTCTGTATCTAACACGCAACTACGGCAAATTCAGCGAAGAGCAACATCTCACTAACGATGAAGAGCGATTTTAGTTTACCTTGGTTATCGACTCGATCTTTCTCATAAATAGCAATGCATTGGGAGAAGTTTCAGAACATTTTCGATTTGTATGTTGCTGGAATTCAGTGACGCAGAGAATCACTGGTGGTTCTTGAAAAGAAGGGGTGAGCACAGGGGCTAATCACCCACCAGTTCAGAACAGTCAAAAACATATGGAAGACCAATCCCTGATCTAGCTTTGAGTAAGAAAAATCAGTGCGAGTTTCGAGTGAAATGGCACACGAGATGCTGACGTACTCCCTACGTATTAGTTGCGCTTGCTGATAAAAATTTCCATTTTGCGTTTCATCTGTATGAAAGCTCGAATCTGACAGGTGTTTTCGACTGAGCGAATTCTGAGCAGTCTTGCTCAGAGTAAAGTCGATGGTTTACCTCTCTCCCGAGGCTCAGCACATCCGCGAAACTGCACTTCACGTGCTTTTCTGCATTTCGATGTTCCTCAACCTCGTGTCGCTCTACTGTCTGATCAAGCAGACACCGCCCAATCAAGCCAAAATCCGCAACTTTCTGTTGTTTATGCAGGTTTGCAAGTTCAATATTCACACTACCAATCGTAAAACTCGCTTCATGCCAGGTCATGGTTATCTCCATTGGCATCTACAGTGATATTCTCCTCGAACCACTCCCACTCTTCCCCGCAACCGCGGGCATTTGCACGGGCGTTCTGTGCACAATCGGCGTGCATCCTCCGTCCGCAATGGTGTGTTTTCAGTTCGTGAGAAGAAAAAAATATGTTTCACTCATTATACAAGTTAGATTGTCTGACGCAGGGTTGGATATACACTCTTCTGGTGAACTCCACAAGTTCCAGAAGTTGTTGCTTCGACGTATTTGCGTGTTATTCGTAGATTATATTGAAAACGGAACATAATTTGGACATGGAATTCATTCAGGGTGGATTAATCTTGCTGTATATTTGGTTGGCGGCTGCCCTTGGATTTTGCATATTGTTCCGCCATCAAACGCTGCTTTCCGACCAAGGCAAGCTTGGCAAGGTATACATGAGCCCAAGGGATTCTGTGCCATGCAAACAGCTACGATTTGAACAAGAACTCAGCAATAAACGAATCTTCTTCAGTGGAAAAGCGGAGTGGTGATCTTCCTTGCTCTCTTTATTCCGTTGGTTCCCGCCGGCACATATGCCTTCTGGAAATTTGATGCGTCAATTGTCGACCCAATGATGATTGCGGTTAGAATTACTCACATTTGATCTAGCGATTGATGTTCTGATATGTTCTGAGTGATTTGCTCTAGTCATAGCCGAGCCGGCTCAAGTTACATGATCATCGCAAGACAGCAAAGGTTATGACACGGACCGGGAATCGAACTCGGGGCTTCCGAATACCTTCTACCACTCTTCTCAAGGATCAGTATGACTCCAATTGAGAGTACCATTCACTCAGCGAGCAAACGCATCGGTGGTACGGGTATTTCAGTGGTAGAACTCCTGCCCGGTAAGCGGAAGCCCCGGGTTCGATTCCCGGTCCCTGCCATAACCTTTGCTGTCTTGCAATGATCTCGATTGATGTTTACTTCTCCAGAGTCCCTACAACATCAGTTGGGCCATTGAACGCGGGCCTCATTTCATGCTGGAACGCACCCAGTTCCTTATATTACTCATATGGGCACTGGTGACGGTTTGTTGTTTGCAGATTTTGAAACTATACCAGGTTACGCGGAAAGTTTCGCAACTTTCAGCTGACACCGTCCGCTCTTGTTCTCTTTTTGATATTTTTCTTCCACATGTTTTACGTATTGTATCGAGATGTGAGAGCACTTCCATGTTACTAGTAAGAAAGTGGATCCTTCAGAACTCTCAAAGCAAGTCAAGGATCACAAAAATTCGAAAATCATTGCTGGTTCTTCTCATTCAGGTTGCCTTTTCTGTTCTCACACGTGTTTCTCATGCGAATAAAAAACGCATTTAGATTTTTTAGTTGCTCGTGCCGTTTGTTTTCGTTGCCGCGCCATTCACAATCATGTTTGCCGGCCTAATCTACGAATGCTTGTCATTCGGTACTAATTAAGAGATAATAGGTAATTAATAATCAATGAATTGCAGAGGTTACACTTTGCCTGTTCGGCATCACCTCTCTCCATCCAATCGTGCACAACTTGATTCTCCTTCTCATAACACCCACTTATCGGTCGATTATCATGTCATTGCCACGAAAGCTGAGAGCCGCGAGAGGCGTAGAGGTTGGTTGGGCTGATAGCTTTCGATGTCGCGGCTTCATGCGACATTTGCAGCCCCTCACCAGTGTCTCGAATGTTCAATCGATGCAGCTGCGCCAAACACAGCGAAGAGCCACTTCGCAGTAACAATCGCTTTGCGTGAATTCTGCAGCAGCTGTTGCATAATAAGCATATTACTCCACATTTTGATCCTCTTCAGTGATTTAGAGTAACTTTCTAAATCATTCCAAATCACGGAAGTGAAATCTAAATGTGCATGTCTAGATGTATGCTGACTCCCATTAGATGTAGATGCAATAGCGATAACGTCATTTCATACCAGACACGTGAAATCGAATGATAAATACGATCGTAGATCTATGCAGTCGTACATCAACTTTAAGACACCGGCTCAGTAAGATTCGAGGGTCCAGCCCTTATAGCCGGACATCGACATCTCAGATCCTGACCAAACTTGGTGTGGGGGTACCCCTATGGACCCTAATCATCATTTGGGACTTTATTCGATGAAATGTCATAAACCCGAAAAGGGGCGTGGCTTCAAACTTTAATAATGAAAAATTCACATTAAAAAAACGGTGTGACCTAGGTCCAAAGTTAGTGTGGTTATATTATGTACCCACCTAGGGCTTAAAAACGCACTTTATGTTGGTTCGAAATTTCGATCGCAAACTGGTTTTTCACTTTTAAAAAGTCAGTTTTTAATTTTTATAAAATCTAAATGGAAAAAGCGCTACGTCTAGCTATGCGCATCTTGTAGAGCGTGAAATTCTGAGTTTGGAAGGTGTAACTTCAAAAAAAATAAAGGGGACCATTTTTCGCTATTTGAGCCCAAAGTAGAAAGTTGAAATTTTTTTTTTCGTAAACCCCTCATGTTTGTGCTCATTTTGAAGACCTCATCGAGTACATTAATATTTGTACTCACAATGCATATTAAAAATTTATTTGGAGCAATTTACGACCGCTCCTCTAGTCGAAATTCGCATGGAATGAAATGAATATTGTAAAATCATCGAACTTTTGCTCACAATACGTACAATGGCAAACTCCGAGCAAATGGTGATTTTTTCAAGAAAAAAATATCGTCCCCATTCACGTCATTCCTGGCCTGGAGAGTGGTCGGTGAAAATAAATACCACTTAATCAGATCAAAATGGTACTCATTTTTACAAGCTCGTCGAGTACGTCACTTTTCATGTTCACAACTTTTTCTGAATTTCATCGCCTGGCAAGGTACAGCCACCCGAAACAAGAAACTATTCTCAATTACCCGCTCACTGTTCTCCTGCAAGCGAAACGTTCACCCATTCGTTACTTACTAGATCTTTGTCGTCCTAACTATTTTGCAATGCTTCTTTATTCTTATTTATGTTTCTAAATCCTTTGCAGAATGTTGCATGTTACTCGCAGGGTCGAGAAGGAAGGAGTAATTAGCTAGAATTGTTATGCGGGGTCTACTCGAAGAATAGGCTGTTCCTCTCTTCGAGAGGGCGTGGGATTGAACTCTCTCAGAATGACATAGTCTCTGACTTTCTCTGATTCTTTGCAGAATGATGCATGATACTCGCAGGCTCGAGAAGGAAGAGTAATTAGCTAGAATTGTTATGCGGAGTCTACTCTAAGAATAGGCTGTTCCTCTCCTCGAGAGGGCGTGGGATTGAACCTCTGAGAAAGACACAGTCTCTGATTTTCTCTGACAATAGTCTTTCTCGAAACAGAAAAACGAACGGAGTATAAAAGATTGAACGCAAACCCGTCTTCCACCTTATCCGTTGTTCCTTCTAGTTGTTCACACTTCACATCCGGTTTCTTTCAGGCTCGTTAGACTCGACTGATACAACGCAGCTATGTGGATGCCCAGTTTCCTTCTGCTTCTCTGGATTCTTCCGCTGGATGTCGGTCCGTCTCCGATTCGTTCGAATTCGGTTGATCCGTGCGAAGGACCCTACACTCCTGCTTCCGTTACCGCTCCTACTGTGGATGCTCCCGCTCCTACTGTGGATGCTCCCGCTCCTACTGTGGATGCTCCCGCTCCTACTGTGGATGCTCCCGCTCCTACTGTGGATGCTCCCGCTCCTACTGTGGATGCTCCCGCTCCTACTGTGGATGCTCCCGCTCCTACTGTGGATGCTCCCGCTCCTACTGTACTGTGAAGCAATTGAAATATTCCTTACAGGTCGGAGAGAACCGAGTAGTCGAGAAGGAGGAGGATGAATCTGAAGTCTGTCGAGTGGATCCATCCTCGAAGTCGGAGAAGTGCGAGAAGAGAAGAGTCAATACTCTCTTCCGTTGCCCTCAAGAGAGCTGTGGACAGGAATTCCTCTCTGAGAAGAATTTAGAGCTCCACATTCTGATGGGAAACCACCGTGTATCTCCCATCAAGCGAAACTTTCGTGATTACACTCTTGGTTCATTCACCAAATTCCTGGAATCGGTTGCTCCCAAGAGAGTGTGCAAGCTAATCGATGAGGCGATCGCCAGTTCCTTGGACGACAACGGGAATGGAAAGTTGCAGAAGATGGGATGGGCACTGCCTGAGAAGAGGAAATCGATTCGTCATGCTGAGAGAGCAAAGTCATATCACGCGTTTCATGGTAGAATCGCAAAGTTTCTCGTGGTCCCTTGCACATCAGAGAAGTGACCCCGCCATCTCTCATCGATTTTCGATAGCCCCTGTGTAGGGGACCTCTGAGCCAGAGAATTGGAGGTAGTCGATCAAAGACCGCTCCAGGAGGTCACGTCAAAGTTGGTCTTTGAGGCGACGTTTTTCGCGTG
>LS517055.1:272135-293433 GCA_900490845.1 Pristionchus japonicus
GATCAGATACACGCGAAAAAAGTCGCCTCAAAGACCAACTTTGACGTGTCCTCCTGGAGCGGTCTTTGATCGACTACCTCCAATTCTCTGGCTCAGAGGTCCCCTACACAGGGGCTATCGAAAATCGATGAGAGATGGCGGGGTCACTTCTCTGATGTGCAAAGCAGTATGCGATTCTACCATGAAACGCGTGATATGTCAAATCGATCTATGACAGAGGCGAGAAGACAGGAGTCAAGGTCGATGCTCGCACTACTGCAGCGAAGATGCGGCAGGAGAGGAAGGTCGATGGAACCATGTACTTCCTTCCCGAAGAATTACTGAACTCGAAGCAAATCGCTAGTCTCTTCAGCACTTTCAAGAGGCAGAAGCTGGATAAGAAGGAGGGCAAGGTAATTGCTTCGACGTTTTGCTTTGGTCAATGTTTTGGGAGGTTCATAAACCTATCATATTTGAAGTATATTTGTTGCAGATTCCGAAACGACCGAGGGCGAAGGCATCGAAGGAGATAGTTGAGGAAGAAGAGGACGAGAGAGAGGAAGAGATCGAGGGCGACCCCGAGCTCAACTGGAAGACTGACCCTTACTTCGACGAGGAGGAAGAGATGAGATCCGATGTGACTGCGAAGAGGGATGAACTGTTCGACCGCCCTTCAACCGGAAGCGAGTCGAAGACGCAGTCGTCGAAGGAGGCAAGTTCTGGAAGAAAGAGAGGACAGACCTCTAAGGAGAAGACCCACAAGAAGGGGAGATTTAGTAATGAACTAATCTGATAATATATCTATTCACACTATTGTATTTACTATCATTGTCTCTATTTGTCTTCTGCTATTACTCATTTTTAATCTGACTGAAAATCTTTTCTATCCTAAATTATTTCTTCGATTCGATTAAATTATCTTCAGTATTCAATATTTAAACCACACTGTAGAGTAATAAAACTTTCTAGTACCTGGAACTCGATCCACAATCTTTGAGAATTCAGCAGAACCATGAAGATCGTCCATGATGCAAAAAGAGTTGTGATCAAGTGAGAGAGTAGGCTCTTGTATGCCTATTCAGACAGATAGCGGCCACTTTGTGCCCTGTCCGGGCGCCTACTGCATCTCGATTCTAGCTAATCAGTACTTTCTCCTTCTTCTTGTTCAGTGTGAATAATCGTCGATTCAATCTTCGAGAATACTCGGGCCCATCAATTGATACTAGATTTGCGAAACAATGCGAAACTGATCATACAAGCACAGTGAGCGGGTAATTGAGAATAGTTTCTTGTTTCGGGTGGCTGTACCTTGCCCGGCGATGAAATTCAGAAAAAGTTGTAAACATGAAAAGTGACGTACTCGACGAGCTTGTGAAAATGAGTACTATTTTGATCTGATTAAATGATATTTATTTTCACCGACGGCTCTCCAGGGCAGGAATGACGTGAATGGGGTCGATATTTTTTCTTGAAAATTTCACCATTTGCTCGGAGTTTGCCATTGTACGTATTGTGAACAAGAGTTCGATGATTTTACAATATTCATTTCATTCCATGCGAATTTCGGCTAGAGGAGCGGTCGTAAAATGCTCCAAACAAATTTTTAATAGGCATTGTGAGTACAAATATTAATGTACTCGATGAGGTCTTCAAAATGAGCACAAACATGAGGGGTTTACGAAAAAAAAATTTTCAGCTTTCTACTTTGGGCTCAAATAGCGAAAAATGGTCCCCTTTATTTTTTTTGAAGTTTGACCTTCCAAACTCAGAATTTCACGCTCTACAAGATGCGCATAGCTAGACGTAGCGCTTTTTCCATTTAGATTTTATAAAAATCAAAAACTGATTTTTTAAAAATGAAAAACCAGTTTGCGATCGAAATTTCGAACCAACATAAAGTGCGTTTTTAAGCCCTAGGTGGGTACATAATATAACCACACTAACTTTGGACCTAGGTCGCACCGTTTTTTTAATGTGAATTTTTCATTATTAAAGTTTGAAGCCACGCCCCTTTTCGGGTTTTTGACATTTCATCGAATAAAGTCCCAAATGATGATTAGGGTCCATAGGGGTACCCCCACACCAAGTTTGGTCAGGATCTGAGATGTCGATGTCCGGCCATACCTGGAAAATTACTGAGCCGGTGTCTTAAGATAGGTCACGAGATAAATGTTAATGGATGAAATATCACGAAAACATGTATGAAAACTACAAGATTGCCCCACAATCGATTGTCTGATGCTGAAATCGAAGAATTTTCGCAATGTCATCTTGACACATTTGATAGAGAAGCAGAAGCCAAATTTATTTCCAGATTCGCTCCATTATTGTTTTTCGATTTTCGCTTCAGTACAGCCCTGAGAGAATAAAACATTGGATAGAAACGAAATGCTGAAAATCACATTCGATATGGTTCAACGAAGAATATGATGATCCACGGAGTGACACAAGGCGTGAAGATGAGGCTCTGGATCGCGAAAAGTATTTGAAAATTCAAATATTCACTTACCAAAATTGGGAGATAATCGAAATTGGTGAGATCGCGATTTATGTTTGCGAAGAATGTAACACAGGCAGCAAGAGAAAATAGTGGAGGAGCAACTTGGAACGTTAGCATCTGTGGTACAATGTTTGCCAATGAAATTATTGAATTTCGAATACATTCACAAGCATTCTGTGCTGGTCCTGAGTTCGATCGCTCATGCTCCCAGAAAACTTGCGTAACAGTGATAGTATCTGGTATCTCGCGATATAACGATTTGAATGAAGACAATAAACAAACCGCGTATCGATAAGCGAAGATTGCCCATATCACAGGTCCATTGGTTGCGAGAGTGAAGAATACAATGATACGCATGATGGACTTGCGACGATCCGTGCTTCCTGAAAGTTATTTTTGTTGTTTCGATAAGTAATTTCAAGATATGCCACTGAAAATGTACTGTTGCGGAACAGTGACATTCCTCACTGCTAAGTAGCCATGAATTTCATCCGGTGGGTCTGGCAGATTAACCAAAGCCCACTCAATAGACATATGAGCAAGAAATTGGAAAATAGTACTGACTAGGTGACAAGAATAAAATGCATTCCATATAAAAAGTTGCTTCAAAAGGTGGCTGAAACTCGGAGGTGATCTGAGAATATTATTTTAGCTTTAAATTACATATCTTTTGAGAGGTTACTGTTTCAGCAGTTGAAAGCGGTAGCGAAAGTGAAATAGCAGCATAAATACGGAGAGCAACGCTATGTGAAGATACAAAGAACCCGCTGTGTGTCGTTTTCACTATTTGCGAATTCGGTAGTTTTTCTTACCGAAATGGCAGACGATAACGTTGGACTTTGCGCATGGTCCTAGAAATATGTACATCGTGCATCGATCATGGCTCTTCAATCTGAGAAAATAAAAAAAGATCGATCTTATTATTTTGGTGTGAACTTGGAAATGGAATAGCCACCCGTCAGACAAGCTATTACTTCCAGAATAGCTGAAATTCGAAGTAGAATATAGTAGCCTCTGCCATATTCAATAGAATATTTTGATTTGCCAATGAGCTTACTTCATGCTTCCAGGAGTGTGATTTCTTATGAGTTCAAGGAGAAGTGCGTTCGAGAAAACTCCGAAACACGACAGAAGCATGACGACGAATATGTAAATTTCATCAGCGGCCGTGAATGCGTCGTACCACATCGATGACTGTGGATTGAAAGAGACCGTCTTCGAGATATGCCGAGACTATTGTGATGTCATGCTCGCCTAATAAGGTTGTTATTGTATTCATCAGGCTGATCAACGGTTCATTACGGTATTTTGCAAATTAACACGTTTTTTTATAGTAGGTGATATTCTTGCATGTGAAGCCGAGCGATTCGAAGGAATCCAATGGGTTGAGTAGGCTACATAATAGCAAGTAATTTAGTAAATAAAAGTTATAAACCGCTTTATTAAACGGGAGGTCACACGTGGCGTTTAGCGTACGCAAAATCCGTTCTGGACACGCGCTGTTATAAGACACATAATTGATTTTTTCACGACAGCTCATTCTGGCCAGACAATCACGATGGTCTGTTTTCAAAGAAGTCAGGTGGCGGTGTCTTGTATTCACACCTGCTTTCCTACACATAAATCATTAATCTACTCCGGAACCGATGTGTTCGTCTCGCCATTATCTCGCACCGGAGGTTAGATAGTAGACAATATCTGATCACTACACACAGATGGCATTTCCTTTGATTTCGAATATCACTATACAGCATATTCTGGTTGCTATAAAGACGTAACATTTTCTTCGATTGTATGTTTACTATTATATTTTCTGGCCTAATTCTTGTTTCAAATCTTCACCGACGTATCGAAAGGAGATGGATCAGATTTTCGTTTCTCAATCAAAGGCCAACCTCTGCGGACTACTGCACCTCAGTGGCATTCCGGTTCACATGACATTTGTCCTTGTTTTGATCGGATGTAAAGGACGAGTATCAGGGAATGCTTATCTGAGTCGGTTGAAAATGAATTTAGTGACAATGAATTCGAGACTCGGAATTCACGAAAAAAGTCTTTCTTTCCATTTCCATTCAAATCCATTCTCTCTCTCTTCTTCCTAGACAAGGAAGGAAGCCTGCCTGTCCATCAATTCTCATCTTCTTGCATCTCATTGCTTGCGTCTGGCAATCTCCATGGATTCCAGTCGTCTCACCATCTATTTAATAGCTGTTCTTCATTGGAGTGAAGGAAATCGTATAGTGCCTTCCTCGCTTCCTTCCAACATGGTCTACTTCCAGCTCCTCGTTTTTATGCTCACTCTTGCAGAGGTAAGTGGAGAATGAGTAGGTGGGAAAGCAAGAATAAGTTGAAGGTCAACGCGCAGTGCTACGTCTCTTCTAATTCATCCGAAATGCGACCTCGCCGTTACGGTCCCTTTGCCGTGAAGAGCCAAGCCAGCTGCGCCCTGGCTTGCTCCTGCGCCACGGGGATTTCGGGGTAACTTATTCGAATTGCTTCCGCTTCACTGGCTAGAACTGCGCAAACATGAGTAATGCTCTAGTCTCTCTAATTTTATCGAGTGAACGAAATAAAGAGTGTCAAAGATTCCTCCGCAGCCTCGACTGTTCATCATTCTCTCCTCCGGTTCCGTCCGCAAACTGCCTCGCCTACTCATTCGATTTCGATTCCCTGCAGTGCGCGCTGCTCGGAGATGTGAGGGGAGACACTTGCACTGAGCCGGTGGTACGCGCTACTCTTGCTGATCATGAGAGCGATGAATCGGTTTGCAGATCATCTACAAAGCGGTCGCATGCGATTCGAGTTAGTTTGACCTGCGTTTACGCATGTATTTGAAAATTTGAACACCTTGTTTACGATTGAAACATTTGTTTTTGCAGATGTTAAATGCGGGCCTACGACGACCGACGAAATGGTGACTTGCGAATCTGATGGCTACGTCTGCCCCTCGGGCTACTTGGTGAGCGCCTTTCTTTGACTGGCGTAGAAATTACTAGTCATTCCGAACAATATTTGTTTTCAGGCGTACGCAACTCGCTACATTACGGCCACCTCCTCTTACATATTGTCTGGCGGGAGCAGTATCTCCGTGAGTGGATCCTCCTGGACGATCAAATGGTCGACCGGCTCGAGCACAGTTCCCTCTTCGGCAGTGCAGAACATCACCTGCTTCTCCCACGTTGCTCCCACGTAAGGATCCTCACCTTGTAGCTCGTGATCAACCACAGAATTGCGACAGGAATTGGGTTAAATGCAGGAATTTTCCATAATTTTGCTTGCATTTCTCGAATTCCTCGAATTCCTCTCAGGTACCCGAGATGCAGAATGCCGGCGCTCACGAGCGTCCAACTGCTTGGAGACACATTCGTCTGTCTGCCTGGCTTCACCTTCGACTACTTCGCTGCATCGGGCGGAGTTAAGGTGTACACGCAGCCCGTGTGTGGACAGGGCGGATGGAGTGGAGGCACGGTGGTGAATGGAACTGTCAACGAAGTGGCATGCAAATAAAGTTGTTGTTGCTGTAACGAGTAGTGTACCACCAAATAAATAAACATGCAAAAGTCGAATGATTTTGTTCGAGAAAATGGTAAATCACAATAATGCGCTGAAGATGCAAACTGCATTCGGCTCTTGTCCTGTTTTCTCAGCGTGAATTTCACTACTTCTTCGTCGAAGTCAGACTTGTATTCGTGTATGCACTAATAAACATGACAAGCAGAGAAGTGCCTCTACATCTATCCGTTCATGTTTGGCACAAACAGGGCCACGTTGCCCCTGACAACATGCCAAAAAGGTGCCAGGTCTGTGCTCTTGCGAGATTTTGTGCTCACTCCCTCACTGCATGTCCTCAAGCAGAGAAGCGAGAGAACGCGGTGAATGGAGAGAGGAGAGAAGTCGAAGTTAGAGGAAAACGACCGAGATGTGCGAAGCCTCGAAGACTACGGCACACTTGTCTGCTTCTCTCGCTTTTGCGTGCTCTCTAGTCGTCTCTGACTTGAAGGTTGAAGGAAAACAAGGAGAAACGAGAAGCAACGAGAGACCAAAAAGTGCACCCACTACACAGATCGCGTAGGCTATGAGGAGTATAAAAGTCGAGACTGAGATGTGGAGACATATCTTCTTGCTTCTCCATTTTTGCTTTTGTGCCTTCCCTGTCGAGAACTCTGCGCTGCTTCGAACAATGATTCTCCAGCCTAATGATATTCAATTGCAGAACCCGTTCAACCATGGCTGCCGCCACTCCCGAAATGATCGAGAAGTTCAAGAAGGCGCGTGCGGCGATGATGGTTAGTCGAGACTACATTGTCTGAAATTTTAGGGTGCTCTCTCTCTCTAACCCAAGTCTTCCACTTTAGGCCGACCCGACCTTCATCAATAACTCGATCGCGAAGCTGTCGGCGGAGGCACAGGTCCACGCCAAGGCGGTTAGTTCCTGTTTCTATATTTTGGAGTACTTGTCGACGATCACTTCATAGGACTGACTGTTGTGCATTGCAGATCCGTGACATCGTGCACAAGGAGGAGGACCCGGTGGCCGGTCGTGCCAAGGTAAGGCAGAAGATTGTCGGTCCGATGATCTGACATAGTGAACTACCGTAGTCAACGTAGAATTGATAAAAATTGTCAGATCACTGCCCTGCGTGCGCCTCTGTCTGCTCCTATCCTCAAGGAGCTCGACGGTCACAGGTACTCTTTGTCTGAGGTTCTTATTTAAAACTCCTATTCAGAGACAGACTTGCCGAGCACTACGGTCTGCCCAAGTGCGAGTGAGTGGAGGAGAGAAGAGAGGCGGGAGGCAACTACATCGATACTCCCTCTATTCCTCCCTGAGAGAGTTGTCAGAGTGGGGAATGCGATTCATGATTCGGTTGATTCTATCGGCGTGAGCTGGATTGAGTATCGCATTCTTCATTTTGGCAATCATACTCATGCTCCATCCCTTATTCCCACAATCACCTATTCTCATGTTAAACGAAGCTGTTGAACGAGCTTCACTCGATAAAGTTTAACTAAAAATAGGAAGTTATCAAACCATTCGTCAGACAAAGTGATAATAAAATTCGAAATCTCTGGGACTATAAAAATAGTAGTGGGACATAATTTACGTAATTGATTGTTATTGCTTGTGAGAGAACAGATTCAGAAATCAAGAAAAAAATTCGTATTGTGCTGTGGAAAACACAACTTTGTTTGGCTCAAAGTCTTCTCTGTGCTTGTTTCACCTGTCCGAAGTTCTCGCTAGTGCTAGTATCAACTTCCATCGTAACTCTCAATGTCTGCAAATTCAACGCTTCGATTTGGCTTAGCATTGGACCGCGAATACCTCTTTGATTTATTCATATTGTAAGTATTATCGCGGTTCGATCTTCGTGTTATTCTCAAACCAAAGCATTTCAGTTTTCAAATAGCGCTTCCTATCTTCGACTCGATCACAATTCATCCTGCAATGATGCACATTTTGATTACTTCGAAAATTATGAGCAAGGAAATTCGAATCGGATACATTTTCAATGAGGTGCACAGTGATGCTTTCAGTTCGCGGTCATTTTCATACAAATAATACTACTTTTAGATAACAGTGATATTCTATGATTGGATCTTCAACTTTGCATTGCAAATGTACTCCCTCACACCTTACTCTGCATTGTATTGCAGTGGGCCGCTATGCAGACTGATAGAGAGCAGGCAATTGTTCATGGTCTGTTCAGTTTCAGTTATCATGCAATAGAACTAGAAAACCATTGCTGAGAAGCACAGGAGAACGCGTTCAATTAAGTCGAAATCTAGATAATTTCAGTTCACTCTTTCGATGATTATCGTTGCGAACATTCCATGCATCCTCTTTGTAGTCATGCAAATGCACAGAGCAACGAGTGCTGGATTGAGTAATACGATTAAGCTTAGCGAAAGGTTAGTTTACCAATCTTAAAAAAAAATTTTGTGAAATTTCTGCATTGTGTTTTGTTCCAGATGGGTAGTGTTCTTCATGGTTGTCTATATCTTCACAATGACAATAAATGTCGCTGGGTTCGTAGTTTTTGGAGGAGTCGAACCCGCTGAGTCTCTCAGGATTCAAAATGTGCGTTAAAAATGCCAAATATTATTATCAAAGTCCAACTTGTTCCACTTTGAAGCGTTGAATGTTATGATAAATTCGTTAAAATGGTTTTTCAGGACGCAGACCTGCAGTGGTTGATGAGGAAAGGTGGCCGTCTGTGTGTGTACGGCTCGTTTGGAGAGGCCCCTTCGTTCCGTTACGGTACTTCACTTTGATAACTTATCTTTTGGAAGATTACAAAATGGCAGAACTGTACATCCTCGGTGTTTCAATTTTTATATGCGCCCCTGTACCAATAATAATAACCATTGACGCCATGAAAAATTTGAAACATGCTAAATCGGTTCGTTTTGTCAATCGTCAAATTTTCCTATTATAATTCCATGAGCCTTTTCAGATTACAGTATCAAACAGAACCCAGGAAATCACCCGTAAACTGTTGAGTCTTTTTATAGTACAGGTAGAGTGAGGGGATCAATACCGTGAATGGCAAATATTGCTTTCAGATCAACAATGCAATGCTATTTTCCATTGTTCCTCTGTTTATTGTGTTTGTGCCGATGCTTGTGGATACGCAAATGTTGCCGGCTATTTTTCTTGTTCTTTTACGATCTTCACTACTGGTTTGTTTTGCCATGTACATTGGTACGATGTCAAACGGTATATATCAATTTGGGAAGTTATAAATCTGAACATTACATAACCGAACATTGCAGATACTTATGACGTTCTGCCCATTTCAGTTTGCATTAATATTCACCCTTCGCAACACTGAACAAAGAAAAGTTAGTTGAATATGGAGGGATGATGTTTGAGACGAATTTTCAGCTGCTTACACGAATCATGCAAAAATTACGCCCTCGGAAACCGGGTACACTCTGAAATTGAGTAGCACAGTCTAATCGATGTTATTTTCAGAAAACAACTCAAGTACAGTCCAAAGATTGAGCCTTCGACCGAGTAGATAAAATGACGAAGAAAACATGTGTATTACAGTTGCGTACGAATAAATAGACGTTTTATAATAATATCACAAAAGCTTCAAGGACACATCGAATTCTGCGTACTTCCGCACGGCCATTGGGATTCAAGGGGTGATCTCTGGGACGAAGTGAAGCTGACACGATTCTCTCGTAGTGAAAGTGCTGAGCGAACGCACCTGCCACCAGTGCGTTTGCTCGCACATTCCAAACCTCGAGCAGACAATCCGAATATAAACACCAATCTGATATCATATTTTGCGCCGAAGGAACGCGGGTTGATAACGAGGCGATCAGCGTGCCAAAGATCGTTTCCACTCTCAGCACGCAAACAATGTGCCTGCCTCCGAGTCGAGTCTACGATGATTGGAGTGAAATGCGGCTGAATTTTCCGCATGCTGAATTGAAATGCACTGTAAATAGCAGAGCATTGCTCAAATTCTGAAGAGATCTGCCCTCCCAGTGCACTTAGTCATCCAGCGAGGCACAAATAAGGATAACCATCGCGAACTATTAGAACGACGGGGGGTAATTTGTTTTGCAAGTGGGCGAACGCCGTTTTCCTTCTCTCTCTCGCTCTCTATCATTGAGAGTGACACACTTCGTTTCCATTCCCGCCACGACGTTTCTCCCTCTGTTTTCCGTATTCTCAGTTTACGGCCAGTATCATTCGCCCTTATCGCCGGCAGTTCTAGTCTAGCTGTCTACGCATCGGTCATTTCACTCGCGCATGCAATGGAGAAGGACGCGGACGCTTCGTGGATTTGCTGGTATGATATTCTTCTGATTCGAAGAACAGATTCAAGATCAGGCCTGAGATTTCCCTATTAAAACTCATTCCAGGAGCTGCATGGCAGAGACAGCGGTCGTTGGAGTTGTCGGTCTGATCACTCTCTATCTGGTGATGAGATTTAGAGAGAGCGCCAAGGTTCGTGTCAAGGTTTTCTCTTGTAATTACATCAATTACGTCACTTACCTTTCTCCCTGAGTGGATAACGACAATCGCGAATCAGTGGTGTTTCTCAAGAAAGATGTTCTCTTTTGCAGAACAAGGCGCACTATGCGTCTCGCATCAAAGTCGCGCAGCAGGAGAGGGACGACAGTCTGGCATGGGCGAGGAAAGAAGCAGCGCAAGTCAGTGATGATGAGCAGAAGAAGATTGCTGCGATGGATTTCCGAACACTTCGAGGTAAAGCTCTTCTTCCCATTCATGGTTCGCCCTCTGCACGCATCAGTTCTCTCAACGTTCACGTTCATTTCAGATGCACTCCAATCAGGAAAAGTGAGCGCTGAAAACGTGCTCAGAGTCTACTACGGGCTGGCTTTGCGCGCGCACGAGAAGACCAACTGCCTCACTAAAATGATCAAGGTACTCTGATTTCCGGTGCCGTATTCCTCGAGAAGATACGCGATAGGGACGATTGTAAAGATGTCGAATGAAAAATCAAGTGGTTTTGAGAATCGTCACTGATGACAATTAGTAATTTGAGGAATCTCTGGACAATGCTCGAGAGTTGGACGAGAAAGCGAAGGATCGCAACTACAAGAAGCCGCGGCTGTTCGGTATTCCGCTGAGCGTGAAGGAGCAGATCGAGGTAGCTGAGATGAACTGTATCTTTTAAATAGCATCGGCATGTTCATCCAGGTGAACTGATATAGATGATAGTGATATAGAAGGCCGGAAATCATTGAGAGTAAACCATTGAACACAAGCGATGATTACCAAAATTGTCAGCTGGCCGGTCATCGCAACTCGTGGGGAATGGCGAAGCAGATCGACTGCATCCCGAAGGAGGACTCGTATCAAGTGCAGAAGCTGAGGAGTGAAGGTAAGGTTCCGTTTCCGAGCAACACCATCTACAAAACGGCAAAAAGTCCCTCAAACAAGTGCCCCTCATTTTGCACCTTTCCATTAGGCACCCATGCAAGCTGTTCTCAAATGGAAGTTGGCCTCTTGGTCTCTGCGGCCGATAGCGTAATTTACGGAAAAAAATATGGCTAAATTGCAGGAATGATTCCATTCTGCCAGACGAATGTGCCCATCACCTGCATGACCTACATGTGCTCCAACTCAATCTATGGTGAGAGCCGTGGTTGGACCTTTTTACTGAAACAACTACTGTTGATGACTGTGACAGACTGTGATTCGGTATGGCAGTAAGTGATTGTGGTATCCGTATTGGTATCCGGATGATCCGGACATATCCGGATTGCCACCAGATAGTCAACCTGATCACCGACTACGGATTATGACCACGCGGTGACTTTGATCGTTCCAGGAACCACGAACTGTCCACAGAACGCGCGTCGCACTAGCGGTGGATCCTCGGGAGGAGAGGGAGCGATAGTGGGAGCGGGAGGATCCATTTGTGGACTGGGGAGTGATCTGGGAGGGTCGATCCGGATCCCGGCGCACTTTTGTGGATGCTGCGGGTTCAAGGTACAGCTTCGATCATTCGGTTTGGATCATTTGGATGCAAAAGGGCTTCCAAACGGCCACTTCGAGAGCCATTTTATTGCTTCGAACTTAATTTCACCATGAAGAGAGTTCTGAACGTTTTCTAGAGCATTCAAGATAATTCAATTATAGAACACATGAATAAAGGATGAAGAATGAATAAATGAATGAAATTATACATTGCGTTCGCAGCCAACGGCTGAGCGTTGCTCCATTCTGCAAGTGCCGTTCGCCATTCCGATGCGGCCGATGATCATGCTCACTGAGGGACCACTCGCGCAGGATCCGCATGCGATCACTGAGATGATGAGGTAAAAGAACCCGTTACTCAAGGGCCTGCGGGGGTCACTGCCAGGACAGTGAGATGATGAGGTAGAGAAGATGGACGTTTACTGAGAAATACTTGCTGTACAAGAAAGGACGTGAGAGGAAATATGATGTGAGTATTTTTTGTGAACTGAGCCTCATTGCAGATCGATGTGGTCCGATCACTTCATCTCCAGCCAAGACCCGCTCGCGGTGCCCATGGACTTCAGAGAGGACTTGTTCAAGGAGAAGAGCTATCGCATCGGTTCGACAACATATTTGATGGGCATGCTCTTTGATCTCTGCAGGGTACTACACTTCTGACAACTTCATCGACCCCCTGCCTGGAAACCAGCGGGTGGTTAGTGAGGCTGCTGAACTTCTCAAGAACAAGGGTGAGCTATTTTCTCAAAGAGCGATCAACAGATGACGAAGAGTATTTGATGTCATGCACAAATCTAAGAATAGGCTACTGCCAGTGAATGGATAACTGCGAGAAGTAGATATCGGTGATTTCCTGGCTCGATTTACTTGCACCGATTCTTGCTTCCGCACGCGATCCGCTGAAAAGATGCTTCATGGAATGATTAGTGAACTAGTTTTGCACTGCTGTAATGCACTATTTGTCGGCTATCAAAAAAGAGCAGTATCCTCATAACGAACCGAGGAAAAAAACAAAATATTACTCACGTGATGACTCGCAGCTTGCGCAATGCGTATTTGCGTAACTGAGGATGCTTGAGAAGCAGGAATATCATTGAGAAACTCCCGTTGCACGAGTCAATCTGTCCACAAATAGGGTTGATCTTGCACCGTTAAAAAAAGCTTCACTATTACTGACCAGGAAGTAATAGGCTTCGAGGTATCCCAAGAGATAACCGTGTCTTTCTCGAACTGCCAGATAAACTATGAGGAAGACAATTGTTGAGGCCTGATAAGCACATTTTTTAAACTATTTTTGCTTTTCTTGTCGTCACCTTTAGCAGGAAAGACAGAAAATAGCCGGGAATCATTGCTCGAGACATTTCGTAAGCTTCGTTGACCTTACAAGATGGCATTTGAGAATGAACTACTAATACCGACTCTTCAGACCTATGAATTCTAGCTATGGATAAATAAATTCTAACCTGATATCGGGCAGTCAGTGTGGACTTTCCATACATCTCTTCGTATTTGACCCGACAAGCTCTCGTTGTGAGTGCGCCAGTCTGCAAGAAGATACACTGATGATGTATCGATATCACTTGAATACACACTTACCACCAAGACTGAGATTTCAATGCAAATTAGAAGTGAGCATCCAATAATGATAAGCCATCCATTGACTGAAATATGCCAACCGATTACATAATTTTTCATGGAATTTAAAAAAAATCGAATTTTCACCATGATGCACGCAGAAATCGACAGTGAAGGCGTTTATCATCTGATTTTTTAAATGATTATTGAAGTTTTGGAAACTCGCACCAGTAATATTGTAATCGGAATCAGAAAATTCCAGGCAGTTTCCGAAAAGTGATAAACTCGGGGATTGATTATGGCTACCCGACGCTCAATCGATAGAGCAATCTCGCATGTTGAGCAGAACACTGTAGACATCACGTGCACTTGGTACATTCTGAAGCGTAGATCTGAAACAATTATGATTTATAATAATAATAATAATAAAACTATTTGAAGTTCCCACATGGTTCAAACATGTTTAGAGGCATGTATCCAGTGGCATTATTTGAGTCTAATATCGCGAAAGCTAAGTTCAATAGAAACACGGCAGCATAGCCCGATGTCCAGACACATAGGATGTATCTGAAATAGTTACTGAACTCAGATCCTCATCCAAAATTGAGTGTCATCAATTAGGCAACCAGACAAACCTGCAGTTGCTATGTAGTGGAGCTATTCTAGAGATGTAGATAACGCATATTACAGGGAATAGGGCAAACACATTCGTGATAGAAGTTAGGATGGGAAAGACTGGATACTCATTTAGAGTTGAGAATAGTTGGGAGCCGTTCATCGGCGAATAACGGGAATGACAACTATAGGAGATGACAATACGATGCCTTCTGTCCTTCTTTTCTGACTGCCACCCGAGGGAGAACGCTAACGATTGCGAACTCTCAGAAATAAGGCATCTAGACACCATCATTGTTTATCACATCGCTTCACTAGCTATAAACTCCGACACAAAACGATAGAAATATAGCGAGAAGTTTATCAACGTTTTCAATTCCAGTAGAGTGATAGTTGGCTAAAGTGTGTCTCAGTGTCTTTCACGGAGTTTCGCCGGACTTGTATCTTAGGCTCGGGCGCTCTGAAATTGTGCATGATGTGCAAACATCGAGTAAATAGATAACAGCGTACGTTCGAAACGCCAACTTGCGCATAGTGTACTTTCGCAATTGAGGGTGCTTTCGTAGAAGAAGAATCATTGAGTAGCTACCGTTGATAGCGTTAACCTTAGCATGATATTTGAGAGTTATCATGAATATTCGCACTAACCAGGAAGTAGTGCAATTCGAGATATCCGAGCAGGTGCCCATGAGTTTCTACGAATGCGAGATAGAAGCAGAATGAAACGATTGCGGATGTCTGAACGTGTTTAGTTATTTATTGCTATTCAGTAAGACTGGTCTAGCAGTAAACTCCCGCCAGGGCTTGAAGACGAGATCTACATTTACCTTCAGTATGATAATTACTAACTATCACCTTGAGTTTGAAAGAAGTTACGTAAGTTGGCATCATTGCGCGCGCCATTTCCAACGCTTCGCTGATCTTGAAAAAATAGTTTATAAATAGACAGGATGAGTGTTCGATTACTTGGTAACGCGCGGTCATCGACGACTTTCCGTACGTCTTTTCGAATTTGATTCGGCAAGCCCTGCTCGTGAATGCGCCGGCCTACAAAGTTGATAATGTTTCCAAGAATAGTACTTAAAAACAATTCATTCAATAGAATACTCACCGCAAGGACTGCGAGTTCCAGGCCTATTAAAAGCGCGCAACCAGTGAGAGCTAGATTCTTATTTTCTGAATGGTAATCGCGATTTAGTGACAACAGAAAAGGACACTCACCATTGTGCACACAGAAGTCGACGAAATAGGCGAAACAGAACTGAAATTAGGAATCACCATGGGTTCAAGCCTCACAACTTACTAGTAGTACAGTTAGTGCAACCAACGTTTTCCAAGCCATTCCGGAGAAATGATACGCTCTCGGCTTGATAATAGCTACTCGACGCTCAATCGATATTGCGATCTCCAACAATGCGCAAAATGATGTGCACGTAACGTGTAGTCGATAGATTATGAAGCGCAGGTCTATAATATTAAATTTATTTAAAAATTCATGTTTTGATATTACGAGGCTCGAATATGCTAATCGGCATGAATCCAGAACTCCCTCGCATATCCATTATTGCGATAATGACGTTCAGGCCATACACTAATCCATAGCTTAGAGCCCATACATAGAGGATGTATCTGAATCGAGATAGATGAATGAAATGCATGCATTTTAGTTTCGCACTCCATACAATTATACCTGCAGTTGTTGTGCAGCGGAGCGATTTGAGAAATGTAGAGAAGCCAGGCGATTGGAATGAATGCGAGAATGTTTGCTATTCCAATAATACCAGGAAACACTGGGTACTCATTCGGAATCGAAAACACAAGAGAGCCGTTCATCGATATTGGAGCTAGAGTGATAACTAGAATGCCTCAAGACGGCTGCTTTCTTCTAATTACCACCTCGGGAACATTACTCGCGCGGAAAGGATGCGATCTTGCCTTTCTGATAACGGACTGAAATATCATCGTCATTACATTTCAATAACAAAGCGCTTGCGACCACAAGAGCTTCCCATTGGGAGTTGTGATTCAATTAGCAGTCCAATCGTTCAATCTAAGATGTGTGCATTTTCGTATTGCTTTCGCTTTTACGTCCATATTCCTATTTTCTGTTATCATGAGCAAATAGCGTCCACCCGCTACAAATTCTCGAAGGTACTATCCAGGCCACGAACTTGTTCCCTTCTCCCTCGATGACCTGGTCCACGAGTGCTCTCGTGGAGCATTCGCCATTGCAATTGCTGATGGAGGCGCGAAAGTTATGGAGAGACTCAAGGATGTACGTTTCCTTGTTTTACAGCAATTACACGTGCTTAAAATGAAACTTTTCAGGAACCACTTTCAGCGATGATGTTCCCACTCAAATACGCACTGTACGCGCCCTTCTGGCTCATGGTGCGTATCAAAATTCATGAGTAGAAGGACGGAAAATGTTGCAGAAGCTACTTGGATGGGCGTGCAAACTTCGCGGAGACACGGCTACAGCCGATTTCCTGCTCAGCCCATCGAACAGTGCTGTTGGTGAGAACTTACTTCGTTTATTTCAAAGCAAACCTCGCGAAAATGTTTCGACATCGTATACGTTTCAGATGTCCAAACGGGCATTGACAAAGTCTATGCATGTCGTAAGAGACTCGTGCAGAAAATGAAGGAGGAGAGGATCGACCTCATTCTCTGTCCTTCTTTCGTTAGTTCTCTATTTTTTTCGTAGTTGCAGCTCACGTTTCCAATTTCCTTATTCTGCAATGATACTCGCCCATACGAATCTCGATTTCGCAAGCGCATTAATTCCGATAATGAATCACATTCAGACATTGAAGAAATGAGCTTGATGCCACGAACAATGACGCATTAGAGCACACTCTGTATACTTCTTAGACTAAACTCTCCCACTCATCAATGACATTCCTAATTCGCAGATCTGCCCTTCCGTCCCTCACTGGCTGCCCAATCAGATTCCGCACACAGCCATGATGGCCGCCTTCCTGTGGAATGCAATGGACTTCCCGGCTGGGGTGGTGACGGTACGTGTATCAGAATGTGGAAATAAAATAGTTTGCGATTGAGTAACAATGAGAAGAAAAAAATTGAACAGCATTGTGTATGATCGCTGCTTTATTTGAGGATTTGTAATACACGTCGAATTCCGTTGTGAACTGAACTGATGCGAACCATTGCAGACAAGCTCATGGAATGCGAAGGACGAAGCCGCACTTGCTCATTATCCAGCGAGAGGAATGGTGCAAGAGGCGATCAAGCGGCGATGCAGGGTTCGTTCTAATTTCGACCATTCACAATATCGTTATTGATTTCAGAACAGCGTGGGCCTTCCTCTATCCGTGCAGATTGTCGCGCCATCTTATCGGTAATTATCATTTCTTTATTAATCAATAAAAAATATGAATATTATTTCAGGGATGAAATGGTGCTGCGCGTGATGGTCGATCTCTACGATGCCGTGAAGAAAGGAGAGTCGACTGATTGATGGTCTACTGAAATTATTTCAGTATTTGAGAAGATAATTCCTTTTTTTTGAAAATTCGCTTCATGATAAAATCGTAATTTGATTTCAAACGGATCTTTGTCCTTCACTTCGGTTGACCAGACACAACGTGAATAATACAAGTTCAACTTGTCCAATCAGTGAAAAGTTCGTTCACTTCATTAAGTCCTCATCTTATCAAGAGCACGTGTCGGCGCTGATCTACGGAAAGTTCTCCATTACAGATTGAATTGTTAGATGAAAATGTGATCGGTTTCAAGTCGCAAAAGTTCAATTGGTGATGATTGATTTACGGAGCTTCAACTCGGTGTCAGATGTTTCGCCATGATATCACCCTAAGAATAGTCACGCTCAGAATAGTATCGAACAGTCATCTAGTTTATGGGTTTACTATTTCTAGAAATGTGACGGTGATGCTTCAGTGTTCAGTGTAGCGAAACGTATTCGGCTTCACTGTAACAGTCTAACGTCATAAATAAAACGCTTTCACATTACTTCCATTGACGTGTAGCTGACTACTTTCATCTGGAAGTATCGTAGAACCAGTCACCTACAGTGTAGACGGTAGACTAATTTCGAAGTAGAGATTCGATTCAATTCTCCACGTTTTGTGCGCAAGATCAAACAGCGAAATCGCTAGACTGCAACACTTATTGCGATTTTGAGCATAAAACCAGAATGCTAATCGGAATTTGCAGAAAACCGCGTTGAAATCCGCACGATCGACAAGTCTGGTTCTATTTCGCAACGAATTAGCACGTGCCGGTTGCAAATCGGATTAACTATGCAACATGTTTTGCTGTAAATCCACCTGAATTGATTGCTTGTCTCTCAGGCTCGAGATCAAACGTCATGCATAATTGCGTCAAGGGTGAATGAGAAAGTCATTATCGCTACTATTCTTGACTGTTTCTCGCACATGCCACGATCATCTAATTAGAAATAGATTGCTTGCAGGGTGGTATAAAGGCGGGGCGGATTCCAGGTGGAGTCGACACGTTCTACGATGGCTCAGCATCGCTTCTCTTCTCCTTCTGCAATGGGATATCTACCTGCAGTCCTGCTTGCTGTGCTCGTAGGGAATGCGCTTGGTTAGTTGTGTAGATCTCATCTTAGCATTTGCTTGATTGGCTAATGATCAATTGCAGGAGCGACCTCCGTCACCATCCACAATGTGACAGACACGCTCAAGCCCGAGATGGAGAAGGTTCGTTCAATCTGTTCGATCAGACTGCTTCTCTGTCTAAATCGTCTGATGGCCCTGCAGCATTCAATACTTTTTGCTTTCGGATAACATGTTCTGGATCACCCGAACTAACCCTCTCTTTGGCAGTACGCCTCCGCTCTGAAGGACGCCGAGGCGGCATTCTACGATGCCGAGAGACTCTTCACAGACTCCACGTTCGAGAACAAGGAGGGATGGCACAAGGTTCGAACGTTTGCTTCTAGCTGCTTCTAAGCCCAGATTCGAATGACATCTTCAAAGATACCAAAGAAATTTTAGGAAGTGAAGCACAGCCAGTTCAACAGCTACTCCAAGATGACTCCGGAGGGCAAGATGGTGCTTGTGTCGGTGAGCTGATTTCGCTTTCGAAACACTGAAAGACCCATTTTGATTTCTCATTCACCCTCTTTCAGACCGTACTCGAGGGCAACATCGAGGAGGTGATGCACGAGACTTGGGGTGGCATCGAGGCACTCCCATCGTGGAATCCGTCCATCGCCTTCGCTAATTACTACGCCGTCCTGTCGGACAATGCTGACATTCTCTACGTTAGTGCTTTTCATAATCTATCTTCAATTATCAGGAAAATTCCGAATAAAAATGTGAGAACTGCCTGTTTCAGTACGCGAACAACGACGTTCTCGTCGTCACTGGTCGTGAATTCCTCACCACGCGAATCTATAGGCAGACTCCGGAAGGTATTGCTAATTAGTCTAATTAACTAATTAACAATATTCTAATTACAGGCTACATCATGGCTTCGCGCTCCGTCGATCTGCCCGATAAGCCGGAGCGAAAGGAGCGAGTGAGGTGCGTCTCTTCTTGTCTTTTCATCAGCGACCGCTCTGGTCTATCGATGACCTGGAATGAATTTTTCCTTGCAGGGCCAAGGTCTACCTGGGCGCCTCTCGATTCCGTCCCGACCCGACCAGCAACAAGAGAACCCTGTGCGATGTCGTCCTCTCTGCGGATATTCGAGGAAATCTGCCCAAGGAAATGGTTGAGAAGGTGAGTCTTCTCCTGTATTTTCCCATTCACGATACAACTTGCAAGTATGGTTGTGAAAGCCATTAAATTTTTCAGGATTTCACAACCGAGATTGACTGTTAGGCATGATGGTTTTCCTGCAGATGTTTTGCAGCGTTTTTCGAATTATGAAATCAACTTCACAGACAATGCCGGCAATCCTGGCCATGGTGACGGAGCAGAACATCAAGCACTTCAAGGATCTCGCCAAGTACTCGAGAAGGAGAAGATAGAACCGGAGTCCCGATATCAAATGCTAGATAAGCATGAATATTTGTGCGATCCTATCAGAAATATATCTATACTTTCATTATATTTGCATGATAAAGCGACGAAGAAAATGTCAAGTGTATACATTGCACATAATCATCAATAAACATGCTTACTACTAGAACGTGTTAATACTTGTGAGCAGGAGAAATGAACAACTAATTGAAGAAGTGATCGCAGATAGTGCAAGGAATAGTGTATTATCACAACCAACGCTTATTTCGAACACATTCAATCAATTATACGGTAATCGAGAAGGCTATTGGGATGTTATGAAAAATATGCGCGCTGATCTTCCAGAATACTTGTCCGGACCGTTCTTCGGTGAAGTTGCTTCCCAACCATCAGATTACATTGTATATTCCTTTTGTCGATGAACTGATGACTGTTCAACTCCGGAATTTGCAATTAGACAGAATGGAATTTTCGAGAGATGCAACAGATGCCTGTCGTAAATTGTGCCATTTCTATCATCGCAAGTGAGCCATTTGGTGCGTCGCTCACCATCGGAATTAACTTGAGAATGTTGCTGGAAAAGTCGATTATGATTCACGTATTGAGTTGGAGTAGACAACTGCAATTGAAAATTCGGATTTGAACAGTGAAATACTCTGTACGAAAACTTTGAGCAAAGTTGCGACCGAAAACGTGAACTCGAGTCAGAAATATTTTTTTGCCCATTCGGGCTTGCAAAAAGTGCATACGGCACCCATATTTCAGGGGCCGTAGCGGGCAACTGGGAAAGCGCAAAATGAGCACAACTTTTTTGGGCATTACGACGCCCTCAGGTGGGAGAGATCTAAAATCCCGAGCACCCCTGGTCAGGATTCTTGCCGAATCCTCTCCGATTTTGCGTAAGAAGAAGATAACGTGCATGCTAGCCACTCCGGCTAGTACATTTCCATTTTCTAATCTACACCCCGGCGTGGCTAGAACGCACCCCGTGGGCAAGATAGTAGATTCTGACCCCTCATCGGATTAATATCCCGAGTTTGAGGTTATTATTGAACAAGGCTCATGGAAACGTGTGGCCTTGCCAACCCAATTTTGGAACGGTGCTGCCCAGGCGGTGCCAATAAGACAGTGACTTGTTTTCGTGCAGTTTGCTAATTTATTCTACCGCTTCAACATTTGAATACAACT
>LS520527.1:3839-16008 GCA_900490845.1 Pristionchus japonicus
GATGGACCTGGAGCAATGGAGCTGCGCCACTACTGTATGGATCCCCTACTGCACCCGTCCAACTGGCCACCCCCGGACACGTTGGCGGGACGACCTAAAGCGAGCTATTGGCAAACACTGGTGGAATGCAACTAATGAAGAGTGGCGCCCCATCCTCATCTGAGCGTTAGCGCCTGACATGAATAAATTATTATTATTACTCATCGATGATCGAATGATGAATAATGGACACCAAATCGTGCAGTGGTATAGGCGAGGGCAGATGCATCGCAAACCGAGAACAAGAAACCGAGAAACCGAGCTCTGTGACAACAGGTAAATCACAAGGAAATGTTGTTCGTGAGAAATGCTACGAACGTGTTGTCCACATGTTTTGTGATTCCCTATTTTCGAAATGAACGACAACTCTAAGTCTCTCACATGTACAATACTTTAAAAAAAATCAATGTTCCCACTCACAAGTTCCCGTAAACACCTATATTCAGTTTATCCGTGTGAAAGCAACATACAACAAGCAATCTAACGAATGATCGAACAGAAACAGCTGTCCGTTTTACGATCTCAATCCTCTATTTGCGTGCCGTTGATAGTGAATTTGGAGATGGGAATGGCGTACGGCGAATTCCAGTCTCTGAAAGAAGATTTTGCTTTCTAGATATCTTGTTCTTATCTTGTTCTTAAAACCACTTCAACAAAGAGTATGTATTAAAAAAGGATCGTTTGCGTTAACGTGTTTGATAAACTGATTGAGTTGTCTTAGAAACAAATGATAGGCTTACTGCAAGTAGACGCTCTTCACTTGCTCCACCAACTGCTCCTTGCTGCCGTGATCGGCGGATCTGATCGTTATACCGATGCCTGCAGCGGATTTGTGGCTAAGAACAAAAGAAACTCATCAAACCCGCAGTGTTGATCCAGTAGTCTGCGGCCCAGTTCGAGGTTCCTGAAATTTTCGAAATTTGAGTGCAGATCTGAATCTGCTTATTCGGTACTGAAAAAAGTGAGGCTCACCAATGTAGGCGGCATGCTCCGATATGAAGTACTTGGTGTGTTGATAGCGCACGAATGGCAGGCCTGACCAGCCATCTTCAGGTATCTGTTAATCCAATCAATTTATCTTATTTTTGCGACAACAAATATCGAAAATCACTGCAAACTTACATGGAAGAGTCGCGCCTCGATGCTGCCCTGCTTGCAAGCTGAAGTATGCACTTTTATTGAATTGGAAAAAATGAAAAACGAACGGTTTGATCCCGGTTTGCACGGCAGATCGTAGTTGAAGTCGTCGAATTCATGAATGTACGAGTACAACTTCGGATTCTCGTTGATCCACTTGGACATCATGAATTTGACCTGCATTTTCGATTTGGAATCTAAGAAGAAGAGTAATTGCCTTACATCAACGAATCGCTCATATGCGGCCCTTTTGATCGCCGCATCAAGACGTTCGTAGTAACTGCAAAGTGATCAAATAGTGATCAAATAGAAATACCATTTCGAAGTTTTTCGTTCACACTCTGTAGAGCGAAGCAAGGGGAACATAACAATTCGATGTTCTTCGTTCAGACTCGAGCGAAGCACAAAGACATACATATTCGGCGTGGTTTTTCCCTCGAACAGCGACGTGGGGGCGTAGTCCATCACGGCCATGTACAGGTAGTCTTGCGCCTCGTCGATTAGCTGGATCTACAAGATACTTACTCCTGTTTCAGCACTGTGCGATCAGAGAAAGAAGTGAGATACCTACCATGTTGTCAATGTCGTTGTCGCGACCGCACGCGTTGAACTGCGGAGGAGCGGACTGAAATTTTCAGCTATTTTAGCTTTTATTTTGCGAAAGGACGTACCGAAAAGTGGATCGCTGTCGCCGCTCCCTCCTTCCTCGGCACGTTGTAGGGGAAGTCCTTGTTGGCGTTGGCTGTGTATTCAGCAGGCCACGCGCCGGGTAGTGCAGCGTTCTCGGCTCCTAAATAATTCTATTATGTTGATGATGACTGATTGCCTAAAATCTGGGTTGATTCTGTTTGAGAACTGTTCGAACTGCTTACTTGACCTGAGCTAACTTTTTTTTTGAAATGATCTCTGGCCGGTCAGAGAAAGTGAGAGAGCGTGGAGAAGTGAGAGGTCGGAAAATGCCAGTAGCTTACCCATGTACCAGTACATGTCCAGCATTCGTTGAATGTCTTCAGTAATGCATGCACAGTTGAACGTGGCTACGCCGATCTCTTTGGTCTGAATATGTCTTCGACTTATCCATGGCTGTGAAAGATTGAAGAGTGAGAGCGAACCTGAGTTAGCGATCGCCAGTCAAAGTTCGCAGATCCGACGTACGAGTGCTTTCCGTCAACAGTGAAGGACTGAGCGAAGTGTTTTTGACAGGCTTCCTCTGAACCAATACCTTCGTATGCAGAATGCCAGCGCCAATGATCCGGGTGAAGTTTACTGAGCGCACGCTAACCTGAACCGTGATCGAATGTCGAACATATTCTAAACAACGCACCTTCTCTGGGTTGACATCACGAATTGCCAAGGGTTCATTCAGTGCTGAAAAGGACAATAATTGAATAGTTCTTGTCCATCTGATAACATCAGAATCGGGTGGTAATATTCAGACTCAATTTCCCACACTTTCTCTAGTCGATCAGAGAAGCGAGCATACGTGTGAAAGATAATACACATATTTTTCTCTAGGATCCTCCGCTTACTATGTTCTCTCGCGAATCCATTCCCGTCCGGATCTGGCGTGTTCACAGCTATTCTGATGGCGATTCCTTTCTTCGCTGCGGCGACTAGAGCGTCGTAGACTTGCTTGCCCTGCAAAACAAGAACTGTCCTCAGACTCGCAAGAGCTGAGAAAGATTGTAAAATTCCGAAACCACAGCCAGATTTTTAGTCTTTTTTTTACAGTTTCATTCACTGCCTCTAGGTCTTTTCTTTCCAAAAACTATATCGCAAGTTGCTTACATTCAGCTCAGATTCATTCATTTCAGATACACTTAGTCCACTCACATCACCCGACCACTCGTCGCACTTCTCCTTGCCCTTGCAGTCCTTATCCGAACAGGCAAATTAATATAATATTTCGAAAAACGGTCCCTATTTTCCCGTAAGTCGGTGGTTCGCCTTCTCAATCATAGTTCAAACTCACAACGCCCGACCACCCTTATCCTCCTTCAGCAGCGTCTCGTTCCATCCCTTTCGCATACTGTCTACCACATTTGCTAACGCCTCATATTCCACTTTCTATTCCATTCTGTGATCAATGTGAGCTCGAGTTGCTCAGTTCACTCACATCGCCCGACCACTTGTCGCACTTCTCCTTGTCCTCGGTCTGTTTTTGACAGGTTCATTCAATGCCTCTAGGTTTTTTCTTTCCAAATCTATATCGCAAGTTGCTTACATTCAGCTCAGTTTCATTCAGTTTCAGTAACTCTCAGTCCACTCACATCGCCCGACCATTTATCACACTTCTCATTGTCCTTTCAGTCCTTGTCCGAACATGCAAGGTAACGAGAAAGATTAAAAAAAAGCTCCTTATGTTCCCATACATCGGTGGTCTCTCTCTCATTAATAGGACTCACATCATCCGACCATTTATCACACTTCTCCTTGTCCTTGCAGTCCTTGTCCGTCTCCTCCTTCAGCAGAGTCCAGTAGTACGTGCCCATCACAATCTCCTTCTCCGCCAGGCCTGGAAATAGGATGATGCAATCAGTCTGCGTGAGTGCAATATGCAATGTCTGATCAAGATAGGTCAGGGTCTCTTTTGGTAGTCAATTGCGAAACATCTTATCAGACGAGTGAAATATCAAAATCTGAAATTCGAATGCACCAACTATTGCACTCACCAATAAGCCTCAGCCAGCATGCCGTGGTCGACGTTGTGCCTCTCTCTGTATCGTAGAGGTCGTCCGGGACAGACTCGCAGATTTGAATGCTGCAAGTATGTAATGAAGTAGGCCATCCACAAAATCAGGCAGAGAAATCGAAGGAATGGACTCAAAAAAGCAATAAAACGAACTCACTCGCAGTCAACACTGCACGCACTGTACGTGCCTGCTGCGGGGCAAGATTCAAGCGGAGGATAGGAGGGGATTGGTGGGGGGAGAACGGGCTGGTCGGTGCCTGAGACGGAAACTTTATCGAAAAGCTATTTACCAGATTCCTACCATAGTAGTAATTGTTTGTTGAGCCCTGCTGATCAAAGCCAACGATGAAGAAAACCTGAGCATAAGAAGAAAATTACTTGCTTTTTGTTCTTTCGACATCAACCCCTATTGACCGACAGCAGCCCCGAAAACATCATGTAATTGAATTGATTGGTACAATGCAAAACGACAAATTGGCAAAATATCAGTTTTGACGACTGAGCATTGACACCGCAATGGTCGTTAATGGCCTTCTCTTATCATCGATTCCTCTATTTTAATAGCGCTAGGGATTCCCTGAATGAGCGACAAAGCGCTGGGCAGTTCGATTCATGAGAATGCAAAGACCATCAACTACTCAGAAGATAGACATTCTGCAATCAAATTTCAAATTTCTAGAGCGTGTGTCTAGACCACCTCCCCCTTTGAGATTAGAGTGCTACGAAAAATAACGAAAAAAAACACTCACCCCAACCCAAACTCCCGAAGTGACGAGGAACGTGACGAGTGTTGGCAGCAACGCCACCAGCAATGATTGCCCAGCCATCCACTGATTATCGGACGGATTGAACGGGGATCACTCACAAAACGAACCAAGAATGCAGTTGAAGCAAGTGATTTGATACCCCAAAAGATTTTATAGGGAACTAGTGGGAAAATAATGAATTTGAAAACGTGAGCACGGTTCCGAGAAACATACGCCTCTTCGAGGAATCGGAAAGACAGAGAGTGCTCTACCCGCTTATCACTCGACCATTCGACTTCGTCTCAGTATTTAATGAGCGTTGTGATTACGAGATCTGACAGAGCATCAATGCGAGCACGACACGACACTGATTATCCATCATCCTTTATAAAATATCAGTCATTTCAAAGAACTGATCCGTTCGAGTTGAAATCCACTCGGAAGGTATACATCTGCAATAATTATCGAATTAAAGAAAAAAAATTAAAATTCAAAGCTCGAACAGGTGGAAACGCTGAAACTCACATTTTACTCTGCGAGAATCAATTGAAAATTAAGAATCACGTGAAAGTCGATCATCGAACCATCTCAAAACCAAATGATCACTTTATTTGTAGTTTGAAACATAGCGAAAGATGATCACACTAACCAAGGAATCATCGTGCCCGCGTGTAATCCCGCGTGAGCTCATCCCGGAATGTGCGCTTATGTTAGTGGAGTTCACGCGAAAGACGCGCCCACCGAATAACCTATTTGACTACAACGTCAAAGCAGTGAGTGTGAGATGGAGAGCGCAGAGAAAACTCGTCTCGCGCTACAGACAAGGCACTCGAAATATCCAATGCTTTGGAGTGCTGGGCGCATATAAAGAGCATTTGAAGACGAATATTTGGCTGTCGATGTTCACGCTCTTTTGCCTTCTTAGATATTTGATCCTTTCGCGATCTCTATCTATACGTGAATCCTAGTTCGATCAGATTCGAGTTTTCAGTATGGCAGCTCCACTGGCAGGCAAGTTTGCACTCGTGACTGGCGCTTCACGCGGCGTCGGACGCGGTATCGCTCTGCAGCTAGGGCAAGCAGGTTAGTGAAACGGGTTGCAGGTTCGGTCTCCACTTTCTTCTCGTTTCAACCCAATTTTGCTTACTTGCCTTTTTTAAGCCGAACTCTAGCGTGCAAACTATAGAATTGAACATTTGTTGTCTTTGCTGACCGCTTCGGCTCAACCACAATTTTCGTAGTCACTTTCCACAATTTCCCTGGTGGATAAATACTTGAAATGGTAATTGAAACTGCAGGCGCGACGGTGCTGATCACTGGCCGTGCGCCAGCTCAGTCGTTCTCCGCCACGCACACGGACTTCGTCCATCTACCCAGTCTGGAGCAGACGAAAAGAGGTTAGTGAGCTTAGAATTTCCAGAATAATGGCTTCTATTCAATTTCAGATATTGAAAGTCGCGGTGGCAAGGCGGTCGCCATCTATTGCGATCACTCTGAACCTGCCGAGGTTGAGAAACTATTCGAAAAGTTAGTTGCGCTTTCCTTTTTTTGGATATTCAAGACCTTTCGTCTCATTAAAGTTCTAATTCGCAGAGTCGGCACAATCACTGGAGATCGTCTTGACATTCTCGTGAACAATGCATTCTCCGCAGTGTCGGTTTGTTCGCTTTTTGATCAACGTTTATCTGACAAACCATTTCCGGAAGAATGGTTTACTCTGGATGAAAATCACCTAGAATATTCAGGAACTGAACAGCTCGAGTGGTCGTCCGTTCTACGAGCTTGAGCCGTCGATGTGGGACGCGTTCAACAATGTCGGCCTGAGGAATCACTACTACTGCGCAGTCTACGCGTGCAGGATCATGGCGAAACGGTATCGTTGCGTGTTGAGTTTTAAGTATTCCACTAGTTCCCCGACAGAGTAAAGCATCTGGGAATGAGTGAAACTCAATGATTCTTCCGTTAACTATAGAAGTGGCGTTTTTTTTGTTTTCTTTGTTTTTTTTCGTGTTTTTTTTCTTCCGAGAGGGGTAACGTAACGTTACCCCGTGTTTAATGCAGACGTGTCCTGTGAAAGGCGTGTACTAGCAAGTGGCTTTACTCATGAGTGTCTAATCACCGATACGATTACACTCAGAAAGTCGGGACTCGTCGTAAACATCTCCTCACTCGCCGGCCTCGCATACGCCTTCAATGTCGCCTACGGATGCGAGAGCGTCGCGGTCAGTTCTTCGTGCTGTGGTCTAGAGTTCGAAATACGAGTAGCCGTCTCTTCATTTCACTCACTCTCTCACCGGCCAGAAAGACGAGAGAGTGTGTGAAATGAGAATGTTTACCCGTATTTCGATCTCTGCGGTTGTCACAATATTCTGCATAAAGTTTACAATACATAGCTCTAAAAAAGTGCAACTACCATTGTCGAAATGTGCTAATATCCTCTCAAAATCATGAAAAATAGTGATTTTCAGATCGACCGAATGGCAGCTGACATGGCGGTGGAATTGAAAGGGACTGGTGCGTGGGATTTTTTGTGTTCTGATTCCGAACCAGATCGGAATTCTTCAGCAACCTATGAAGAATTCCGATCTGTCCTCATCTGAGCGTTAACGCTTTCCTAGATAAATTATTATTACTATTAATTCCAGGACAATTGAATTTTAAGAATAGAATGTGTGAGGATAGTAGAATAACTTTTCATTTAGGCGTCTCCATCGTCTCGCTCTGGCTCGGTGGTGTCAAGACTGAGACTGCGCAAGTCTTTCTATCGTCTGAGCACGCGACCGACTCTGTGCTATCCACGGTCAGCCGACGTTAAGCGCAATGCCGTAAAATTTTTTCGAAAATGTTCGAAAATGTGACTGTAGAGAACGAACTCCACGTTGTAATCGTCCGGACCAGTATCACGGAGCCTAATCAGTATTCGAGTCAGTCCATCAATTCTAGGACGTGGCAAACGCGACACTCATCGATGGCGAGTCGACGGAATTCGCCGGCAAGTGCATCGCCGCACTTGCTGCTGATGCTAAGGTGAGCGAAGGTTGATCAAAGTGAGAGAACTCAAAGTTATTCAAGATTATTGAGATAGAAGTGGCTGACAATTTTGAGCATCTCTCGCCATATTTTCAGGTTCATAATAAAAGCGGCAAGGTGCTGTTCTCATCCGACCTTGCGCGGGAGTACGGATTCCGCGACATTGACGGTATGTCTCGTGATAGCTCAGTGGTAGAAGTCCTGCCGGGCAAGCGGCAGCCCCGGGTTCGATTCTCTGCCCGTGCCATTACTTTTGCTATGACTAGAGTAAATCACTCAGAAGATATCAAATCTGACGGTCTCAACAAGCAGAGAAAGAATGAAACGTTCAGGCAAGATGCCGCTGCACGCTCGCTCGCTGCAGCTTGCGCTCAAACTGACTGGTAGCAGCCGCGCAGCAACGTGGACACCTGCCTGCATTCGAATCCCCAAGTCCTTCCTGCACTTTGCCAGCTACAAATTTGACTAGACATGTTCGAATTGGAATAAATTCTTTATTATTGTCCGGAAGATTTCCACTCTCAAATTTCCGTCAACTCGAAGAACTCATCCAATCGTATTTCCGAGTCGCATTCCGCTCGTAAGGTTGATAACTGAAATTATTCATCTGAGAAATCAACATCTCTGGCAAGAACTAGGCGAATTCACACTCACGTTTTGCACCGTTTGCGTGCAGCATTTGAACAGTAATATTGCGAAGAAAATAGCGAGAAACCAAAGAAAGGCAGAGAGAAGACGGAAGTCGATCATTATCAGTGTCTGAAACACAACTGACGACAGAAACACATCATCGGGATAAAAAAACGCGTGATGCTAGCAAAAACTGCTTACCGCACAAGGCATCTTGACGTAGTAATCCCGTGTGAGCTTAGCGGGAATGTCACTGTAGCAGAAAACACCAGTGTTCGTCGCCGTGAGCTCTCCGATTTCCATTCCAGTTTCTGCAAGCACGAGTTTTAAGAATTTAGAGATAAGACAAAAAAAACAGAAGACGAAAAAAACATCACGAGTTTCTATGACGTTTCAATCTTCTGTGTGTCATCCAGTATGGACACCGTTTCCTTTTTCCTATTCCACAATCGGTATCAGTCTTGATTAATGATCTCGCTAACAACAGTGTGGTTTGGCTTCCGAAGTTCAGACATCAGCGATGACAAGGATAACATACGGGGAATCGTACGTGTCAGACAACAAGGCAGACAACAATAGGCTTGAGGCTGATCACGCACGGTGATGTTGATGTAGATGTAGTGATGGGTACAAAGTCCTAACACTCACTATACTACTCGTCTTCACTCTCTCCATCCAGTAAGCATCAAGATACAGGACTTATACAGGACGATTCCTAGTGTTCTCAGACTAGCAGAATGCGTCGGCCCGAGATGTACTACTTCCTGCTTCCATTCACTGCGATCAGTCTGATTCTATACTGTCGTGTCCTTATCCAGGTACTCTCATTTTCAGTATGAACAATGTACATCATTTTACATAATTTCCTAGACAAAATCATCAAATGAAAACCTGAGAACTCGCTCCCCCCTTTTCTAGTTTACCACTATTGCTAATTGTTCCTTAGATTTTCTCGCGCCGTCGCAAGGCCGGATACTCCACTTTCTTCTACAAGATTACATGGAGTCTGGTGAGTCAAACGTATATTCGAAACATAAAAACAGCCGATTTCAGGCAATATACGACATATCCTACGTCATCTGCTTCTTCATTATCGAGATTCCACAGGTTTTTTTTGGTGTCCACCTTCCTGGACAAAAGCGTGAACATGAAATGAAATGGTTTTGCGGATGGATGGATTTTATGGGAATATTTGGAGTTGTCCGGGAAAGAACAGGAGTGCCGAGCCTCCTTATTATTGAATCTGTGATATTTGAGGACTGGCCCGAACTCTACGGGTTCTTCTATGCAACAAATGGAACGGTTATTCCTCACTTCTTCTTCGCGCAACGACTGCAATGCTTCCTGGCACAGGCAAGTCAACTAAACTCCTTACAATCATAACTTTCTATTTTTCTCAGATCTTCGGTGTGACTCTGATGGCACTGGCTCGTATGATCCAGATCAGTTATTCTTCGTCCAAGGCCTCTCAGATTCTCGCCGGCTTGTCTACAAGAGCCACAATCGCGATTCACGGAATCCCACCTCTCCTGTACTTTTTGTGAGCGGAATCGTTTTTTTCAAAGTCCACTCGAAAATCTGATGCAGATACGTCATATTCTTCCAAGAGTATCGTAGGTACGAATATGACGCCAAGGCTGGAGCGATAACGAGAAAGGGGGACGAGTGGAGCGTTGAGGTGGGTGAATTTTTCTTCTGTCGTGATGGATGGGGTACAGTTGATTGAAATAGAGATCGGTAAAGCTAGTACAAAATGCAGTAGATCTTTCACATTTCAGAAGAAAAACACATGTATTTCCAGTTCAACTCAATGGTGATCATCGTTGCCTCTACTACTGGTGCCCTCATATCGACGGTTTGCTACATCAGGCTATTCACATATTTGCGAACTCGGTTTGATACCCGAACCTTAATGATAGGGTGAGTAACGAGAGCCAGAGATTTCAGCGCCTATCGCTCCTCGAGTCAGGAAATCTCCGTCATCTGTACTTCCTTCACCCTCTTCATTGCACTCTGCGCACTGGCCGCGCACTTCCTCATCAACAAGCTGTCGCTACTAGCGGAGAATGTGAGCTTCTACTGTGATACTGATTTCAATACAAAAAAAATTGAGAATCAACATAATTCATAAGAAAATCTTGTAATTTCAGTGGGGACTCTTCTATGAGAATCGTAAACTCACCTACGCCGTTACGTTTTTCTTCGCACTCGTGAATCCCTGGTGCCTGTTTGTCACGAGCAGTGAGTAATACTCACGCGCATCGTGCTGTGCACTTTACGTTTGTCAGAGCATATCTGAGAGAACTAGCATATAAGGCTAAACTTTTAGTTTCTTTGTTATGTGTATCTTAAGATAAGAATCAGGAGAGAATGTATGAAAAACAGCCCCATCCGGAACTAGATTTTTCAAACCCAATTGAAATCAACCATATTATGGTGGATACATACCTTGGTGACAAGGTTTCGAACTATTCGGTCCACGAGTCCCACAGCCGGCTTTTAGGGATTTTCCGGTTCTGAACCCGGCTATTGCGTATCTCTGGATCCAGTTGAGCTAGAAACTTGTTCAACGGCTCAAAATACGCGCAAAAAGATGCGAAACAATATTCTTTTTAGAAATCGAATTTTCGATTTTTTTCGACAATGTTATGATTAAAAAACTAAAAAGTCATTGAAAAAATTAAAATTCCTGGCTTTCACTGGGGTGATTCCCGAGTAAATTCCTACTGAATATGAAAGAGGGTCTTCATACGTACCTAAAAAAAAAATAAAATCTTGGGTTTGGGGGGGAGTGAACTTTGCTATTTATTTTTGAAGGTCGGAAAATGCTGATTTTTCAGGATTTATCGACGTTTGAACTTACGGTGTATGATATTTCTTGAACAATCCACTCAGATAGCATTTCTACACCCTCATGCGAACAATGATCACCTTTAGAGTCGATTCCGCCGTAGTCATTTTTGGACCAAAACCATGAACCCGGGGTCATGGTCCCAAATCGACTTCAAAAGTCATGATGGAGAATCTTCAATTACTATGTGCCAATGTATACTACTGCACCCCAGTATTATACAGTAACCCATAGTACCGTATTCCGGTTATTGCAAAGTGATTTTTTTCGAAATAATATTTAAAAAGTCAGTTATCGATTCCATAAACGGCAGATTACGGCACTATGGGTTACTGTATAATACTGGGGTGCAGTAGTATACATTGGCACATAGTAATTGAAGATTCTCCATCATGACTTTTGAAGTCGAATTGGGACCATGACCCCGGGTTCATGGTTTTGGTCCAAAAATGACTATGGCGGAATCAACTCTAATGGTGATCATTGTTCGCATGAGGGTGTAGAAATGCTATCTGAGTGGATTGTTCAAGAAATATCATACACCGTAAGTTCAAACGTCGATAAATCCTGAAAAATCAGCATTTTCCGACCTTCAAAAATAAATAGCAAAGTTCACTCCCCCCAAACCCAAGAATTTATTTTTTTCTTAGGTACGTATGAAGACCCTCTTTCATATTCAGTAGGAATTTACTCGGGAATCACCCCAGTGAAAGCCAGGAATTTTTATTTTTTTAATGAGTTTTTAGTTTTTTAAACATAACTTTGTCGAAAAAAATCGAAAATTCGAATTCTAAAAAGAATATTGTTTCGCATATTTTTGCGCGTATTTTGAGCCTTTGAACAAATTTCTAGCTCAACTGGGTCCAGAGATACGCAATAGCCGGGTTCAGAACCGGAAAATCCCTAAAAGCCGGCTGTGGGACTCGTGGACCGGATAGTTCGAAACCTTGTCACCAAGGTATGTATCCACCATAATATGGTTGATTTCAATTGAGTTTGAAAAATCTAGTTCCCGGACTCATACATTCTCTCCTGATTCCTGTG
>LS520527.1:16492-42282 GCA_900490845.1 Pristionchus japonicus
TAGCTCAACTGGGTCCAGAGATACGCAATAGCCGGGTTCAGAACCGGAAAATCCCTAAAAGCCGGCTGTGGGACTCGTGGACCGGATAGTTCGAAACCTTGTCACCAAGGTATGTATCCACCATAATATGGTTGATTTCAATTGAGTTTGAAAAATCTAGTTCCCGGACTCATACATTCTCTCCTGATTCCTGTGTTAAGTTGTACTACAAAATTGTTTAACTTTCCTAATTTTTTCAGAAAAGAGAGAATGGCAGTTTTAACGGTATTTTCAGGCGAAATTCGCGCTGGCGTTCTACGCCCTCTGATTCGAGTGTTCCGAGCAAGAACGGCGATTCCATCAACTGAAACTGCGGGGTCACAGGGCATGCCAGCGACCGCGACAGCGCTGAATAGAAGCCAAACTATGCCCATCTAAAAAATTTCATGATCCTTTACTTCCCCTAAATTAATGTCCTAGTCAGTTACAATGGAACAATATATTTTCGAAATTAGAACAATTTTGTAGGTACCAGAAGAGAAGCGAAAAACAGATACATAACATCTCTATTTGCGATAGATAAGAAGAAAAAGAGATTACTAAAGTACATCGTTAGAGTTATCATTATTTTTCTGTTAACCATTGCGTGATGATTTTGCCTCCCACTATCATTAGTCGCATTCACTGTTCTCGTCTATCAATTGTAGTCAGTTTTATTGTGTTTTACTTGAGCTACTCGGATACAGCTTTGCAGAATCCGTTCTGTTTTCATGAGTAAGTGAAAAGTACACTGATTTTTTTCTTAATGGTCGAGCTGTCAGGATGGGTGCTAGTATATGCAACCCTACAAACACACATATCGCCCATCAAAATAGACGTGAGAAAAATAACAATTTGTTGTATATCTTATAAATTGAGACGAAGGAATGTCGGAGGGATCCTCGAATTCCCTCAATATCTTGTCTACTGCTACAGCACTAACCGTGTAGGTAGCCAGGTTGCCCCCCCATGATAACTCGTTTGAAAATACAATACAGAGAAAATCATTAATTTTAATGATATGATGATTCTCTCTATGAACAACTTGCTTATTCCAGTGCAATACGTGATTTGACTACGCAAGTCGCAATCTCAACCAAAATTGACGAGAGTCTGGAGAAAGAGAAGAATGAGAACCTCGCCAAAGTGAAGATTCTCTTGCTTGGTGACTCACTGTTTCCCATTCTGCTCGTATTCAATATTTCAAGGTGGTGCGGATGCGGGAAAGTCGACAATTCTGAAGCAAATGAGGTTTAGTGCGAAATTCCGGCCGCATTATTTAGGATTTTCAGGATTCTTCACATGAATGGGTTCAGTGCGGACGAATTACACAGTTTTCAAAAACATTTGCGTGCCAATATTGTCCAGGTATTTGCAGAGAAAGTACAATTTTATCAATGATTCAGATTTTCCACGAATTGGCCATGGCAGTGTGCGACAACGTTCCCGAAATTGCTGATCATGAAAAGGTTTGATTTCTATTGCAATTCGATTCGGAGGACGTAATCACATAGTGAAATTAGAGCGAAAACAAGGTTACAGGTAGGGAAAAGATAGAAAAGCCGCTAGTGAGAGACTAGAATGGGATGTTTCCTAGAGAATGCGCGGTTGGACGTTTCGGTCCATTGGGTCGCAGACGCCCAACCGCCTCACGATGGGTGGACCTCGTCAGTACGACGCCCATCGTGAGTGGTGTACAAAAAGATGGGGAGTNCTAGCTCAACTGGGTCCAGAGATACGCAATAGCCGGGTTCAGAACCGGAAAATCCCTAAAAGCCGGCTGTGGGACTCGTGGACCGGATAGTTCGAAACCTTGTCACCAAGGTATGTATCCACCATAATATGGTTGATTTCAATTGAGTTTGAAAAATCTAGTTCCCGGACTCATACATTCTCTCCTGATTCCTGTGTTATAAGACACTTTTTGAGAAAGTGAAAATATCCTTGGCAAAGTTGAAAAATCGATTCCCCTCAAAACTCGCATGGAGGTAGTACCCCTCGAGTATAGCTAACCTGCAGCTTTTGGAATCGCCTGGGTCGCTCTCCGCCGAGTGGCGGTGATGGCTACAAACTACCGTAACCCTAACGACTTTGCGCATACGCAATCGTTTCGAACGAGCAAGGGCGCAAAAAATGCACAAAATTCAGGCAGCCATACACACCAAGTTACATCCCAATCGCTTTGAAACTCGATGAGAAAAATCAATTTTTCGAAAAAATATTCCGTTTTTAAATTGCGGCTCGTCCGGGAGTTATGAAAGATACCTTTTTTATTTGATTAATCGGAAGATAAACTATCCTTCTTGCTTCCATGCAAAAATGAACGAAATTTAAAAATACGTATTTAGCCAATTTCGGCAAAGAACGCGAATAATTTCGAATAAAGTCAGTTCTTGATAGGCCAACATACCGTATCCAGAATAGAACAAACGCTGCAGCTCGACAACACAGCTTAGTTTTAGCTTTTCTTTAAGGCTGCGAATGGCTGTAAGTATCAACGATTCTAATGTGCCCATTGAAAGTTTTTTTTGCTTCCGTTGTTTACTTAAAAATTTAGTCAGTTCACGATAGTTTAGCCAATTGAAAACTGTCTTTATTCGAAATTATTCGCGTTCTTTGCCAAAATTGGCTAAATACGTATTTTTAAATTTCGTTCATTTTTGCATGGAAGCAAGAAGGATAGTTTATCTTCCGATTAATCAAATAAAAAAGGTATCTTTCATAACTCCCGGACGAGCCGCAATTTAAAAACGGAATATTTTTTCGAAAAATTGATTTTTCTCGTCGAGTTTCAAAGCGATTGGGATGTAACTTGGTGTGTATGGCTGCCTGAATTTTGTGCATTTTTTCCGCCCTTGCTCGTTCGAAACGATTGCGTATGCGCAAAGTCGTTAGGGTTACAGTAGTTTGTAGCCATCACCGCCACTCGGCGGGGAGCGACCCAGGCGATTCCAAAATGTGCAGGTGAGCTACACTCAAGGGGTACTACCTGCACACGAGTTTTGAACCGGATCCATTTTTTACACTTTGCCAACGTTATGAACAAAACTTTTCACTTTCTCAAAAAGTGTCTTTTATGTTATATATGTGGGTCATAGGTCATATGGTTATACATATATGGGTCGCCGCCCAAGTTGGACAGCTTTGATTGAGATTCTGACGGTTGCTGTTCACTATTCGTTGCTATTCGTAGTGGGTGTATTTTTTCAAAAAGCAAATGCAAAAATCATTAAATTGAATAAAACGACGTAGAACTATGTAATTACAAAGTAATCGATGAAATCTCGAAGGAAAAGACGCTCGATGATCATATCAAATGATATCAAACGACTTCCTTGCTCGTCACTTGGAAAAGATAATTCATACGATCGCGTCAGGTTGATCATGTTCATCTGTACTCATAAAGATATGATTTTGTCAATTAAGTAGACCTTTATCAAGTATAGATTGGCAAGTGTTGTAATCAGAAGGGGATACTCGGTGATTCTCGGCATTGGAAGATCTTGGGTTATCGGTGAAATCACGAAGGATAAGTAGCTCGATGATCATCGTGTTGTATACTCCAAATCAGAACAATTGTTATCATTGCTGTAACTGCTGCGAAAATGCCGAAGCATCCATTGGGCCTACATTGATCGTCTTTGTTTGGTTAAAATGCCGATTTCCGATCAGAGCTTTGCTGAATCGCTTTTTCGAACACTGATATTGAAAATTTCAACTCACCGATAGCTCGCAACTCCGAGCAGCACAATAAAAGCATCAAGCATTGGGTATACCGTTAGCGAGAACGAAACCAAGTTTGGAATTACATTGATTCCTGTGTTTCTATCTGTGCGTAGTATTCGCCACAGGCAATACCAGTATGCGCCATCGGCAATGAGAGTATCCCTGCACATGGCGCGTAAACAAAAAGCATGGGAACGAGTAACTAAAATAAGTTAGAGTTCATCCGGCTTTTAGAGAATCAAACCTGTATGATTAGAAGATAGAAGAGTTGTTTCTGAAGGTTCTTTGTGGCCAAGCTCAGGTGCGTCGCATATTTTCTGAATTTGCCCTTCATTTATCTCCCTCGACGAAAGTCGCGCATACTCTGAATGTCTCACAATCGCCACCGAGCAAAATATTATGACAGATAGGAAAAAGGCTTGAACCGAATCAAACGCTAGGGAAACAAGTGCGGCTCGAATGCGGAAGTGACCATCGATCTAAGGTGCAGTTTTGATATTTTTCAAAAACGTTCACAGACCCAGTACAGCTGTGCAAGGTACTCCGTGCTTACGTATTTTCCTTCAAAGAAAGGCTTGAGGTATGCAACTGCTTCGCTATCGGGTGTGTAGAAGTGGTAGGAACCCCAACACCTGGAGAACTCTCTCTCTCTCCATTTTATTTCATTGTCTTTCTGCTATTCTAACTCGTTTTTGTAAACATGGCAAAAGCATGGAATATAAATGAGAAGCTTGTGCTGACCAGGCACTGCTCTCAAGAGCCACTGTCAACAGTACAATTAAGACCGTATTGAATCGTGTGTAGGCGGCGGTTTTCTGAGGCCTGAAACTCATGAATTTCTTTTGTCTTTCTCCATTTTCTTCGAACATTTCCAGAGCGATTAATCGATAGATAAAGAGGTGCATGAGAAGAGGCATCGTCTGTGAAAACGTTGCTGCATAGTAGGCGATCGAGAACTGAAAGCAGCCAATTGTTGAAAATTCTTGGAGAGAAACACCTTTGAACTCCAGGCTCCAGTAGCGAATATCACGAAAGCATCGCCATACGTGCAAACGATCTGTTAATTTTGGTAAAAAATGCCGAAATCAAATCAATCGCACAGGCATGACTGCAGCATGGATTAGCGCAAACCAGATGTCGTTCAGGACGAACGCGATTAGCAGATATCGATAATTGCCCATGCATTTAGGCGAGCGGGTGACGATCAGGTAAAGGAGGAAAGAGTTGTCGAGAAGGGCAAGGACTGAAGTAGTATTCTGTTTCTGCACCTTTGAGTGAGCAATTAGAAACGCACCGAGATTGACGCGTTCTCCAAACGACAGTATGTTGGAGGCAATTGTGTAAGCATTCATGAGGAAGTGAATGAATAGCGAAGCGGTCGATTGGTATTCATCACAGATTAGCATTTCCCAAGCTGTTTTTCGTATGGCTAATTACTGATAACTGTCTGATGACGCATGGTTGGAGTGTGCATTCGGTAAACCCGTGTATCACAGAATGTGGCTCTAGCTAAATTCACCACAAAGTGAATTCTCGCAACTTTCAAGTGCAAACAACAGTTGCTTTATCATCGAGGTTAGGATCACTGAGGGCCTCTTCATACATCTTTCTGCCTCTGCACTTACATTGAATCGCTATCCTCGTCTGGAGAGCTGGGCTGCTGAAATTTCAACCGGTGCTTCATCTTGCGTTTTCGATCATCTCTGAGACCTTGGACATTGACCAGACGTTCATCGCATCGTTATTAGTAACATTATCAAGGTTGACATTTTGCTTACTTCCTGTTACCATGTGCAAGGATAGATTATGGTCAGGTTTCACTTCCCGCCAATTCACAACATTCCAAATGAGGTAGCTTCTGTATTACAGTTCGGTGGAAGCAAAGCGAGCTGGCACATATGCAAATTGTTCCTTCCCTGTCGGTGGAAGTAAACCGGTCACCTCTTTCGTCCCATTCACCGCCATTCGCTTGCCGGTGACGCAGAAGAGCAGGATCATCATCAGCAGTCCGACGCACTCAACCACCGACACGACGGACAGTCCGAGCCAGAGACCAGCCTGCCCGCCCAGGTCGTTGATCGCTTGCGGGATCTGAATTTAGAGTCGCGTGAAATCCCAAGAAGCACTCAGGTTCTCTGATAATATTCATATTAGGATCAATGTTGTCGGGTTCGCATTGAGCGTGTGTTCAGTGTATTATTGGAGTTGAATCATCCAATTCAAGCAGAAAAGGTTACCGAATAGGAAGCGCTCTCCGTGAGCACTTGATACTCGAGGGTCTCGTAGTAGACGTTGACGATCATCCCGTTCTTCTTGTACCTAAGAAATATCAATTTCTCCATAGTATGAGGCAATTTTTTGAAGCTCTACTAACCAAGTCTTGCAATCATCGACGCTCTTGAAGTTCGTGTTCCACGACTCACATGAACCTTTCTGAGAGTGAAATCGTCATTAACACACTGATGATCATGGACTTACTCCCGGCGTAGCTGTCATGCTACCATCGGCGACTGCGCTTCGCTTCACTCGATTGTTGGTGCCAATCTCGAACGGGCCCGATGTGCCCTCTCCAACCTCCTCGACTCTGTTACATTTGATGCCCGTTGTTCCGGTCTCCCAGTTGCGGACGTTCGGTCTGTAGATGTAGCTGCTGGCGAGGCCGGCATTGTTGAAACAGTTGAAGAACTGATAATGAATTGTCAAGGCCAATCTGAAACCATTCAAACGTACGTCCTCGCACTTGAAACCATTCAAACGTACGTCCTCGCACCTCCCCGAGTACGTGCCCGTAGTCGGATAGCGATAGTTTCCACAGTTGTAGCTGCAAGGCCAGCTCAAGTACCAGACAGTCTCGAGTGATGCCTTCGTGACTTTGGGCTTCGGACACCTGCCAAAGTACGTGGTCGATTAGATGAAGACCAAAGCGATTCCTACCCTGCCCTGTATGGATGATCAAGTATGAACGATGCCGGGTCCATTCGCATAATTGCTTCGAGAATCGTGCAGTTGGTGACTGTAAAGTGACCGTTGAAGAATAGGGCGAACACCGCACCTACTCAATTCCGATCCGGTTGGGATGGTCACAGGCGGCACTACAGCAGTTATTTTCACCCGCTCTGCAGCACATTCGTCGCTGCTCGGATACTTGTCCCGTGCATTCCAGTTCGGCCAATCCGGTCGCGCGGTTGCGCAGCCCTCGTTCATTCCCGTGCGGAACTTGGCGAATGCGAAGTTCTGAAAACTTCACGACCTTCACAAATTCACATTTTGCTGGTGTTTGTGCTAGACCCACATCGCGGCAGTTGACATCCGGAGTCGAGTAGGGTGCCTCGGGCAGTCGACCTCCTCCCGCACACTCGTAGAAGCACGGCCAGCAAGTCCACCACTCGGACGAGTAGGAAGGATCACACTCGAACAGGGGCCTGAGTTTTTTTATTCATTCGATAAGGGGGAATCTGCCTTGTGAACTGACATGCACGCATCCTGAGATTGGGACACCTTGAACTTCTTTGCGCCTGTGATTCCATTCGGATAGTTGACGAGCGCAGTCTGAAATAGCATTTCTTCTTAACAAGAATAAAATTTAGTCTTACGTATTTCGCATCCAGTGTGTAGTCAGGGCACATAGTCGTTGTGGTCTCCGTCGACGCTTCTGTTGATACTTCGGAAGACGGTGAGGACGGAGTAGTTGGGACAGTAAGCGGAAGCGGTGTTGTCGTTGTCGTTCGGCTTTCCTGAACATGGAAAGGACTGATCTAAATTGCAAAACCGAAAAGAACCTGTTCCTGCTTCTGGTTCTTCAGCTGGTCCGTCGTTCCGACGCCGACAGTGTAACCGAAGGCAGGGTAGGTCAGGACCTGAAATCAGAGCGTTTCCTAGAATGCGCGTGACGCAATGTTCACTTGCTTGCAACATGAAGTGCTCTCAGTTCGAACACAAAATGTTGAAAGAATCGTTCTCGGTCTCTTACCGATAACACCGATCTGAATCGGGTCTCATTGCAGGCCGGTTTGTACCCGCAGTCGTCCATCTGGTTCAGATTCTTCTCGACCGCGTTCTGCTGATCTCCGCGATGGGTGGCGATGCAACTCGCTGGAATAATCTTCTGTTCGTCTTCTGATTCACACTACGGAGATCCATAGATCTAACGCTACGTCACTACTGCACAGTCGTGAGCACTTTTCGGCAACTCATCGTCGTTGAGCATCTCATTTTTCCTTGATTTTTGAAGTTCTTCTTACCATGCTCGGAAGTACTGCACCAAGTCTCATTGTCCGCCTTGCGATATTGAGGATGAGCGCAGCCGCATCGCTTCAATAAAAATAATTTCGAATCTACAAAAAAATCTATGATGTCTTGTCTTATTCAACACATATTACACTACTATAAATTAATAATTAGAAGTCATCCCCCATTTTGCTGAAGATGTTTGAGCAAACTCAACGCTAACTAGGCTGTGACGGAAAGACCCAGAGATCTCAACATCACTACGTCTTGCGCACACTTCGCCTCCGCTCTCGCAACCCTCCTCTTCCATTCATCAATTATTCATCTCACCGCGACGATTTTCTTCTGCATACACGTAGCGAAGCAGACATCAATCGTATACGGTAGATCGGAGTAGTAGTTCAGTTCACGATCGATTTCGTTCACACAGTCACCGTACGGAGCTTTTGCGCGTTCGATTCGGGACTAAATCAATTTGAAGCAGGTGGACTATAATGCAGTTTTACTTTGGAAATCGCGATGGTATCCCACACCGACGTTAACGCCTCTACTGTCCAAGTCGACGAATGAATCCTGCTCGTTGAGGGTCATCCTAACGCCGATTCGCGAGGTGGTAGGGAGGTAATCAGATTTGAAGGTGAGGGAGTCGGCGAGCTGAAGTTTTTCTCATTTCCCTTGACGAATGGAAGTTTTATGTTCAAATTCAGTAACAAATTCGACTTACATTAGCAGTCAGAATGAGTCGCAAGCCATGGGCGAGTCCAGTTCTGAAATTGACTGTACGGTTCCGAAAATTAGGGAAATGGTACCGAGTGATGGTCCGATTTCCGCCTCTGTACGCGAAACAGCGACCGTAGATCGGGTCGGGAACCGGCTCGATCGCTCCGCTTAATTGTATAACTTTGATAAGCATCTTTCTTCCATTTCTTGATCTATTGAACATTGTAGGTTATGAGGTGGTGCTACCACGCCATGCGCTTTTACAGTCGTACGACAACGCTTGGTGGGGTCTACTGTAAAGGCCAGCTGTTATAGGGAATGAACTCGGGTGAAACGTATTCGTAAGATTGCACTCCAGATGATAATGATTCGGAAGAGACTCACGCATCACAGGTCTGCCCAGCAAACAGACACTCCGTCACGAGCTCCTCCATCTTGTACGTGGCAGGCGCTTTCTGGTCCTCCGTGAGCTTCGCAGCAAGTAATACAAGAAGGTCATTGGCCCGGTCCAGACGATCGTATCGATCAAGACCCTGCCAATTAGCTTCAATATTCGCCCCTCAGGAGATGAAGTACCCGGAAGCCGAATTCGTTCGTGCCCGCTGTTTCTTGTTCAGCAGCCTTGTACTCATCCAGCATCTTCTTGATCTCTGAGAACTCCTGATTCTGGTTGACGACGCTGAGCTTGAACGGGTTGAAGCTGCAGAAGGTCACGTCGGGGAAGGGCTGAAACTCAATCGTCTTGAAAGCTCAGAGCAAATCATCGACATCGGCAAACTGAAGAGGCTTGTACTGAAACAACGTCTAGGTGAGAAGAGGCGGAGAAGTGTTGATGAATGACTGTGGTAATGCTCGAAGGGGAGCAGACCTGCGACGAGAAAACGATCGAGGTCGCCATATCGGACGGGAAGGAGAGGTACTTCAGAATGATCGCGACGAGTTGGTAGATGAACATGACAATGCTCAAATAGAGATGTTAGAGATGAATGCTGTCCAAGATGGAACTCACAACACCAGAAAGACTATAAACCAGAAGAATCGGAGCCATCTCGATTCGGAGTACGCTATGTTCCTCACGCACGCCACAGTTGACCAAGCCGCAAAATCAGCGAGGATTGTAGTCACTTTTACCATCTATTCTCTGGGGGAAAGTGACTGAGAGTGACGGACTGAAAGAGCGGGGGCCGTAGTACCGACCGTGCAAGATGTTGGACATGGTAGTCCTGGGTGATTCTACTCCCACGATTCTTTGAAAGCGTTTTTTGCTGTCTCTAGCTTCCGCGAAGAGAGCGGAGTCGGGAATAAAAGGGCGATGATCTCGGACGAATTGTTATACTGTATGTGCAGTTTCGTGTTAGCGAGTCGGTATTTATGGACGGAACAGTTGGTAAAAAAATCTTTTTTCTACTCAACGGGGTTATTCAAGGCGATATTCTCAATGTCATCATTGCGTATTCTCGGATCTTGTGATGACAATCACGTCGTCAGACGAAGACTAATCAAGCGAATAGAAGAAGCGGTGAGCATGATATGTGTGTTATGCTCGATGTTCGCTTACGCATTCTGAGAATAATATTTTTATCGTGGCGCTTTTGCTCCATTATGCATGCTGGTGCGAGCGAAAGGAAGCAGTGCGCGGTACGGAGGAAGGAAGACAAAGTTGATGATTGGAGATACGAGTGAAAACACGCTACACGACTGAACAAAATGTTCGAATGATAGCGTTTTCCAGAGTTATCTCACCATCATGATGAATCTCTCGGAAACCTCACTGCTCCATATTTGCATATCAGTGCGTTCGGGTAAGAATCACCACTTTCAGATAAAATCCGTACAGCAAAAGAAAACACCCCGGTTTTTCGATTGATTATGGTCGGTCTTGACCACCTACATGGACTACAGTGAATATTTTAATCATGCAATCTTAATTTGCATAGATAATGAGGGTCAAAGTTAAGCATATTTTTCAGTTTTTAAAGTGCAAAAGACATGAACCTTAACCAAATCGCCTGAAAATCGAAACTTAAGGTCAGTTTTAAGTGCTGAACACGTCGGTGATATTGATTTTCCCAAATTACTGAAATTTACATATTCATGAAAACTTCAAACTCGTATTTCTCGAGAACGGAGAAATACCCCTCTCCAGTTTTTTGATATGTTGTTGCGCTTGACTAGAGCTTCAAGTATCACCCGGACATGACCCTTATTTTGTGTGTCTTCGACCTTAAATCCTTAAAGAACTAAGGCGATCCTCTCGAAAATAACCCTCATTCCTCCTCATTTCCCTCTCGATTCCCTTTCATTCCACCCCATTCGCGCACGCTCGTGCGGTCTGGAATGACCACACCATTCATTCCTCTCTCTCCACACCGCGCGGGCGCGCGCGAATCAGGTGGAATAAGAGGGGAATGAGGAGGAATGAGGGTTATTTTCGAGAGGATCACCTTAGTTCTTTAAGGATTTAAGGTCGAAGACACACAAAATAAGGGTCATGTCCGGGTGATACTTGAAGCTCTAGTCAAGCGCTACAACATATCAAAAAACTGGAGAGGGGTATTTCTCCGTTCTCGAGAAATACGAGTTTGAAGTTTTCATGAATATGTAAATTTCAGTAATTTGGGAAAATGAATATCACCGACGTGTTCAGCACTTAAAACTGACCTTAAGTTTCGATTTTCAGGCGATTTGGTTAAAGTTCATGTCTTTACACTTTAAAAACTGAGAAATATGCATAACTTTGATGATTAAGATCCATGCTAATTAAGATCGCAAGATCAAAATTTTCACTGGAGTCCATGTAGGGGGTCTAGACCGACCATAATCAATCGAAAAACCGGGGTGTTTTGTTTTGCTGTACGGGGTGGTGGCGGATCTTACGCGAACGCACTGATATACGCCAGTGCCCAGACAACTCCTCCTACAGCAACTCCACTGGGCAGAAGCATTTGATAGGTGAGCGCCTGTAATCGAAAATCGGTGTCCAAGTGGCCTGTCCAGACTACTTGGAGAGACCGACTATTTGGCGGGAACTTACACGGGCAATGAATTCGTGGTGTCGTTTGTCGGTTTCTGAAGCGTTCTGGAGCCAAACATCAAACAACAAGCTTCCAATCGATCGCTTACCGTGCTTGCTATTAGCACCAAAAGTTTTCCTCTAACAATGAAGATAAGCAGAACGACAATGGGTGAAATAATAAGGTGAGATGTGATTAGAACACTTGAGCGAACGTTTCCGAAAACTGAAAACCCTGCAATGTCCCGGCTTATAAGAAATGCTATGAAAATAGCCAACTGGAAACTGTGTATCCTTCTAGATAAAGTCGCGTAAGCACTTCGCTTTGGGCAACTTCCTCCTCGAGGTAATATTCGAGCTGGATGCGACGATATCTTTGCTGATTAAAAAAACTGGGCTGTATCTAACCGTTTGCGGGACCATCACAAGGTATGAAAGACCGCATACGAGCCATACTTGCGTGATCGAGACCGTCGTCTGGAACGAAACCGTGTTTCGGATGACGTACAGTCGAAATGCGAAAGAGAACAGAAGAATAATGCTTGATTGTTGGACGAGATTAACGTGTAGCGCTGCAATATGTGTTGCAATTACGGTCTTTCTCCATATTTTAATGTAAACTTGACTGAATTGATAAATATTTCACTAATGACTGCATGAATGTTACGCGAAAAAACCGGAAATGGAGTTGTGAATCTCACCAAGACATAATCGACAGATATTTTGGCAGATTAGTGAACAAGGGCCAATAAAGACGAAAAACACCTCATTGTTATGTACGACTGTCCTGAAGTAAATGAATTCCGTGAAAAGGTGCGCTTGAGACGGAAAGCAGAGAAAAATCGTTCGTTCAAAAAGAGAAGAGCAAGAGATACGTCACCTGACAGTTCCCAAGGCGCTAGCAAATGCGGAGGCTAAGTCGATCAAAGCATTGTTCAAAAGAAAAACTGAATATAGTCGCAGTTGGTTTGGAGTTCTGTTGTATGGAGTATTATGCCTATTTCGAGTTTAAAACAACCTGCTCGCAATCGCAAATATGAATAGGATGTTGAATACTATCGAGAATGAATCAAGAGTCAACGTAATAGCGAAATTAACTTTATCGTTGAACGTTAGCATTAGAGTGGCGAGATGGTAAATATGAACAAAGTACAGACCCCGAGCATCACACGGTTGTCTGAGCAAATGGCAAATGGGTACGCACTGATCATGACCATTCCACACCACATAGCATTTGGCCACGATAGAAAATGCCAGATGACTATCAGTTATCACTTCACGGCGCAAGCCTCTTTTGACGAATAGCATTGTCAAATGATTCCGAAAAAATGTCAAATTCAAGCGTCCTCTGGTAGCTAAGAATATCGAATGTAGATTATTTTGTTGGACAAATATATGGCATACAATGTAATGGATCACTTTATAAATTGTATCCTACCGAAAAAAAATTTCATCTTACGAAATTTTCAAAAAATTAGAGATGACAATAAAACGCTATTCAATTGCTTGCAATCCTATCGGCGTTATTTTTCGTATCAGTTCACTGGCACTTAATTTGCATCCCTCTGCAGATTGTTCGAGAAATGAAAATATTATGCACAATCAGACATGGATCAGGCCTTACGATTCATCCTTTGACGCTGTAGCTGCCAGCTTTTCGATGGTCACTATCAACGCTATGATTATTGTTACCGAATCTAATGCTTTCCATTGTACAACATACAATGTTCAGGTGATACAAAACAGTGCTGAATGTCCGAGATGGAGCATTATCCTCAATTCTAATACGATCACTATTTTCTTACAGTATGATTTCACTATTTTCTTACAGTATGATTTCGAGCACTATCGACTCTTCGAACTTATCTCGGGCATTTTTCGCCCTGACCAGTTCATGCGCGGCTCTTGGAATGATATTCAACTCGCTCATTTTTGTTGCAACCGTTAAAACGAGGCGCGTCTTTATACCTTGAATTTTGTCATTGTGGATAGTAGATCATTGAGATCCACCAGCAACATTCTAATCGCCATTAGTGCAATTGCGGATGTTTTCCATCAAGTTAGTTCGAAGACTGCACACGAATTCAAATCGATTCAGTCTGGAACATTGATGGCTTTTCTCCCGTTCATTTTCGACACATTCGTCGAAATCGATCAGTTGTACTGCGACATGATCATGGTTTTGTGCAGGTTATTGTCCATATTGTTAATATTCTTCAGTTCATACCCGAGATGGGCGTAGCGACTGGCTGTGCTTGTATGTTGTGCATCGGTTTCGATCGTCTAATCTCGACTAAATTCTCGATTCGTTATCGCATGATGAATGCTACATTTTACCACGCGGTTAGTTGGCTAAGAACATAGTTGCTGAATCTAATTTTTACAACATTACCCTATCAGATCTTATCGTACAAATTCAGATCCTCTCCATATTCATTACCACCTACTGCGCGTATCTGCTCGGTATTATGGCTCTGTTCTATCGGAAGCGGTGAGCTCAAGATTCACTTCTAACTGTGAATTTGACTTTATTCAGATCGGTGATTTGCGACTTGTTGGAACCGTATCCTGACTCGGGCTATGAGTGGTTTTCCCTGGGGAATGTAACTATCAATATGACTAGTGTCGTTGTCTATCTGATCCTGTGGCTGACACTGCGTTCGCAAGCTGGTTTGTGTAAACAAAAGTGAAAAAAGTAAAAAATAGAATAGCTTATCTTTCGCAGACTCCACAGTGATGAATCGAATCGTACGATCATTGCTCACGATCGTTGTACTGAAAGTGGGAAGTTGGATGCTCACTCCCTTCTTTCACGCGTTCATTCAATCGCTACACCTTGACTGTAACAGTGTACTCCGTAGCTTGAAGAAAACACACTTGTTCAGCAAAGCAGAACTTTGCCTGGTTCTACTTTAGTGCATTTTTCGATAACGCCGCAATCGCCTCTAAATTCTGGATTTACTACTTTACGAGGTTTTTTCTCTCTTTTTGACGTGAATGCCATTTTTGCTAGCTCCGACTACCGATCAGCTCTCAAATCGATCTATTTCAAGAAGAATGTCTCATCTCCTGTGACGAGCTTAGTGAAACAACAAGAGATCGTTGCCAAATAATCCTCGATTTTTAAAATACATTATTTTGAAACAAAGCGCTCAGAGATTGATTTACCAATTGAGCAAAATGAGTACAATTTTGCACGAGAGCCACAATTTCTTAAGAGACCGGATCGGTAAAAATCGAGTATTCTGACCTACCCCCGGACACGTTCCTCTCGGAACGGGACCAACCAGCCCATACTCTAGCATTAGGAAGGTCAAGGCCCTGCAATGTCAGTAGTACCTCTTATCAGTGCCTCCGGCTATTCATATGAGAGAAATCAAAATTCCAATTAAAAAATATAAAAAATCATAAATTCTCAACCTGGAGAGATAGAAAAAATCACTTTTGCGATGCAATAGGGGTCCCCTAAGGTTGCATAAAATCAGTTATTCATAAGTACTGCAAGTTCTAAAAACATAAATTCTGAGAACAAATTTCGTTTTTCGTTTGAAATCTGAGGTAAACCCCAAAAGACCCCGACCGCACTAGGTGCATAACGTAGCTCAGTGAGTGCACTGAGTGACTATGCTATGTTTCTATTTTTCCTGATTTTCACGCTCTTTGTATTTCTCATGGAATTTGTACAATCAGTGGAATTGTAGACATTATATTTAATTTTTCATTTACTCTCTGGGAGATTCCTGGAACAAACCACTCAAATAGTGATCCTAGACCATCATGCGAATTATCATTACCATAGGAGTCCATTCCGCCATCATGAGTTTTTTGACCCATGACCCGGGGTTCATGGTCTCAGAGCCACCCACCACCATGAACCCGGGGTCATGGTCCGAAATGGAGATGGAAAGTCATGATGGAGGAACTTCAGGTACTATACGTCAAAGTGTAGCACAGTACTATAGCAACCTACCGTAATCGGAGATACCGTAATCAGTACGCTGTGGAATCGAGAAATATCTTTTCAAAGAAAATTCAGAAAAAAATCAGTTTGCGATAGCTATATTACGGTATCTCTGGTTACGGTATGATAGTTGGCCACTGTGCTACACATTGACGTATAGTACCTGAAGTTCCTCCATCATGACTTTCCATCTCCATTTCGGACCATGACCCCGGGTTCATGGTGGTGGGTGGCTCTGAGACCATGAACCCGGGTCATGGGTCAAAAAACTCATGATCGCGGAATGGACTCCTATGGTAATGATAATTCGCATGATGGCCTAGGATCACTATTTGAGTGGTTTGTTCCAGGAATCTCCCAGAGAGTAAATCAAAAATTAAATTAAATGTCTACAATTCCACTGATGGTACACATTCCATGAGAAATACAAAGAGCGTGAAAATCATTAAAAATAGAAACATAGCATAGTCACTCAGTGCACTCACTGAGCTATCTGGTTGATGCAAAAGTTTCTTTCTTTTTTTAAACTTTAGGAGATCGACCACAATTTGCTCGCCGCGCATCCAATTGCTTCATGGTTTTCTGTAGTCTGTCAGGGCTTGGATACCCTTTCTAGCGCACACTACCTAAAGTCAGTCTGCTCATTGAGACGGGAGTACTATGCACCCAAAGTGTGATTGGCCGATTTGCACACTGACAATTCATTCAATTGCCATTCCGCGGGCATGTTAGCTACACCCAAATTCAAATCACAGTTGCAGTTCATAACCAACGAGGGATCATTTATAGGTGGAATTGGGTTCCTAGCGCAACGCACCCGCCTGTACAACCTCCATGTTCAAAATAAAAATTTTCAGAAAATAATGTAAATCAATTTATGCAACCTCCTAGTCATTGTAAAGGAGCTGACAATGTCAGCTATCTAAAAATTCGAAGTAGCTTGCATGCCTATTGTCAAATTTTATTTGTAAGAGAACACGATTATCCTGCGGATAACTACATTTTTTGAAAGGCATAGGCCTAAATTTGGTCATGGAAAAATGTTATCTGTCGTTTCCCTGCTTCCCGCAAAGGCTGGGAACCGGATCTTTTGTGGTCAATCGAACGAGTTAGTCGTCCCCTATCACTCCCTGAAAGGGCTTAATTTTAAGACGTCGGGTGTTTATACAGGAGGTTGCGAACAAGATCCTACCAAAGAGCAAATATTTTCCATTTTTTCTCATTTCATGTTCTAAAATTATTTTCTCTTGTTCTATGCAATCGTGATTCGGCACAAACCTACTACGGTAATCCCACACCAACCCCCTAAAATTTGCTCAGAAAGATTTTGGGTCAAGTAAAGCAGGAGAGCAGAAATTAAAGAAAACAAAAAGAAAGAAACTTATGCATCAACCTAATACGTTATGCACCTAGTGCGGTCGGGGTCTTTTGGGGTTTACCTCAGATTTCATACGAAAATCGAAATTTGTTCTCAGAATTTATGTTTTTAGAACTTGCAGTACTTATGAATAACTGATTTTATGCAACCTTTGGGGACCCCTATTGCATCGCAAAAGTGATTTTGAGTCTATCTCTCCCGGTTGAGAATTTATGATTTTTCATATTTTTTAATTGGAAAATTGTTTTCTCTCATATGAATAGCCGGTGGCACAGATAAGAGGTACTACTGACATTGCAGGGCCATGACCTTCCTAACGCTAGAGTATGGGATGGCTGGCCCCGTTCCGGGAGGAACGTGTCCGGGAGATTCTCGATTTTTACCGATCCGGTCTCTTAATGTGTATTCTAAGCGGTTCGGTAAATATATTCAACTACATTTTTAAAACGCGTTCTCTGTAAGAACGCAGTGAATGGGGCACATAAGGGCACAACTCTGAAAAAAAATGGCCCAGAGCTTACGGTGCCTATGAACAATTTTCGAACTTTTGACACAAAAAAAACGATCGTTGATCTCTCTAGCAAGCTATGAAGACGTGTTTTCTAATCTCCAGTTTTCACATATATCCTGTGAATTGGCATTGTATCCTAAAAAGTTTGGAGGAAATAAGAGAAAACTAACAAACGATTGAGCAGCGAGATTGCAACCTAACGAAAATTGTACAATACAATATTCAGGTGATACACATTGTTGGGCTCCATCCGCAGCTCGCATTCATTCTATATTTTCTTACAGTATGATTTCGAGTACAAACGACTCCTCGAATTTATCTCGAGCGTTCTTTGGCCTCACAAGTGCGTGTGCGGCTCTTGGAATGATATTCAACGCGCTCATTTTCGTGGCGACTGTCAAGACAAGGCAGGCTTTCTTACACAGAGTTTCCAAATGAATCATTGTTTCCAGATCAATGCGATCCACTAGCAACATTCTGATTGCCATTTGTTCAGTTGCTGATGTTTCATCAAGTTTGTTCACAATCTCTATTCTATTCCGACCCTTTTCAGACTGGAACACTGATGGTTTTTCTTCCGTTCATGTTCGAGTTTTTCGTTGAAATCGATCAATTGTACTGCGACATGATCATGGTTTTCTGCAATTTATTGTCCATTTTGATAAAAAATTTCCCAGTTTCTTCCTGAGATGGGCGTCGCCATTGGTTGTTCTTGCATGTTATGCATCGGTTTGGATCGTCTTCTATCGACTAAATTCTCAATGCGTTATCGCGCACTCAACATGAAGTTGTATCACACGGTCCGCGTGCATTATTGCACACATTTGTTGCCAGTGCTGGTTCACACCTCTTTTCCTTCAGCTTATCGCGAATTTCATCGCCGGATGTTGTACATACCTGTGCAGTATTATGACGATATTTTATCGTAAAAGGTGAGCGAGGCTGTAACCGATAAAACGAAGAACAAAACGTGTTATCTGGCGTTATCTGCTCTCTCTCCAGATCCGTAATTTGCGACGTGATTGAACCATTTCCTGATGATGGATTCGAGTGGTTCACACTCGGGAATGTCACTATCAATCTGGCAAGTGTCGTTGTCTATCTCCTCCTGTGGCTTGCTCTGCGCTCGCAAGCTAGTGAGCAGAGAACACTCGGAAAATGAAAGGATGTCTGAAGATGCTCGGCGATATTTGCCGTTCCTCCCATTCAGATTCCACGGTGATGAATCGAATCGTGAGATCGTTGCTCACGATTGTTTTGCTGGAAGTGGGAAGCTGGATGCTCACGCCCTTCTTTCTCTCTTTCATCCAATCCCTGAACCTTGACTGTTAGTCGTGTTTGATGCAATGCAAAGAGATGATTCCGACATTCAGCAAAGCAGAACTTTGCCTGGTTCTACTTTAGTCCATTTTTCGTTAATGCTGCAATCGCTTCTAAATTCTGGATTTACTACTTTACGAGGTTAGCTTTCTTTTTTGTCATGAACTGCATCTTTGATTCTCAGCTCAGACTACCAATCTCCAGTGACGAGCTTAGTGAAACAACAACAGATCTTTGCAAAATAATCCTCTATTTATTAATACATTATATTTCAACTGTGCATGAAGTGATTGATTTACCAGCTGAGCAGAACAAGTATAATTTTGCATGTGAGCGACAATTTCTTAACATAAGTATCAGGAAAGAATGTATGAAAAAGAGCCCCTTTGTGAACTAGAAATTTCAAACTTAATTCAAATCAACCATATTAGTATGGATACATGCCCTAGTGACAAGGATTCGATTTATCCGGTCCTCCAGTCCGACGACCGTCTTTTAGGTAATTTCCGGTTCTAGACCCGGCTATACTGTATCTCACGATCCAATCGAGCTAGAAACTCGTTTTACGGCTCAAACTACGCAGAAAAATATGAGAAATAAGAATCTTTTTAGAAATCGAATTTTCGATTTTTTTCGAAAAAGTTATGATCAAGAAACTGAAAACCAAAACCTTTTAAAAAATCAACCACTACCTAGAACCCCCGTTGCAGTGGATTTTATTTCGTAATCTGAAAGACTGAATACATGGGCGTAATTTAAAAATATTTCAACTTAAAATATAATACCCTCCTAAGGGCGAAAATGGCCTCTGAACATGCAGAATCGCGAATTTTACAACAAATTGGATTCGCATTCTACAACCACTAGTCATACATACTCAAATACCGCTCAAATAGTAATTTAACACATCTTTACGAACTTTTATCACCATAAGAGTCGATTTCGCCACAGTCATTTTTGGGCCAAAACCATGAACCCGGGGTCATGGTCCAAAATTTACTTCAAAAGTAATGATCGAGGAACATCAAATACTATGTGTCATTACATGCTACAGTAGTCCAGTAGTTTATCGCAACCCAAATTACCGTAATACGGTTATCACAAACTGGTTTTAAAAATTAATGTATGCATAAAAGTCAGTTTGCGATTTCATGACTGGTGGATTACGGTAATTTGGGTTGCGATAAACTACTGGACTACTGTAGCATGTAATGACACATAGTATTTGATGTTCCTCGATCATGACTTTTGAAGTAAATTTTGAACCATGACCCCGGGTTCATGGTGATGGGCCACTCCAGAACCATGAACCCCGGGTCATGGTTTTGGCCCAAAAATGACTGTGGCGAAATCGACTCTTATGGTGATAAAAGTTCGTAAAGATGTGTTAAATTACTATTTGAGCGGTATTTGAGAATGTACGACTAGTGGTTGTAGAATGCGAAACCAATTTGTTGAAAAAATCGCGATTCGGCATGTTCAGAGGCCATTTTCGCCCTTAGGAGGGTATTATATTTTAAGTTGAAATATTTTTAAATTACGCCCATGTATTCAGTCTTTCAGATTACGAAATAAAATCCACTGCAACGGGGGTTCTAGGTAGTGGTTGAATTTTTAAAAGGTTTTGGTTTTCAGTTTTTTGATCATAACTTTTTCGAAAAAAATCGAAAATTCGATTTCTAAAAAGATTCTTATTTCTCATATTTTTCTGCGTAGTTTGAGCCGTAGAACGAGTTTCTAGCTCAATTGGATCGTGAGATACAGTATAGCCGGGTCTAGAACCGGAAATTACCTAAAAGGCGGTCGTCGGACTGGAGGACCGGATAGATCGAATCCTTGTCACTAGGGCATGTATCCATACTAATATGGTTGATTTGAATTAAGTTTGAAATTTCTAGTTCACAGGCTCATACATTCTCTCCTGATTCTTATGTTAAGGTGTATTCTAAGCGGCTCGGTAAATAAATTCAGCTACATTTTAAAAACGCGTTCTCTGTAAGAACGCAGTGAATAGGGCACACAAGGGCACAATTCTGGAAAAGAAAAAAAACGAAATTGTACAATACAATATTCAGGTGATACACATTGTGGGGGTAGCATCTGCAGCTCGCATTCTTTCTATATTTTCTTACAGTATGATCTCGAGTACAATCGATTCCTCGAACTTATCTCGAGCGGTCTTTGGCCTCACAAGCGCAAGTGCGGCTCTTGGAATGATATGCAACTCGCTCATATTCGTGGCGGCTGTCAAGACAAGGCAGGAATTTTCAGTTTCCAAGGGAAGCCTTGTTTCCAGATCAATGCGATCCACTAGCAACATTCTGATTGCCATTTGTGCAGTTGCTGATGTTTTTCATCAAGTTTGTTAACAATCTCTATTCAGTTAATACCCTTTTCAGACTGGAACACTGATGGTTTTTCTTCCGTTCACGTTCGAGTTTTCGTTGAAATTGATCAATTGTACTGCGACATGATCATGGTTTTGTGCAATTTATTGACCATACTGTTAACAATTGTTCCCAGTTTCTTCCTGAGATGGGCGTCGCCATTGGTTGTTCTTGCATGTTATGCATCGGTTTGGATCGTCTACTGTCGACTAAATTCTCAATGCGTTATCGCGCGCTCAATATGAAGTTTTATCACACGGTCCGCGTGCATTATTGTGCTTGCTGTCAGTGCTGGTTCACCCCTCACTTCTTTCAGCTTATCGCGACATTCATTGCCGGATATTGTGCATACCTCTGCAGTATTATGACCATATTTTATCGTAAAAGGTGAGTAAGGCTGTAAGAGAACTAAACGTTGCAAATGTTATCTGGCGTTTCGCTTTCTTTCCAGATCAGTAATTTGCGACGTGATTGAACCATATCCGGATGATGGATTCGAGTGGTTCGCACTCGGGAATGTTGCTATCCATCTGGCTAGTGTCGTTGTCTATCTCTTCCTGTGGCTTGCTCTGCGCTCACAGGCTGGTGAGCAGAGAAAACTCGGAAAATTAAAGGATGTCTATGTAATATTTGCCGTTGCTCCCATTCAGACTCCACAGTGATGAATCGAATCGTCCGATCATTGCTGACAATAGTCGTGATAGTAGTGGGAAGCTGGATGCTCACACCGTTTTTCCTGGCTTTCATCCAATCCCTGAACCTAGATTGTTAGTCGTGCTTGAAGCAATGCAAAGAGATGATTCCGACATTCAGCAAAGCAGAACTTTGCCTGGTTCTATTTTAGCGCGTTCTTCGTTAACGCAGCAATCGCCTCTAAATTCTGGATTTACTACTTTACGAGGTGTGTTTTCACAGTTATTTTGTGTTTGCAAAGGGTTGTGTTCTCAGCTCGGACTACCGATCCGCTTTCAATTCGATCTACTTTAATCGTAAGAGCTCCTCAACTGTACCGAGTGTCGTGAACAAGATTAATCCAACTGTAAAATGATTCGCAAATGTGGATTGCAAGCATGCAATAAGATAACAACTTAAAGAGATCACCATAAACCAACTGAGCAGAGTTATTGTATGGAAATTTGCAAGGAAATTTTCATTCTCGTTCATTCCCCTTCCCTCGACGCTGACCGGTTGGTCTCTCCTTCTCTCTCATCCCAAAGTCAAGTCTTCCCTCCCCCGTCTCTCTCTCTTCCTCAACGGCATCGTCGGCATCAAGGACACCGTCAACTAGCCTCGTTTCGATAGTCGGCAAGTGGGAGCCGACGAAGGTGTGGTCGTTTATCCCACCCAACGAGGTTAGTAAGTTTCAACGCTTCTCCCCCAACGCGCGCGATGGCTCCCACTCCCAAGGCTAAGGGAGTCACCCCGGCACCTGTCAGATATGCCACTCAAGACTCGGTTGATTCCCTCTCGGCCAAGGTTGACCTCATGATGAGCAAGCTGGAGGAAGTTCTCGCTCTCCTTTCCTCCCCTTCTCCTCCCTCTCCTCCCGTCTCTCTCCCTCCTCCCTCTCCTCCCATCATCAATGCTGCACGTCAGATCTACGAAGCTTGTCAGAAGGCGATCGATGAGAAGAATGAATACGCTGATAAGGAGAAGAGAGCCGTTGTGATCGGAAGTGTGGAAGCGGGATCTCCTTCCGAGAGACTCGCGCACGATGAGAAGATGATCTCCGAGTTGGTCAACTACTGCGAATCGGAGTTGGTTCAGAAGGCGCATGCAGAAGGAAGGGTGACATTCCATCGTCACCCGGCTGACAGACCGCCCAAATCTCGCCCTCTGAAGATCACCTTCGATAACAAGGAGATCAGAGACGCCTTCCTCTCCGGCATCCGGTCCAAGAAGGGCCGACCTCCTCCTCTCGTCTCCCCTTCCTCGTTTGTACGCAAGGATCTCACTCCTCACCAGTTGGTCCTCGAGAGGGAAGCAAGAAGAGAAGCAGTAGGGAAGAACGTCGCTGCTGGCAAGATCCTCTGGGGAGTTAGGGACTACTCCATCGTGTCCTACCGTATCCCTCGTCCTCTCCCCGCAAATTACGGAATGACTCATGAGACCCGCTCCCAGACCCTCGCTGCCGATATCTCCACTCCAGATTCTCCTCCATCGACGCCCTCCTCTCACTCAACCGGACACAATCTCTCTCTCGCCTCTTCTGCCTCCGTCAAGCCCGCTCCGACTCCCTCAGCGAACGTCACCGTCCGTCCCACCAAGCCGCAGCAGCAGTCCAAGTAGGCCAATGGCAGCAAGGTCCCTCCCCTCTTGCCCACTCCTGCTCCAATTCTCTCTATTCCATTGCCCACTCCTGCTCCCATTCTCTCTATTCCTCCTCCCTCTATTGCGTCGTCATTACCCCAGTCTAGTAATTTACATTCAAACCCGCCCAATCGATCCCACCTCTTGTCTCTATATTATCACAGGAATCAGGAGAGAATGTATGAACCCGGGAACTAGATTTTTCAAACCCAGTTGAAATCGACCATACTATGATGGATACATACCGAGGTGACAAGGATTCGAACGATCCGGTCCGCGAGTCCCACAGCCGGCTATTAGAGATTCCCAGGTTCTGGAAAAATATGAGAAACAAGAATCTTTTGAGAAATCGAATTTTCGATTTTTTTCGACAAAGTTACCCTTAAAAAACCATTTTCCATTTCAAAAAATAATTAATTTCGCCATCATGCAGGAGACTTGCAGCGGAATTTTTTTCCATTTTTCGAAAGATCAAGTAAGCATGCGTACTGGATAAAAAATTCAGCCTATTCGAAGAGGGTTGTAATTCGGAAATTCGTCATCAAAGGTTTCAAATGGGTGTTTTTGGCGTTTTTTCTGGCATTATCCACTTACTGTTAATGATATTTCTGGTACAACAACTCAAATAGTAGTTTCACACCTCCTTGCAAACAATTATCTCCATTTGAGCCGATTCCGCCATGGTCATATTTGAACCAAAACCATGAACCCGGGTTCATGGTTCAAAATGGAAGTGGAAAGTCATGATGGAGGATCTTCATATACCATGCGCCAATGTATTGTACAGTACCCCAGTGATATACAGTAACCCATACTACCGTAATCTGCCAATCGTGGAATCGAGAACTGAAAGCAGTAACCCATATGACCGTATTCCGGTTATCGTAAATTGATTTTTTTTTCAAATTTTTACCTTAAAAGTCAGTTCTCGATTCCACGATTGGCAGATTACGGTAGTATGGGTTACTGTATATCACTGGGGTACTGTACTATACATTGGCACATGGTATATGAAGATCCTCCATCATGACTGTCCACTTCCATTTTGGACCATGAACCCGGGTTCATGGTTTTGGTCCAAATATGACTATGGCGGAATCGGCTCTAATGGTGATAATTGTTCGCAAGGAGGTGTGAAACTACTATTTCAGTTGTTGTACCAGAAATATCATTGACAGTAAGTGGATAATGCCAGAAAAACCGCCAAAACACCCATTGAAACCTTTGATGACGAATTTCCGAATTACAACCCTCTTCGAATAGGCTGAATTTTTTTATCCAGTACGCATGCTTACTTCATCTTTCGAAAAATGGAAAAAAAATTCCGCTGCAAGTCTCCTGCATGATGGCGAAATTAATTATTTTTTTAAATGGAAAATGGTTTTTTAAGGGTAACTTTTTCGAAAAAAATCGAAAATTCGATTTTTCAAAAGATTCCTGTTTCTCATATTTTTCCGCGAATTTTGAGCCGTAGAACAAGTTTCTAGCATAACTGGGTCCAAAGATACACAATAACCGGGTCCTGAACCGGGGAATCCCTAATAGCCGGCTGTGGGACTCGCGGACCGGATCGTTCGAATCCTTGTCACCTGGGTATGTATCCATCATAGTATGGTTGATTTCAACTGTGTTTGAAAAATCTAGTTCCGGATGGGGCTGTTTTTCATACAATCTCTCCCGATTCTTATGTTATGCAAATTGCCGATCGATAAGATCAAAGACCCCCCATCTCTCCTTCCTTCTCAACTCATTTACATATCGCATCATCGCTCTTTGTGAGACCTGGCTCGAATCTAGTGACTCCGATTCTCTTCTCATAGGTTCATCCCAAGAATTCTTAGCATTTCGTAATGATCGTGTAATTAGTGATGATTACGGTAGGGGTGGCGGCGTTTCACTTATCGTCCACAATTCCCTCTCCCCAGTCCTTGTTTCAACCTTCTCCTGCACTCTCCTCGAATCGATTACCGTTGATTTACATGTAGACTATAGCCCCAATCTCCCCTTTCGTAAACTTCGGATTGTAACCGTATATCGTTCTCCTTCGTCCCCCAGCCACTCTCTAAATTCCCTCGTTGCTTACCTTTCCTCCCTTGTCTCGAAAGAGTTCCCATGTATCATCATTGGAGATTTCAATTTTCCTCATATCGATTGGCTTACTCTCCACTCTTCTTCTCAAAATGACCTCCTTGATTTTGTGTCTGATCACCATTTCACTC
>LS520527.1:51898-79249 GCA_900490845.1 Pristionchus japonicus
TTCGTAATGGTCATCCTCTTAGAATCGCATTACCTTTCATTCCCCCTAACTCCCATTCAACATTATCATCTAGAACTATCACTATCTGGAATTCCCTCTCTCTTGATACCGTATCCCTTTCACATGATTCTTTCCGATTGTTCGTATACTCCTCTCTAAGTTCCCTCGCACCCAAGTCTATTATCGATAACTGGCTTAAGAGACCTTTCACGAGAGAACGTACCTTCCTCACGGATGACTTTTCTGCAACCCCTCCCAATATTCTACGGACGATGTTCTCATACCGAGTGCTGATTCCCATCGCCATATGGGGGGATATGGGTCACTCCCCTCGGAGTACCAGCTTGGCCCCAAAAAAACTCGGGATTTTAAAAATCCATATAAATTCAAAAAGTGACGTCGCCTAGGGGTAATTTGGGCCAAATTTTTCAAAAAAAGCACTTTCGAAGCGATTGGAAATCGTTAAAAGGTCGAAACGCCCGAAAAACGTCGTTTTTCTGGCGGCTTGAAAAAAATTAACCCACGTTACAATGGGTTTATTTCAGAATCGGATTCTCCGTGAAATTCTGTATATGGAACAACTTTTCTTTGCCCAATCGGTGTGGGGGCCCGGGGTCTTATAAGGCCTATATCTTTGATCTCTCCTTCCTCCCACAAATCCCAACCCCCCCCCCCTTGCTGCCAGGCATCCCCCCTCCCACCGATTCGACAGTGTCGACGGACCTCCGTTTCCTTGCCCATCCACAATATCGATCTTCCCTGATACCATGCCCCCAAACGGAATAAAAATTGAATTGAATTGAATTGAAGGATCCGAAAATTTTTCTGCTTCATATGATTCGAACAATATTTTTAACTACTCGTTTCATCAATCAACTTGCAAAGGATTGATGATTGATGAAAACGCGATATAAATAATGAGCGGCATCGCACCAATGAGTAATGTTATTTTTATCAGCAGTCATGCTATTCATGGATGGTTTAGTTGTCAAATGGTGTCGGTCGGTTGAATGGCAGAGAAGGGGCGCCATTGCAGCATGTCCGTCACGAACCTGATATTGCGAACGATTACGCACTATTGTACAGTAATCTAATTCGGGAATGGCAGAGTATCCCCAATTGAGTATCCCCAATGCCGAGAACAGCACTCCCACCGTCTATGCCCTGCGGTGGACTTTTATTTGTCGAAAAAACTTCAATCAAAAACACGTATGTCTACAGTAAAGAGTCGCCGAGAATCCCCTGCTGAACCTACATTCCGAGAATTCCCCTCTCACTGCACGTTTAATAAGTATCCCCCAATGAGCCACGATTTCGAATTATGAGAAAACGCCCACTTAACGTCTGTACTGTCTATACTGCGAACAAGAATCCCCTATTGGCCCACGAATTCGAATTATGAAAACACCTACCGTCTGTACGGCTTGAGAAAGTACAGGATGATGAGCGGCGAGCATAACGCGAACGCACTGCTCATCTGAAATAACTTCGTTGACGAATAAAAGGAAAACATCTCTGGAAATAACTTGAAAATTTCTAAGTTTTTGAATCCTCTGAATGATTCTGAACGAAAATTTTGAAAATCTATGAAAATTTATGAATTCGTTGCACGTCGCATGCGAGAGGTCGTAAAATAGTTCTCTTTCGATAGCTCACCAGAACGATGGATCGCTGCAGCCAAGGCTCCTGTACTATCGCGAAGAAGTCGAGAACCCAAGCGGCCGCGGCTAAAAAAAGCAATTAGTAAATGCTTCATATTCAAAATCCTGTATCCCATTCCTGACCATCTTGTTTCGACTATTTTTCCATAATACTTCTCGGCGCTTCTGCTGTTTAGGGGGTCTCCCCCTTCCCCCCCCCTCCCCTCCCTCTCATTCCCTCTCCCTCGACTCACTCCCTCCCTCTCTCTCCCTCCCCTCTTACTATTGACTAGACGACGACTTTGCGTGGACAAAAAATAAGCGACAATTCTCGTATATACGGTACGTGTATGTCCCAAATGAGCGATTATGTCTGACTCATATTTCTTGAACGCTTGGGAGAAGAATCTCGGCGAAACGAGAACGTAGACATCTCTTGTGCGATAGCATACCGGCAACTCCACTGAGCGGAAGAAAGGCCTGTGCCGTGAGAGAATTGCACACCATCTGATGTCGAAGGCGCTCAGGGGAATGCTGCAATGAAAGGATAATCACGGCTCAACGAGCTACTTCCTTCGTGTGGAGTAGCGAACACTTCATAATTGCTACTGCGCACACCATACTATGTCTGAGTCTCGGCGATTTAATGAGGTCCAATCATACCAGGTTCTGGATCCTCCTGATCAGCAACCTCCTCACAAGCAGGAAGCACACTGCAGTCATTGCGTACGTGCCAAAGAGGAGGATCAGAGTGACCGCAGTCGCTTGGCTCATAACTCCATGCGGCGCCAGAGGGTAGGCAGAGCAGACGGAAGAGTGAGGACAGCCGGTGAAGACGGCCTCGGAGTTGGACACTGCCTGAAAAATCACCTTTTCTGTTAAATTCGAAAAAAAGTCTAATCAAAAGCGAGAATATTGAACATTTATTGAATAGATGGGCAAGCGATACCATAGTTACGAGACTGGGCACGATCGAGGCCAGAGTGATGATCCACATTCTTCCCCTGATCTGCGGAGGGCCTTGAACTGTCAACGAACTCCGCCCGAGCATCCACCACCGGTAGATGTACGAGAAGAGCAGTAGGACGTTGGAATGGACGAATAGGACGGCGTAGAGGGCTGGAAGAAATCATCAATAAATTTATCATCTCAGGCTCAGTCGATAATAACTGCTGGGGACTGATTATTTTCGAAAATTGTGTTGTTATCGATTGCGATGGCCTTAGTAGTGCTTTTCACTTCTAGATTTTTCGAAGATCTGCCGATGATAACATGATGATCTTCGAAAGCGGCTTGAGTCCCGAGGATCACAGACTAACATAAGACACGGTTCTCACACAGTGATCGATGGCAGTACTGCGAGTTCCACTGAGTACACGGCCCGGTGTACTCGAAGTAGACCATCCCGTCGAGGGATTGAATCCTGGAGAACGAAATTGTTTCGATGAAAACCAAAGAAAGAGACGGCCACGTGCGATCATCAGCATGTAAAAGATTCCATTCCTTGACCCAAAACGACACTTTGATCCCTATCCCAAGATAAATGTATGTACGTGAGACAGACCTCAACCCGAGTGTCATGCACAGAAGAGCCGCGCAGAAGTCCACGCCAGCCGTGTTCAGAAGAAGCACCGAGTAGGAGTTCATCACCCGGGGAGTGCTGCATAGACGACTTTAGTTGGATTCGGCAGAAATAAATCGATAAACTAAAATGTTCTCACCGAACAATGACTGCCACAATCAAGAGCAGGTTTGCAGCCGCCGAAAACCCGCTCACTGTCGCAATCAGAGCGAAATGTACCGTATCCTGCGAGTCGCGCATCACGAACAAACTGACCGCTGATAGCAGTAGACTCTTCTTATCATTACTATTATCATCAGGTGGGTAGTCCCTTGAGGCATCCGCATCAACGACCTTGTTATCATCGAAATAAGCGGCAAAACACGACTGTGAACACTCGATATTCGACACGGCAGAACGTGAAAGATACTGGAAGATTGTGCCTCAGACGAAATGAACTAGCCCCATTCAAATTAAATTGATAGCATGTTCGCTCTACGATGTCTAGAAGCTTATTATAGAAAGATTTCACTAGTTAGTGCTGTATTCAATGATCACATACGGTCCCCTGAGACTGTGCAATGTTGATGGAAGATCGGCGCCCAGCTCTCATATTTTGTCGGTCGCGCTAGACCCGAGCAAGAAAGATCAGTAGTGGCCAAGAAGTGAACACATTCCGAACACACTGTAAAATGAGGTTATTCTGAGAGCAGTGCAGGGAACACACATCAAGGAACGCATCAGTGGTCACTAATCGAGCATTTTTCGACACGAGTATTCGCAGCATCGAAAAACGAGACTGTACGCAGCAATACACAACTTTTGCACCATAGTCAGCGACCAAATTCAAGAAACAGTGATGTTTGAGCAAAAAAGAGATCACAGTTCTCGTTTCAGGGTGAAAAGAAAAATAATAAGAATGCATGCGGCTGAAACAATAGGAATGAAAAATGTGAGCAGAAGGTTGCATGATTACATGAATAGGTAAGTTTCCGATATTCGCGCGAATTGCAATGCGGAAGAGAAAAATGATGTCTATTCGTGAAGTACCTATAATGGAAAATGTCTAAAATTCGATTCTGAAATTCTGAAACTTTTCTGTGAAGCAGGAAAGGCATTCACACTACTGCACAATGTGAACAAAGAAGACCACCAATGGAGAACAGTTGTTGATTTCACAAAATAATAGGTCATTTGCAATCACCAATTTGCAATCTGTGATTTTCGAGTTCTTTGCCGGAATCGTTGCGTTTCTTCCCACATTCCATTACGAATTGCTGGAAAACTTATTCTTGCTATGCGTAAACTTGTTTCTTGAATGTTACACAACAAGGAACCATCAAATTCATGTATAGCTCCATACGATCAAGTTCATCCAATTACCTTACTTTTCCTGATTATTCCGCCATGTGCGCAGACACTAGTCTTATTGTACTCAATAACTTCAAGGGCAAATCAACTCTGGCAATGAACTGAACTTCCAAATTGTTGAACCGTAATGTTGGTTTAGAACACTTTTAGGGATGATATGAAGTGCCATTTCCTGTCGATATTTCATTGATCACCTTACTAAAAAGCGACTTCTGATGAATAATGACTCCAATACCGGTTCTGAGTCTCATGTGTATTGTGTACGTCTTCTATCCGATTTCAAATTCGAAAGATCACCCATCTATCATTTGATATAGTTGCGCTTAGAGAGTGCACTAACATCATTTCGATCTTTTGAATGTGTTGTTGTAGACGGTGATTTATTCATCTCGAGTAGAGTGTCGAAAGCAACAGTTTGTCGACTATCGACTAGCCACTAGGATTCGTAAACGACTAGTCGTTTAGCCAGCGTCTATTCTATCCCTCTCATGCCGACTATTCGACTAGGCGATTAGCGGCCGACATTCGAACGACTCGAACGAGAGTGCGCGCTCTCTCAGAAACTCATTCCAATTCTCCTATTTCACCAGCTCGGCCGAGTTCGATCGATAGGAATGAATAGTCGCGAATAGCCGCTAGCTAATCGAATAGTCGTTTTCGAATCATTCGGACTAGTTGAGTAGTCGCTGACTGGTATCTAATCGACTATTCGATTGGAAATGAAATGACTAGTCGTTTGTTTTCGACACTTTAATGTCGAGCGATCTCTTGGAAGTCATAACCTTAGCAAATGGGTAACGGCTTTGTAAATAGTATTGTCCACAACGTCAACTCGTTTCCTCAATTGCGCAATCCCTGGCTACAATCATTAAATCTGAGTGAGGGGATTTCATCCAACATTGTCTTGTGGCGCTTTTTATGTAAAGACAAACTTTGTTTTTCTCTCATATTGTATTTAGAAAATACTTTCGAAATTTCTTTGGAAAAATGAAAAAAATTACGGGATGCGCTTAGTTTGTGCTGGATCTATTATGGAAGATTATGAGTAACGGGAGCTCGTCATGCGCGTAGCAAAAGATTACCGACAAAACGTTGTGACCTTTCGAACAACATCGTATATGGTAGACCTCAGAAGTATTCAGAAGTGCAGACTAACGTCCTAAAGATCACGAAGCATCTTCGTTTAAGTTTCCATTTTTTCGTTAAATGCGATTGTTCCCTAGCCTCTATCAGACAATTGAGTGAATTCGAGAGACAATGCCTGATACTTGGCCATAGAAAAAGTTGTGTTTACACATAGGCGACGGCTCCGTTTTCACGAGAAGTTATCACTACAATTTCGTGATTGTAGTATGGCATGGACGCATGCACTCACTGCTTTGGCATGTGGTCCTCTCCGAAGACAAGAGTTTTATTATTCCTCAATTTCGCAAGCTGCCTAGTTGCGTAAATCTGCATGAAACTAGTTGTTTCCAGTTTATTGCTTCACTCTCATTCATGCGCTTAGTGTGTGCACGTACTACATCTCGATCTTTTCAATGCTGTTGTTGTAGCTTTGAAAAATTTGAGTCATACTTACAAGAAGCTGTCTGCTTGGAAGGTAATATGTTTCACGACGTCACCTCATTTCCTGCAATAAACAATCCCTGGTGACTGCAGTTATCAAAACTTTGGAAGTATTCTTGCAACATCTTCTACCTGCTTTTTATTTGGAAGAAAAAAATCTGTGAGCAATTGCAAACTGGTTGAGTAATGTTTTTCACGGATGTTCGTTCATTACTTTGCTGTGGAAAAAGTTTCTAAGCCTGGCTGCGAACTGGATAGTTGTCTGACTCTGGAGCTTTGACTTGGCGGAATTTTGAGAAGGAAGTAGACTGTAACGAAGTCTGCGCTATTGTACTTTCACAATGGTTAAAGCTCATACCGCCAGTTCAGTAGTTAGAATACAGCTGATATTTCAAGGATCACGCGCTCACCTTTACGTGAATAAAGGTGCTTTCTTCCCTCGGTCTCTTCCCGCCTATCTTCCCTCATTCTTCAATAATATCATCTCACGCATCTCTCGTATAGCAATGGAGACTCCCTTCGCCAATGAGATCATCCTTGCGGTGAGCAATTGACATTCCGAACGTTCGAAACCGATGAATATCAAATCGCCTTCAGGTGTTCATTCTGGGCATCTTTTGCTGCTTGCTTGCACTAATTACGATTCGGAAGACTGTGGCGTTACGAAATTCGTGAGTTTCATTTCCCTGAGCATCAGAGAAGGCATCCTAAGGCTTTCTGCAGCACAGAAGTGGTTGCTTCTGAAGTATTTGAATGATATGGAGTTTTTTGATTGTCCGATTTTCTATTCCTTAGCTACTGTACTTTTAACAGGTTCGGCGTCCTTTGCACCTGGCAAATGTACGCGGACATTGCGCAGCTGGTTCTAATTACGGCCTATTGTCTGCTCAGCGCAGACTTTGCTCCCGCGCCGCACGCACTTCCAAGCATTGTTGCCTGCCAGGTAGTTCCAGTTCTCGCTTGTTTCCTCCCCCAAGACACTGACTAAAGCCTTTGAACATAGTCCAGGAACAAGGATGCGAGTTTGACTCAATGAAAGCGTTCAGACGATCGAGACGCTCTACTTCTTCACCGGCCAACTGCACGTGCTCATGGCAGTGCACAGATTCGTGCATATTCTCGCTCCGAGATTCGCTCGCAGCTTCAAATCCGCGACAACCAAACTGCTTCTCGTCTGCACAGCCATTTCGGTGGCGCGCATTCTGCTGATGACTGCGCTAGGTGACACAATTCGATTATTCTATTCACAATCTTGTCGCAACTTTGCGAGTTGCCAATCAGTTTTGTTGTTCCAGACACACGAATGTACTGGGTGTACGACCGAGCAACTTCTCTGTGGTTCATAGTCGAGACGCCGTGGACCCATTTCTATGAGATGTTTGATCCAAACATTAATTGATTTATTGGTATTACGTTATCAGGTATCTCGAGCTCGCGTGGTCTATCGGCGAGATGGTTGCTATTCTCCTACTAGACTCGATAACACTAGCACATCTCATCGCTTGGCGATCCATGGTATGGAAATGACAACTTCCCCGTAACATTTCGTATTGCAGATGAGCCGAGAAGGCGCGCAGAATCATAAACACATGGAGACACGACTGGTCTTGCAGGTTGGCGTAAACATATTTATTCATTTTATGACCTGTGATTTTTTGGATTTTAACACATTTATCAAGAGTAGGGCCTGATGTGCATGGCAGGCCACTTTTGGCTTCTTGCCTGTCTCAAGAAAGTGGACGTGTGATGTGACGTCATTTTTCCAGAGTTTCTGTCAATGCGTTCCGACCGCGGCCGTGACCATCCTTTACTTCCTCGTTTTCCCTGCTATTGAGTCGCAGTTCATCAAGTTCATGTGCTCCTCGTTTGTGCTGAGCTTCGGAAACGTGTTGGATGCGTTAGTTTCGTTCGAATTTTATGAAATTCAGAAGGTCTTTCAGAATAATCATCCTCATCTTCCACTTGCGAATGAGGCTGTTCCGAACGCCCAAAGTTGCCGCATTGTCGGGCTCGGCAACCCCCGCTGCGAATGTTGGAGATGCTGTGACTATGCCCTAAATGTTTCGATATGTCCTATATAAATTCAAAAGTTCGAATTTTGTAAAGTGTGATCCGTCTTTCAAATTAATATCGATAAATCATAGATGATACTGATGATATCTCGAAAAGATCATACCGCTAATGTTTTGGACTCTTATTCAGAGAGCCACGTCATCGAACTTATCACACAATATGGGCATCTTTTGCGCATAGCAACGGTAACTCTAAATGTTTAGATTATGCAACTGATGAGCGGATACTATGCATCTGCAAATTGCTCACTTGTGGTGTTGCTCGAAAGAGCACAGCGCACAAACTATAGTGCTCTATGTTATCTTTCAAAATTCATCTCTGACTTATCATGCCTAATCATATTTATTAATTAATATAATCACGTAGATCACGATAAGTGTGATCAATGGATGGAGATGGTGAATACATATGATTGGTTTCTCCGATTTTTTCGAACACTTCCAAGACGTCATTGGTTTTTAAATAAATAACAAGCAGTAAAATGAAAACCTCTATTGCATTTTTCAGTCTTCAAAAAATACTCTGCGACCATTTGGAACAACAATAAATCAATGTGGATGTCGATCCGGCAAGCTTACACTGGTCAAACTTACACGTCATTTCAAAGCGGACATCACTCTCTTTAATGTTAATTCGAACCTGATTAGTGAGCTAAGCAGCACGGGAAAGATGATCTTGACTGTTCACGCGTGAATATCTTCATACCACTCCCTTTTCCATCATAACACCGTATCACATCTACAATCCTCACTCTGTAGCAGCCTTCATGGAGACTCCTTACGCTGATGAAATAACTTTAGCGGCAAGCGTTTGGATATAAATAGCATTTGGAAAATGTTAGAGACAGTTCATTCTAGGTATTTCTATTCGGAATGATATGTTGCATTCTTGCCCTATTAACTATTCGTAGAGCTACTGCGCTGCAAAATTCGTGAGTTTCATCAGCAAACCATTTTTTCTAGATCTTACGCTCATCATTTGTCTGCAAACTATTCGATACGGTACCGAAATCATTCAGATTCGGCGTCCTATGCAAGTGGCAAATGTATGGAGACATGGCTCAACTCGTACTCATTACTTTCTATTGTCTTGCACCCGAGAGGCTGGCCCCTGGACCGCACGAGCTTCCCAGCATCATCGCATGTCAGGTATGTATGCTCCCAAATTTTTAGCGCCGTTTTCAGTCCGTAGAAACGCTCTACTTCTTCTCCGGCGAACTTCATGTTCTCATGGCCGTGCATCGATTCATCTTTATCGTGGCGCCGAAATTAGCGAAGAGCTGGAAGTCCGCCACTACATCTCTTATCTTGTTTTGTACAGCCACATCGATCGTGAGGATACTTGGGATGACGGCATTTGGTAATCTCTTCCAGTTCTATATTTGGAGTGGAGTCGCTGTTTCCAGACCGCGGAATGTACTGGGTGTACGATCGCCCAACGTCGCTCTGGTACATAACGGAAACGCCGTGGACGGAGTTCTATGAGATGTTCTAGCGCTACCTATCTAACTAATAGGCATTCTCCCCGTTGAGGTACCTCGAGCTGGGCTGGTCCATATTTGAGATGGTAGCTATTCTCTTGCTGGATGGAATCACGCTAACGCAGTTGATTATTTGGCGATCGGAGGTATAATGAGAGGACTCTGAATACAACACTCATTTCTTTGAAGATCAGCAATCAGCAATCGGTTTCACACCGCCACGATGAGGCACGGCTTGTATTACAGGTTTCACTAGCCTTGTCCTGGTTAACTATTTATGCTTGATTACTTAGCAGATTGTGAGTATAAATAGCATGAATCTAATCTTCCAGAGCTTCTGCCAATGTGTTCCCACCGCATCCATCACTATTCTCTACTTCCTCGTGTTTCCCACGATCGAATCGCAGTTTATCCAATTCATGTGCTCATCGTTTGTATTGGCCTTCGGAAACGTGCTCGACGCGTAAGTCTTTCTTGAAAATATCTGTCCTGTCAACATTTTTGCAGAGTTATCATCCTCGCATTTCACATGAGATTGCGACTCTTCCGTAATAATGTCGTTGATGTTACTGTTACGAGTACGATTAACGCGCATGCGCATGTCTAGATATCTTCCGCCTTCTATCATTATCTCGGATGATACTTGCATAAAATAAGATACAGTAATCGTACAGTGTAACCGTGATGAGATGTGGCCGTGATCTGCCTTTTCCGCACTTCTCACATATCAGACATCATCGTCTATTTGTGTATGACGCACACAACGAACCTCATCGCGCCGTCTTTCCTTGCGTGAAGATCATTGCGTCAACCACTCGGCACAAACGTCCATGGTCTGCTTGGTCTGAGGCAAAGGGCATGATGATCTAAAAGCAATCCGGTAATGCATTTATTCGATCGGAGAGACCAAATAAGGAAAGGTTGTCATAACCGAACAGGTGGCATTTATGTTCCACTATCAGATTGTTCATTGGGAGAAGCGAAAATCAGGCTCAAAGTTCGTAGTTTTTATCTCGAAAAGAACAATGAATCGAAGTGTATTCATCGTCGTCCAAGAACCGATCGAATCGGATTTGAGGCACAGTGTGACTGCTCGTTAGGCTGTTGTGCCTGCATGTTCAGCGTTCCCATCTGGTACCTGAACATCACTATTTTAATGAGGTCTATATCAGAATAACGCACCAACTATTGACTGTCGATCCAGTGGAAACGTACGAAGAGGGGATCTGGTAGGTTACTTCGCGTTGGCAGAGCTGGAACGGATATTCTCGAAATATTACCCTATGATGCATTACGGCTTGCCCGTTAGCCCATACAGTCCTGTTAAATCAGTGCATTTCTAAGGACATGAACTTCCCGCAACTAGAGTGAGTACAAGGTTGCAAGTAGGGAAAAGATACAAAAGCTGATAGGGAGAGACAAGATTGAGATGTTTCATAGAGACATCTCAATCTAGTCCCGTGCTGGACGTTTTTGAAGGTTGAGCAATGATAAAGTGGGCTTACATTCGGGAGTCCCAGAAGACCCTGATTGTTGCAGTTATGGTAGATCCTCAGCGCGGGCTTCATCGTGAACGTCGTCGAGTCACTGCCCGAGACGCTGAAGCGTCCAGAGGAATCCGTCTTGACAGTGGCGAGTTGGAAGTCCGGCTCGGGCACTGCAATTACCAGCCACTTATCTGTTTCAGACAGAGAAATGGGCGAAACAAGAGCTGCTAGCCCACTGGAAATATCGGTCTTATGGATCATTATTCTACCGGGGTTGAGCGGCTGGAAACTCACGATCATGCAGCTCCCATAGCGTCACGTCCGTATTCGTCAGTGGGGCATTTCCGCACATGAGCTGGCCCTGCACGCCCACTGATTGCGTCGACGCGGCGATTGAGGTAAAGAAAGAAGCAATGGACAATGGAATGGACAGAATGGACAGCATGCCGAACTGCTGAGTTGCTTTCGCCTCTGACTTTATACCACCAGCTATCGGGAGAACAGCACCAGACACCGTCGAAACAACTTGACAACTTCACAACTTCACAACTGACACAACAGTTCTCGATCTCGGGTTACTTTGTACACACGTTGTTGACAGACAGTTCATCGGTACATGGGAACCCGGAGCGAGGTGTGGTAGAGTAAATAATGGGATGAGTGAGTCAGAAGAGGTGAGAGTGAACTCTGTGAACTATTGACGCGTCTAACTCGGAGGTCAAAGTGTCCACTCAAATCGTATCATCATTTCACATTACCGTATAGCTCATAAGCATCGAGTATTCAATAAGCCGACAAGCTGCGTCTTTCACAGACCATGCCACGAACTAAGGAGCAACTAGGTTTTGAGAACGGAATAGTTTAATAGTTGTTGATGACACTCTCTGCGTTCTGTGTGTTTCAGAAAAAGGTCCAATCGTCAATGCTATTTTATTCAAAGTTTATGTTATTTTGATTGTCAATTCATTTTCTCCTTCCGAAGATATCCCGGATCGGGTTATCCACACAATGCGACTGCTCATTGGGCTGCTTCGCTTGGAGATTCACCGTGCCGAGTTGGTACCTGAATGAAGCATGAGTAGGGAACACTCAGTGAATCTCGGCATTGACGTTGCTGAACTGTGATAGTCTTCCCTCAAAGGGCTCGTTTTTCTCCATCAAAGGCCATCTCAATCGGCAAACACACCAATTGTTGACACTCGTGCCGTCAGTCACATAGGAGGAGGGAATCTCGTAGGTGACTTCGCGCTGGCATAACTGCAATCGATATTATGCTGCGTACGACCGCTCGGATTGTGATACGAGGCCAGAAATGACACTCACATTAGGGATTCCCAGAAATCCGTCATTGTTGCATCTATGATAGATTCTTAGAGCTGGTTTGAGTGTGAACACCACTGAAGCCGTGCCGGAGACTTGAAAGTAGCCTCTCGAATCAGTTTTCACCGTAGCAATGCGGAAATCGGGCTCGGGAACTGCAAAGTATTTGTTTTTACACTCACATACTAATGATGACTGACAGTGGACGCAGTTTTCCCGTGTATTTTGCGACTATAACGTTAGACATCAGTTTCATTCTGGGCGTAACGCGCATATTTAAAGATAGAGTGGAGCCAACACTGACAGTCATGAAGTTCCCAGAGCTCCACCTCGACGTCCGTGAGAGGAGTCGATCCGCACATCAACTGTCCTTGCACGCCAACTGATTGGGAGATTCCTTGAACCGAAGAGGCGAGAACTGCACACAGCAGGAGAGCAATCATCTTTTCGAGTTTGTGCATCCTCTGCCACACCACTTTTATAGCGGTAAATGGTGTATAATTGCTCAGGAGAGCAGTGGAACACGGCGAGAGTAAATAGTTGTTTGGCAGGGGTCAGATACTCGACCAGACAGCGACTGATCCTGAAGTGTTCTCACTATTCTCGTCCGTCAAATGTGCAAACCGGTAAAAAATCGTGCTGCATCGATAACATACGGCGGCCAGCGGCAGCACTGCCGCAGTTTCCCAGCCAATGAGAGGGAGGCGGGAAGGTGCGACTCGAAAATAGGAGACACTCTTGCTCGCAATGAAAAAGGACATGCAAGTGTTGTGTATGAGTTTCGAAAAAGATTTACTGAGCACCCGATAAGTGATCGGGATGTCATGTTATTGCCCATGGAAGCGATTTCTGATGTTGATTTGTTGGCAAACACCACGTGAGAGGCGCAATCCCAGTGTTTGCTCGTAGCTTTTGCGCTTGAGACGTGGAAGGGGTGAGCGACCCCTGCTTAGAATGAGGCACCACCTCTTTATCACAGATCGTATTTTCCGATTTCGTCGACAGAATACGTTTGCAACATTCTACATAATCTTACAACACTGATCGCATCAAGAACAATATTATTGACAAACAATGAAAAAAAGAGATCGTGAGTTGCTTAGACGCCGCCGTGATGGTGATGGCTGAAATGAGATCATTAAGTTTTTGAAAACATGTTTTGGCTTTGCAAAACAATAACAATAACATCAAAACATACTGAGCTTTGAGGATCAACAGCTTGTAGCAGCACACGTGACAGTGAAGGATGAAAGCCGAAACGATAATGGCAATCGCGTACACTCCGGCTGCGTAACTGCAATGGAATTGTATTTGAAGAAGTGATATTCGAAGCCGATCAGGGTGACTTCTCTACAAGCTGAGTCACACGCATGGTTAAGACTTCATAGCCGCGGTGTTATCTGCTTTACTATGCAATCGCGTGACTAATCATGCAAGAATCTCTCAAGATGAATCGCGCGATTTTGCAAGATTCGAGTCACAACGCGTGGAGGTTGATCATTCAGTGATGAAATAGACTTATACATAGACATTCGAAACATATCTAGCACATGGGCGTATTTTTTTCGAGGAGAAAATAACTCACAGCCAGTCTCCCCAGTAGTATCCTCCGGTGAACCAGATCAGGTCGTAGATCGCGTCTCCGAGAATAGAGAAGAAGCTGATGAGCTGGAAAAAAATGAGTTATTCCGATGTTTTGGGAACTTCTACATTTTTGGCAGTGACTTTCTCTCATTGGACCGCTTCAGGAGTGAGGCAGGGAATGAGAATCGCAGGGAGAGATTACTCAAATGAGAAGGGGCGGACCAAATAAAAGGGGGCCGAAAATCAAACCTGAATGATGATGATCGGGATCATGAGTCGCGGATTTCTCCTCGAGCACGCCATGAAGACCATCACGCACGCGAGCGCGAGGAACACGAGAATGATACTCTGCAAAAGATTTTTTCAAATAATCGGACAAATATTTTTACAATGTATAACTATGCTGGCATTCAATGTAACACAAGGCATAGTGAAAGACCTACCTGCCAGATGCTCACGGCAATGTATTGGTTGGTGAACCAGGCCTCCCAACACACCCAACCGGTCATGATTAGAGCAACGAATGCCATGATTTTGGAGGCCGCCTGAAATTGATCAATTCAGCAAATATTGCGATAGAAAAATGACATTTGAATTGGTAAATTTTGGAAATTTTGAGATTTTGCACTTTTAAATAATTCAAAGTTGTCGATAATCAGACTCACAGTAGCACTGCAGCAGCAGATTCGAGCGGTGAACACCATGGTTGCGCAGCTACTCCTTCTTCACGGTACGAAGAAAGATGGGCTCGATAATGGAGAGAAGGTGTGACAGCCTTGAGACTCCTTATATGCGTATTTGCTCAGCCTATCGTTATCAATTGGGAAAGAGGGGAGAGGAGGGAGGAGAAGAAGCGTTAGTCAGTTAACGCCCAGCGTAACATTGTGAGCGAAAAGCGCTGATGAAGCGCGCGAGGAATGATCAGTGCCATGTGTTACAGATGAAATTTCTCACCCCTCCCCCCGTGAATCGTTTGAATAAGTGAGTTTCTCAAAAGATCAGGTGCCTGAGGATGCTAAAAAAAGGATTCCATGGACATCTGGACCAATACGGAGATGACAACAATGAGATCAATTTGTCAATGCGACATGATTGTTGTTTCATGCTCATTTGTGTATGTTGAGGTTTTGATCTTTCACAGCCAACACAAGTTGGGCTCTGATGTTTGACTCATCCAGCGCGTTTTGTGGGTAAGAGTCCACGGTATTGATAAGCTCTTGCGGTTGAGAGAGACGTTAGCTTCGTCTTTCAATCTTTATTTGGAAAATTCCTCTCTTAAACGGTATCGCGAGGGACTGCGGTTGTAACTATTGAAATGTTTCCGATACTCGCTCGCAACATATTCGTATCTTCATTTGCATAGTAATCGCATACATCTTACTGTATGAAGAGCTTTGAAAATATTGTTCACACATAATCTTTCCTTCGATTCTATCATCACCTCATAAATGCCACAGCGTTAGTCATACGCATAGTTAAGCCTGGACTTTATCCGCGGTCTTATCAGCTTAACTATGCGATATTAATCGCCAGACCGATGGCGTGATGCTATTTCTGCGCTATTGGCATTGTTTACGATAGAGCTGAGGAATTGATCGCAGATGCAACGAAAAATTCAATCTCGGTCAAGTTAGAAAGGTGGGAAATTTATCGTACAGAGAAAGTGATGTCGACAGGGCACATCATTTGCTTTTCATTGAAACTTTGAAGAAAAATTCACCTGTAGATGTGTATCACTTTGACGCAAACGAATCTGCTAGAAATAAACAGTCGGAGATTCAGAAGTTACGTTCTCTTCAGAGATCATGATGACGAGCAGAATGATGGGCTCTGAAATAATCACACATGATTATTCAATGTATTCCATAGCCTCGTAACTGTCACTGAGTCATACGCATAGTTAAGCATGAATATTGTCTATCGGCTTATCAGCTATACCATGCGTGATTCATCGAAAGATACATTCGAAAGTCGCCCGATCGTGTTATCTGCTCACTTTTCAGTGCCAGATAGTTTCCTAAAAGTCGAAGCGGAATCCTCACTTACCGAACAACCTCTATTCTCAGCCATTTGTAACACCCAGCATGATAAACGAAGGCAAAGAGAGCGATGGCGGTCATAACCATGTAGAAAACCATCCAGAATCTAAAATTGTCGTTCAAGAAATCAAAAAAAGGGAAATAACGAACATCATTCCGCCAACATCGTACAGCGGAAAGACCCAGGTGAGCCAGATTGCGATCGTAACGATGATATTGACGGTGATGAGAGCCTGGCAAAATATAAATTACTAGTCTTCTCAATTACTATAATTTCTAGAGAAGTATCCAATCTTAGTGTCTGTCTGCCTGTCTGTCACAACCCGGCGTACAACTATCATATTTGTTGATTTACTCACCTGTATGATAACAGCTGGTATGATGAGAACAGGCTTTTTCATGAAGGAACCGACGAAAACGAGCCCGCAAGCGATGATTGAGAGAATGGCTCCAACGGTCTATGAAAAATTCTGATAAAATGCAGGAAATTATGATGACAATGTTTACTGTCCAAAAAAGATTTGCTTACAAGAAAACGACTCGAGAAACCGAGTAATGCTTTACCTGAAGAATTTTGAAGTACATCGGCACGATTATCAACCACTTAGTGACGGGAAACCAGAACCAAATCCCGAGAAAGGAACATTCAATGAGAGACAAGATAGCTGTTACTTGAGAAGCAACCTTAAATGTATCTCTTCTACTGAAATACTGTAGTGTGACATGCTCAACGTACGATTGCACTGCAGCAGAAAACTCGAGCTGTGAGGAACTTGTCGTGCCATGCCATTGTGGGTCGAGATTATCAAGATCAAGTTCGAAAGTAGGCAATGCACGATATAAAGAAGAATCTATACAACGAAGAAATAATAGACAAGAGGAATCACCGAATGTATTCAACACACTTTTGGAAGAATGATATAGTGTGAGGATGCGTGGGCAGACGAGACATCTATTCGGATTGTCATCTTTTGTCAAGTTTCTCATGCTCTTTCGTTCTTATCAGTCCGGAATCAAGAAATCATGAATCACAGGTATCACCTTTCTAAGAGCACTCGTCATTCAACGAGAGGCTATGCCCATTTATTCAGAGTTATTATGAATGATCTAACAACATCCACGTTTTGCAAACCCATTCATGTCATGTTCTTCTACTTTCAATCGATTCTTTCAATTTAAGTCTGGAAGAGTCATGATAAATCTATTCCTGCCCGACAATGAGAAGGTGAGGAGATAGGAACCAATACCACACTATGATACACTAGAGTGAAGCGAGACGTCATCATTTCGTGAATCAAACGAGAATCAGAAGCGACGTTTCATTATTTTGGCGACTATTTTGTTCGGTTTATCTAGTCACAATAACTGATCAACTTGACCTGTACTTAAAAGCTGATCAACTTGACCTGTACTTATCATATGGCTCAGTTATGATCATATGAATTGCCATTGAGGGAATTCCTTAGCATTCGTGGTCGCCTTACATAGATCTACATAGATCTCTTTTCAGATTGTGCTCAAGTGTATGCTTTTTTATCGAGCCAATCAACGTTTTGAACCATCAATGAGAAGGAAAGATCAGTTTGCCTGTCGAGATTGATCTCCTAGTTATCATTGAGTAGTGAATCCTCGATAGCTCTTTTGCATTAATCTCATTCCGTCTCGCAGCACCGCCTGTGAGTGCATCGACCCATTGCAGCAGCGTGAGACGGAAGCTCAAACCTTCATTTTCAAATCCGGAAGATGGGAAAATGACTGACCTGCTAACTGATATGATGATCAGAATCGGGTCCAGAGCAGGAAATAGCGAGATGAGCAGTGCACAGACATCGCCAGTCGTTCTCATCGGAACGCCCAGAACAGGCAGCGCAACCAATACACCGAACGGAAGGAAGGAGAAGATGAAGGGAATCGAGAACTGAAATTTCACCTTTCTCAAAGTAATTCTAGTATCGAAACCTGCAGCAAAAGCGCTTGGAATAGTTGGATGTGAACACGTTTTACAGTGATGTCGAGCACACTAAACAGATTCGTCTCGAAGAAGGAAACCTCTCGATACCTTTTCGACAGAGCCCGGAATATCTTGTAGATGCAAACGAGCGAGATTACGATGGAATGACCGCCAACCGAACCCGCTCCAAGAATGATGATGATTGACCGGTAGTTTATTTCATTTTCTTCGGTCTAAAATGGTTTAGAGATCCCACTTTAAAAAAACTGTGGCTCACAACGTATTCAACGACAGCAGCATTGATGTGCTCTCGCAACGGGCGCTCTTCATACTCAGCAATGTATCCCAGGAATTGATTCGAAATTCCCATGGTACATCTATAAACTTCTTTCCATGCAACATGTATCTAATTCAAACTTACACGAAATAGGATAACAGCGCGAAGAAGGAGTTGTAGACCACTGCATAGATGGCGCAAAATCCCAAGAAGCGTGTAAATTTATCCTTCACCACGTGTGGTCTTGATTTTGGAATGTTCGTGGACGAATGAACAAAAAAACATACTTGGCTAGTAATAGATACCTATAGATGAAATGAATGCCAATGAGGAAAAACGGCAGATAGAAAGTGACGGAAAATAGTATGTTGGAGTTTTGCGCAAGTGCGCTTTTCCCGAAGAGATTTCTGTAGCCATAGTAAATGAAGCCAAACTTGCCCATAACGAACATCTGAATCGGTTTCCTTATTCTTTCATTTTTCTGAAGAAAGTTAAAAAATGCTCACCGGGATATACCAAAGATGGTACAGCGATATAATTATATCCGCAATTGCAAAAGAGGTTAACAGAACTCGATAGTTCCCAAGATTGATGCTTCTTCGTTGGTACAGCAGCAGTAATAGAAGGCCATTTCCACAGAGGGACACAATAGTTGTCGATCGCACAAATATCTACAAATATATTGGAAACTGTTTGACTCTCATAGTTACCTGGTGAACGGACACTGGGAGGATCATTTGACGATGTTTTGATGAATACTGAATGAATCACAACTGAGTGAAATGATTCCAGGCGCTGTAAAAACAGTAATTCAACTGCCACGAGATTTAGACATCGACAATGTGAGAAAGGCGACGCAATTAGAGCATAATGATTCCTCTATTCCCCAAGGAGTAACCATATTATTGTCGCGTGATGATGGTTTTAGGTAAATAATTAGAAGGAACCGAACAGTTCATGGTATAAAAAAAGATGTTGAATATCTTCCACGAAATTTTTGGCACGCATGACCTGAGGTTCTTGGATTTCCTGGAAACGTGTACTGTGATGAAAATAACAAATATCGGATCTTTGTGTGTGTTTTCCTATTATTCCGCGATCTACAATGCGACATGTTATTTGTAGAGGTACAATACCTGTTTTCCTCTATTTTCATGCTCAAGTGGCAGGTGGTCGGAGCAGTTTTCTGATAGTCTCTGTCACGTTCTTCTTTGTTATCACTCATTTCAACTCATCATGGCTCATCATGCCTGAAGCTGTTTAGCGCGCTCGAATGGACTCATTCCTGGCCGCGCTTCTCATCACCTACGGTTGCTTCGCAACTATATCAATCTGCTCGAATGCGCTGCTCGTCTACTGCACCTTTCTCTTAACGCCTCGCTCTTTCGCTGCGTTTGGCATCTTTCTCAAATTTCACGCGCTGGCAGATCTATGCGGTGCGCTGTGCATTGCCGCGTCATTGCAGTGGTGAGCTAGCTTCTGAAACTGTCCACTCCACCTCTCAATAGAACTCTTTCACAGGATAATGCGCTTCGGAGACACATATTTTCATGTTTTCTACGGACCATGCACGTTCGCTAGCGCCTCAGTCTGCTTCGTTTCGCATTCGACGCTAGTAGGTTGCGGTGCTTGGACGGTGAGGGCAACCTGTAGAGCGCGAGGTGAACGTCACCTACCTCTCCTTCTCTCAGCTCTTTGACTGGTGAAAGAGTGAAATGGAGAAGCGCCGACCCGCATTTTGTACTCTGTAAAGCCGAGAATGAAGGCATTTTCAGTTCATGATAACGGTCTCTTCCCTCATTTATCGACTGAAAGCAGTGCAGAATGGAGCTCCTACGAGCCGCTACGCGCTTTGCCTCGTGTTCCTCTTTGCAGTGCCTGCTACTTTCTACTGGGTGGTGAGGAATCGTAGTGGTAGTCGTCTCTTTGCCACAGTTCACGCAGACTTCCCTGCAAATGAGCGTCTCACACACGAAAATGAGTGTTTCGCAGATATTCGTGTACACGTCTATTGATGACGATGCGGATTGTGCGCCCGAGTTCGAGGAGATGCTGAAGTATCAGACTGAGTGGTCTGTCATAGGCGAGCATGATTCATGAAATTCTGACATATTCTTGCTTGTGTAACAATAACGCAAATCCATCGAGGTCTTGTGAAGAATCGTGTGCCCGCACTGTCGTTGGGCTCTGCCCTCTTGGGCTTGGGCGCACCACTCCTATACGTTGCTATTGTGTACATCAGGCGAGTCGCTTTTTAACAATTTGAAACCTTATAAAATTCTTTTGAAGATCACGGATTCTGAAATCACTCGTGCACGCTGCGCTCAGTGAGAAATCCAAAGCAATGCACCGCAAGTTCGTCTCGGTTGGTTTCGTTTTGACAAATGATTCAAGTGACTTGGCATTGATTCTAAACGTATTTTGGATGCTAACTTCACAAGCGGCACTCCCTCTACTACAAGTGATTACCATTCTAGCAGCTATAATCAGGGTTGAAAACATTGGTCACGCAAAGCTGATTCAATCCGCGATCATGAAGGTAGGCGGAGTAGAAAATAGCAAATACAATGTTTTTAAAGTCGGGAGAAATTACCGTTTTCATCTCGCCTCTCATCATTCTCTACTACATAGAGCACTATCGACGGTACCGCATTTAGGTTTCTGAACCACCAAGTTAATCTATTCAGCGCAGCGTTTGCTTTGCTTCGAATCAAGACGGCACCAAGCGGTCCTTCGCAAACTCTGAATAGCTTCACAAAGTAAAGAATATGATGAGATAATTTGAATTGATTAAGTTGAGATAATTCGTTGTAGATATCATGTTGTGTATTGATTATCATGATTTACCAAAGAGGAAATCATGCTTCATCATTTTGATTTTCTTTTTTTTTCCAACTGTGATGCTTTCTGAAACATTTGCACATCAAATTGAGTGCTAATGCGCTCTTTCACTGATGCAGTTTGACGTGGTTGAAGCAGTATAGGTGACAGTAGAACATGAATAGCGACTCTGCACGATTGCCGATTGTGAGGAAACTGAAGTTTGGCAGTAAGAAATCTACCAAAAGTAAGAACTGTGAGAAAGCTCCGCGGATGAGTGTAAAATTTCTCAACGTTTTTGTTCTCTTTCCGAAGGAAATAAACGATTTTTTCGCGCGATCTTTGTTCAGATTTTTTTCTCGTTTTGTATTCCATTTGTTATTTGGCGCGACGGATATAGATTGCATGTTTTCTGTTTTCTCACTGACCAAGTGGCAACTGGCGAGACGAACCTTTTTTTTACTGCGGATCAACAACGCCATTTTGTTCTTGCCAATAAGCACATCCAATATCTTTTTTATCGCGCTCGTCCACAATGCATGCGCAGTTTTTGATTTTTCTTTCGTCATCAGGAATACGATTCAGCTCATCTATCCATGGATTGGCTGCTATCCTCACTGCTCTTCCTCGATGCTAGCTACGCAACTCTAGCTATTTGCGTAAATATGCTTCTCCTGTACTGCGTAATTTGCCATACGCAGCCAACGTTCGCAACGTTCGGAATATTGCTAGAATCACACGCGCTCGCCGACCTTTGTGCTTCTCTGACCATCACAGCGTCATTGGAATGGTACACTCCCTGTTTAAACTTAGTAAATTGGGCACTAGGTCGGACATTCGGATGATCCTACTGGAAACCTACTGGTTGAGTAACTATTGAGGGTGAGCGAACAACCGATATGTAATAGACGGAATAAGCAAATGGGGCTCATCCAGTAGGTTATCATCCGAATGTTCTCATCCGAACTAGTCCCTGAAATCGATAACCGTTTAGGATCATTCGCTTTGGAGACACGCATTTTTACATTTTCTATGGACCGTGCACATTCATCAGTCCGTCAACTTGCTTCCTAACGGTTTCTATGATTATTGGAGCAGGCTCATGGACGGTGATCTTTTCAATCATACATTTTTCCGAAAATTGTCCGTAGATTTTTTTGTCAAGTCCAATTTTAAAACTAAACATGCACTCATTCCAGTTTCACTTGACCATTGCATCGTTCTTATTCCGACTGAAAGCTATTCTAGACGAGGCTCCAACGCGCCGATTCGCCTATTTGCTCATTGCCGTTGTTGCCGTGCCCATCTCTGTATACACTGCGGCGATGAGGAGCTGAATGGGCACTAGGTCGGATGAGAACCGTCCGATTAAATCCGTCGGATGAGAACCGTCCGATTAAATCCGTCGGATGAGAACCGTCCGATTAAATCCGTCGGATGAGAACCGTCAGATAAGAACCGTCGGGTGAGAACCTACTAAATGAGAACAATTTGCACCTTACGTCAATTACATAACGCTTGTCTCTCGCCCTCAATAGGTACTCATCCAGACGCTTCTTATCCGACTGTTAACATTTGACCTAGTTCCGCTAAAAGCTGCGACCTGGAGCTCCGACAAACTGCCGACGATTTTCAGGCAGTCATGTTCGCTCTAACTGATGAAGTTACGCCAGGTTCGACGCTGTTCAACCAGATTGCGAATTACCGGACTGACCCGCACACTTTGATAGGTGTGGTAGAATTGTGTTCGATTGTTGGCAAATGTTTAGCTCTCCGGAAGAATGGACAATCTCATTTCAAGATCTTCAGGTGAAGTGCAGATTCATAAATTCGAAAACACCTCGGTTGCTGTATCTTTAAGTTTGTCCACGCCATTCGTTTACATGGTAATGGTGTACATCAGGTGAGCCTAGGGTGATCAACCGAAAGAAATGAGGGTGAATTTTTTTTCAAAGATCGCGAATTCTGAGGTCACTCGTTCACGCACCAATCAGCGAACGTTCGAAACATACGCAGAAAAAATTTGTTTCGGTTAGTCGCATTTGAGAAAATCTGGTTTTTCTATTGAGAATTGATTATTAGTTTTGCTTTTTGCGTTTGGACTGAAGTGGAATTGTAGATGCTCACAGACCAAGCAGCCCTTCCTCTATTGTAAGTACTGGCTATCATCGCAGGTTCAATCAACGTGGAAAACGCTAAATCTATCCAATCCGTAATGATGCAGGTAATCGGAAATGCGAAAATATTTCCATAACATCATTTTCAGATCGGAGAAATACCTGTTCTCGTCTCGCCGCTCATTGTTCTACACTATATTGACTGCTACCGACGGTCAGTGCAATTCGGTACATGTCTATCTCCTCGCTAGAGTCCCAAACCATCCACACACTAATCCTAAGTTTGCTTATTAGGAATTCTTCCAGGAAGCTAGACAAGTTCCATCAATGCATCATGCATTGCAATTTTTACGGTTTCAGCGCTACTCTGTCTCTTTTCCGACGGAAGATCGTCCACATCACTCCTTCACGTACGCTCAACAGCATTACAATGTGATCATACAATATGATAATTATATTGTTTCAAATGTATCACTTTTATCGTATCAAAATACATGAACAAGACTGCGATTGTTTTCGTTCGAGAAAGTAAGTTGTTAATTTATGGTTTATAATGTATCTGTTCCTACGCTCGCCAGCTGTGGTTGAAAGCGCTTCTGCAAAACAAAAAGTTTACTAAATTATAGCAGAATTTCCACAATAAGAACAGCTCACTGTCGTGCGATCCTCAGCTGGTTGAAACAGCACACATGACAGTAGACGATGAATAAAGAGAAGGCGAGATTTCCGAGAGTGAAGACGCCATACAAACTAAATTGGGGGTCTAGGAAAAGTGAGGAATGAGTGCTCACAGAATGCTCAATATCGGAAGAGAAGCTGCTTGGATGATCAAGAAGAGAAGGCTAGAGCCAATAATGGTCATCGTGAACCACGCCTGAAACTCCCTTTTCGAAACGAGAATCAATGTTCGCCGGATTAATATCTCGACTCATATTGATTGGTATAACATGAGGCAAAAAATCGACCTGACAAACAATGATGGGCACAACAAAGCCAGCACGTGTGTTCGAACAGCCAACAAAGACGAGAATGCAAGCAACGAGCATAACCACTAAGTACACCGTCTGAAATTACTCGGTTGTACTACGTGGCAAGAATCATTTCTGCAAGATTAGACGTGCTTGGTAGATGCTGAAGTAGATGGAAATGTTTAAGAACCAGACAAGCAGAGCCGCGAACGCGCTCATTAGGAGGGAGATGACAGCCATGGTTCGTGAGGCGACCTAAACTCCATCTTTATTTTTACTCGAAATCATAGGCATGATGCTCTTACAATAGCTCATTATGTGGACAAGTGATGCTTAAAGAGTTGTCAGATAATCTTACTGTGACACTGCAGCAGCAGAAGTTCGCAGACTTGAACATTGCGGCGCTGGAAGAGAAGAAGGAAGAGAAGAATGAATGCTGTTTATCAGTGAATGCGTTCTTATAGATAACGAAATCAGTCTGTTCTCCTAATAGGAGAGTAATCCGGGTTTACATTCTGCGTCATGTGATGATAGTGAATGCGCACTAGAATTATCGAGTAAAATCGACGGCTGCTTAGTGAATCATTCAAAGAATGAGGGCAAATATTTTACTGTTTTTGTATTGCACACGATTCCAAACATGGTTGATGAGTGAAATACGCCCTGCTTGAAAGAAAATGCTTTATCGCACTGGAACATGTTCAGAACGATGCCATTACAATGCGGATCATCTCTGAGTTCGGGACAAGTCCACGGAAGTCGATGCCACGGTTGTGAGCTTGCTCGATGCGTTCTTCCGTCTGCACCAATCGACAAACCGTTTTGGAACCAATTTGAGGGCCTAAATATGCTCAGTTTAAGCGCATAGGCCGTTCGAGCAAAGAATTCACATCTCTAAACTTCTTATTTGTCTTGAGGAGTATGAAAAACTGCGCTGCGGAATTGAGCATGTACAAAATCTACAAAAAAAATTTATTTTGAATTAAAAAAGACAAACCGCGAATGCTGCCCGAATGCCGATTAGCGATACATCAGGTAGAAATGCGATTTGAATTTCGCAAAAGATTCCTTGCAAAAGCAGCGGATAAATGTAAAATATTGAGGCGTAGCTTAGCTGAAATTTGCACCTGCTACTCTGTGTTTTCGCCAAGTAAAACCTGTTTGATAAGTGCTTCAGTGATAAGTCGTTTCATACGAATCGCTTTCGATGTTATAACCACCTTTTTCTGTAAGTTCATAGGGAATTAGGCTGTATTGCTCTCACCTGTTTCTTGAGGAATCGAACTGAAGAAACGACAACCAGAACACGTAGAGGCCCCGCAATCACTATCGATGCCAAAATGACGTAAACGCATGCAAATCACCATGATACATTATTAAAGTTGCAATTAAATACTGTATCGATATTCGCCACAGCTGCCGATATCACCCATTATCATTATTTCGGTCGCCACATCTTTAGTCCAAACTAGCTCTGAGCGCTGAAACATATAGATCAGTCACATGCGTACTAATAGTTTGGCGATTACATTGAGCATTTCCGTTTTGTTCGGAGGATCGGAGCCAGTTAGATACGCCGAGATGGGATTGAGAGAGAGGAAGGCATACATGAAGCCCATCAAAAGAAAGAGAGACCTAAAGAGTAAATGATTGCGCTTGATCGAGATTATAGTCATACCATCGCGGCAGGACCAATTTACTGGTCGGAGGCATAATTTGTTGGTGCATCATCAGAAGCATGAACAAGATAATGCAACTTGAATGAACCATGAACACATTTTCGATCGTCTGACACGGAAGATTGTAAAGACAAAAACCACAATGGAACGATATATAAGCATTGAAACCTCCAATAATTGAACAGATATGCGTAGTGCAGAAAACAATTGGGTAAGGAAGAAGGGTGTACCCATGGAAGAGAAAACACGTCCAAACATCGTGAGCTAGCATCTGGGCCTGCGACATTTGCATAATCGTTGCTTTTGAAGTAGTAAAATATGAAAGTTAAATCGTTCACCTGGTTGAGCAAGTACCCGATTCGCACTCCTCGAGCCCAATTTCTTGTTTGGAAAAGGAACAAATAAAACACTATCCCATGTACAACCATAATCGCTGCGCCGTAGACATATTGAAACCTTCAACAAAGGAGGAAAGCGCGATCACAGAGTGCACTTAGAAATGCAAACTTACATCAGGTAAACGGGCAGTATGTAATCTCTGTCAATGTTGAGGCCAAATCGGAGCATGTCGATTCTGTTGAGACGGAATCATGAGGTGGCAAGCCACAAGGAGAAATGAAAGAGTGAATAAGAAATTTGCTCGCACTAGTAGGCAGGTGTATGAAGGTGGCCTATTCTCCAGAAGATACATTCACACGATTGACATCTTTTCATTTTTACATTTTACATTTAATCAACTTTATCAGCTCATTCAGTGGGTGTTACGAAGCTGGGTTGCCATGAGAGTTCTCCATTGCGCTCGATCGTGTCTTGCGATTTGCATGAATTGAGGACCGGCTGCTTTGACGAAGTCATCTCTCCATCTCTTGGCTGGGCGTCCTTGTCTTCTCTTACGGGGAGGGGTCCAATTGTGCACATTTAGCATCCATCGGTTATGACACGCCCTTGAGATCCGCTCAACCCATACCCACTTCCGTCTTTCCGCTTCCCAAACAACGTCTTTGAATTTTGTGATGCCACGGATTCGCTCGTTAGTCACTCGGTAAAGTAATGAGATCCCGATAGTTTTGCGTTCCAGTTTTCGCTGGGCAACTGAGACTATTTGTTTTTCTCGTTTACTAAGGTACCACGATTCGCAGCCGTAAAGAAGAGCCGGGAGAACCACACCCTCAAACAGCCGCTTCTTGAGATACATAGGACAACTTCTTTTACGGAAGAACTGAGTATCTATAGAAAGCCCAGTTCGCGCTTCGGACCCTTCTATGCAATTCTCCCTCAAATCGATGCGCTCCTAGAGTGATTTCCTGTCCCAGATATACAACCCTTTCCTCCACCTTCACTAGCTGTCCCGCTACAGTAACCGGCCTGCCATTGGGGTTGGTGGCGAGTGCCACAGTTTTACTACCATTTAGGCGCAG
>LS520527.1:116902-129523 GCA_900490845.1 Pristionchus japonicus
ATGTTCCTCTTGGATAGCGCCTGCTTGGGAAATGTTCTTATTCAACTCAAATTCACCAATTTACATAATTAAAGTCAAATTCGATACTAAAAACATGCGGTTGATTCGGTTTCGCAACTTCAGTTTTTGAAAAAATCGAGGTCTCGCGCTTTCGGCGCCATTTTTATCGGGTAGCGAAACCGTTTAAAATTCTAAAAAATCCTGAAAAATAGTAAAAAAGGATTGCGAAAAAACTGAGAAAATTTATTTTGCACGGAATGACCAAAAATTTTTCACGGCTGAGCAATGAAAATTTCAAACTCGAAAATATCTTTTCAACAGAAATTTTTTCGAATTTTTTTTTGTCAAAAATGTTTGTTTTTTCGAGAGCTACAAGAATTACTATCATATGTGGGGGTTTGAAGTCGTATTCGCAAAGTTGTTCTAATCGGTTGCTAGGGTTACGGTAGCTGTAACTAATTAGGGGTCAAAGATACGACCTCCTAAGGTCGATTTTTGAAATCTACGCAAAAAGTTGTCCTTAGGGCGTTTTTTCGAGCATAGGGTCAAAAATCCTAGTACGGTCCCTTAAGAGAGTTTCTAAATTCTCTCAGATAGTCTCTGTTAAAATCACTCCTCCCTATGGGTGACGCAAGACCGAGACTCGTGAAAACTCGTTCGAGATCGTACTGCAACCGGGACGCACGAAATATGAAATCCTTGAAAGTTTCCAGTAAATTAATGTTTCGATAAAGGTTGCGTGACCTTCCACTATGTTATCGCAGATGGTTCGAATTCTGTAATTTTGTTTTTATAGGCTTGTACAATATCAGAGGTTTTCTGTGAGAGTTTAGGAAAACGAGCCCCTTTTTCCACCAGAAAAAGTTCATGACCTCGAATAAGTTCAAAGTTGGTCAGTAGGACCCATTGGAGGACTCTTTAAGATACATCAACTCACTTGTTTCAAATTTGCAGTTTATCGATTTTTGTGATCTACAACTAAGAATAGCCAAAAGTCGCTTCATTTTCATGGTACAGTGAGTTCACACATACCAATAGCTCGAAATCGGAGAGATGGATAATCAAAAGCAGGAAACTAAGTTTGAAGCATCGGGCGTTTACTCTGTGAGACACCTAAGATTTCGTTAACTTGAGACAGATGAAACCGCAATTCTCGACTTGAAATTCGATCGTCTAAGAATCTCACTTTTTCCAATAATTTCCCGTACAACAGCATTGTCACAGAAAGATTCCTGCAGATTATGATAGGTCTACATAGGTGCCCTACATTGATGTGGTTCTGTATTTTATTGTCACAAAAAGATTCCTGCAGATTATGATAGGTCTACATAGGTGTCCTACATTGTTGTGGTTCTGTTTTTTTTCTCTGCTATTGTTATGGTTCAATCGTCCTCATTTACATTCTTCCATGATCTCAATGTTTGACTATATTCTCACATCTCTTTTTTGCCGGTGATTTTGTAGTGGCTACAAGCGCTGCTGACATAGCACCATTAGTTAAAAAATTCATACAATTTACTCAAGAGAGAATGATTGTAAAATATTGATTGTAAACTATTTTTAGTATACATTTGCGTAATGAAACAACGATAATTGCTAGAATCGCAATTTTGCATGATTGCACGCTAGCTCATTTTCCATTGAACATCGTCTGCAAAAGGTTCATTTCTTACTGTTTCAGTGCATCGCTGAAGCAAGAACAAACCGTGAACGTTCCCTGTGATTGATTCACGACTGTTGTTAGCGCAGGCTTCAGACCAAATGGGAGTATCTTAAAGTTCCGGATGAATGTGACAAATGACTTCCACGATTGAACTTGGCTTAGTTGCGATCGAAACGCGGGCGTAGTCAGTATCATGGCAATCGAATGTGTTGAAGAGTGGAATGAGAACAGCAACATCATTACATCCAGAGGTTCAACGTCTGAATTAACACATTTCATTGTTAACTTTCAATAAAACTGCTCTACATACCCCATTTGCTCATAACTTCCGGAAAATGATTGGAAAAGATATTGTTGATAATCAATGCGATTCCGAATGGGACAATAACGATTGCGAGAGGTATGAGCGCCTGAAATCGATTAACTGACCTTTTCGCGAACGCTTAATGTGCAATCGAAATATTGCTCACCTGAACGATCAGTGCCTTCGTCAGAATTCGGTGCAAATGTTGAGTCTTAATGCTGATATGTTTCACCTTACTGAGAATATGAAGGGTATGTCGAGCAATCTGAATTCTTCTAGAATCAAAACACGTCTTCCGTTCTCATCCGCTGTTACAGTTCTCATCCAATCTTCTCACCAAAATTATGAAGAACAGCGCAAAAATAACCCCGAAAACGATAATTGCATAGTAGGGATACAAATCTTCGGTGTTGAAACAGTCCATACGATCGACCACTTTTGGATCCCAATCGTCTGCCAAATGCTGAAAGAAAAAACCTAGCACTCGTTGACCATGATGACCCTTTAACAATTGAAGGATGTAAAGGAGCGCACCGAAATGTAGGAATAATTCCTTGCTGGAAGTCTCTCCATCTGAATGGATGAGTGCTCTCGTTATCATTAAAGAAGCCAGTTCCACACTCACGTAATGCGTAGCCCCAAATGATAAATAGAGAATGAAAAGAATTGAGACGAAAAATATTTTCGCCGCAATCGGAAATTTATAGCGAGATCCAGGAGGGGTGATCATCTGCACACATTCAAGAAACAAAAGCCACTTCTTGACATCTCTGAATTTATCTCACCTGGTGTCGGTAAATGAACAAGGCAAAATATATCGGGCAACTAACCGCCACCAGTGATTCTGCTAAGCCCTGGAATAAGCTTTTTCGTTCGCTTGTTGCAACATAGAGTTTTTCATGACAGACGTGTTGCCTTTTGCACTCAGAAATTCGCTCAAAAGTTGAATATGCGCTTACCACGGAAGCTGCAGCAGATAAAGGCACGAATTTAAGGAGAGGGTCTCGTCGATAGATGCAGTTCAACGGAAGAAGATATGCGGGATCAGCTAGTAATTGCAGAACTATATCAAAAGCCACGCCGTCGATCTGAGATTTCAAAGTACACAATTGCCGTTTAACTGAACATTTTTGAATTTAATATCGAGAAAAGACAAAATGTGGAAGAATAGATCGTACAAGTAGAAGAATGAGCAAGTTGGTGTAGCCGGTTGTTATTGAACGAGTCTTTTTCACAATGTATACGCTCAGGGTTGTGAGTGTGATGGATACAAACTGAACAATGACTTGATAATATTATGAATCTGTGTCATAAAAATTACCGTGATCAAATCTCGAATGAGGACAAACGAGAGCAAATCTCCTTTTGGGTGCTTGCAGTACGACATTGAATACAAGCGAAGTATGTAGGGAATTCAATCGAAAAAGTTCTTAGTGAGCGTTAAACTGCAGATGTTTTGATTCGAGACTCGTGGGTTTGTTTTTCATCTGTCATTCTTATCATTTACAGCTTTCTATGGAAATTGGACTATATATTTGAATAGAGTCACAGCATCGCGTTACGTAATGATTGAATATTGTTATGTTCGACTGAGAACAAGCCAATTTTCAGCGAGAATTACCCCCAAAACAATGTCGATTTACTCTTCTAATTTGCTTATAAATTTATTTTATCATTATTCGAAAAAAATTTATGTGATACATTAGCGTCGAACTTCTAACATCTCGTACGAAATTCTAACTTAATTGCTAAGAGTAAGTGAGAATCTCACCTGTTTTATCGTGATACAACATCTGTTCTGGGAAAAATGCATCATTCAAAATATGGATTGAAAAAGTTATGAATTAATTATCAAAATTAAAGAAGATTTTCAGCGCACATAAAGTTGACGACGTAACGAATAAGCAGAAAAAGTAACGAGTAAGCAGTACATCGATAGATGGGAAGAAAGCTTTTTGAAAACCTGCAGAACGTTGCTGAAATCATCAAGACATATGAGATGAGAATGACACTTTCACCGCTGGTAAGTAAAATCGCCAAGAGAAGAGCAACAGCGGCTTTGATCATTGAACGTGGTTTTCCTAATATCTAAGTTTTGAGGATGCACATACAAGTCTTACTGCTGAAACTGTAATGACTGGATTCCATCTATTCGGCCTGGTCATAAGAAACTCGGTGATTCCATGCTTTCTTGCAACAACGGTAGTTGATGTTGTATAACAACCGTAACATGTGTGAGGCCTATTTTTCATAAGCCACATGATAAAATGATGTGAGTCGACTTTCGCTCAGATTAATTGTTATGAGGACCGTGGGGACTTTTCGTGTTATTCTTCGTCTGGCATGATCACTGTTGTTCACTAAGTGATCAAACGTATTATGTTAGACACGGGAAAAAATGTTTTTTCACTTCTGCCTGATTTTTCAATTTGTCTTTGTACAGTATCAACAAATCCCTGTAGCTTTCAGAATAATGCTCGACGATCTTTTCAGCGAGAAACTTTATCATGTGCGTTTTTACTTAAGAATATTGATCTATTTCTTTGAGCAAAACTTATTTCTAGGTTTTTTCGTATTCAACGACGATATGCTCGTGCGTCTTCAATGTTCTTCTCATATACGTTCTTGTGGTCACACCAGTCAAGCACGTTAGCAACGATTTTCATTTTGCAATGAGTATGACTGCACAGGTCGGGCCATATCGCTGGTTGTTGATGTTTTTTTCGATTGTGGATGTGAGCATCTCACTAATACATTCGATTACAATTCCGGTTTGATTCCCTTCGGCAAGTATTCAAATTTCAATCATCAATAGAAAGGCCATTTGACTGAGTTCGGGTTCATTTGCATCCCAATGCGCTTTCTGCACATGCCCACCATGTTTGGATTCTTCTCTAGTGAGTATTTTCAACCACTTTCAAATATTTCGTGCCCCTTGATTTGTCAGTGCTTTGCTGGAATTTCCTCGTCTATCAGACGTTCATCCTTCTCGCATTTCACTATGTCTACCGCTTCGTCGTACTGTGCGAGTGAGGAAAATTAGATTTATCAGTTCTTGAAAATATGGATGAGGAATACAGAAATGACATTTTTTAAAATACCTTTTCATTTTTTTAAAAATCGTTTTTCAATTTTTTTTTCAAATTATGCCCTGCAAGAGATCTCCTTGTATTAATCACTCACTATTTTCAGCCCGTCATGGGTTTCGTGGATTCAGCGAAAACCATGGCGAAATTGGCTCTCCATTGGAATAACAATTGACCTCATTTACGCCGGTTTGAATCCACTTTTTCACAGTCTTGATTAAGCTTACGATTACAGGGTCGACAGTCGTGATTTCGGTCGTCTGGCTGGGCCCGAGTGAGCAATCGCGAAGAGTTTTCGCTCCCATTATCCAGGTGCGCACGCATTGCATTTTCGAAACAAAATATAGAATGAGCGCGCAGGAATCATATGGAATCGACATTTCGGCGGAACACCTGTCAGGATTTCTCGCTATGACGTTCTGGGTCAGTAGACCATATGTTTTGTCAACAGAGTTGTTAGTTGAAATCTGAGTCTTATAGATTCCCCTAGAGAACGGAGAGAAAGAGTGGCAGACAACATCCATCAAGGCAATGATTGTCGTCGCGTTCATCATGCTCGCTTCTGTTACGGTCATCATCTATTGCGTCGTACGAATTGTTAAGGCCATGCGTGCTACGAGGCAGGCAGTCCGGTCTAATCACTAAGAAATCGCTCGTTCAGAGATCATATCGAATCGAGAACGCGCCGCATGCAGCGGCAGTTGTTCCGGGCGCTGCTGTGGCAGGTATTTGCCGCAGTTTTGAGAAGTATTTACATAAATGATCGGACAGACAATCATTCCAACTATCACCTCCTACACGCCGCTTGCACTGATTATACTCATGCCCCTCATCTCAGGTAGGCCCGCAAATATTGTGAAAACACAGGCAAATATACATCAATGTGGATTTATTTTTAAATTAAAATGAACTTGCAGCGAAACCAATTGCTGGATGGGGCACGGTTTTTCTCTCGTCCATGCAACTCTTTCCAATGATTGATCCCTTCCTCATTCTCTTCTTCGTTCCACAGTTTGTGTATGAAAAAAACACGTTCTATCTAGCAAATTGCAGATATCGCGCCGCTCTACCTCATGTCATTCGAAACAACCGTATTGTACCGTTCAAGATTTCCTTCTCCACCTCAACAGAGAGCCATCCCGATCCCAGAACAGCCCCGCATGCAACAATACCGAACTAGTCGTGAACTATTGTGCTTCTGCGCAGAACTAAGATTTCTTATGAAAACCATCATACACCACGTTTCTCGTCGGCAGTATGTGAGGCATGACGATAGAGATAGAATAATATCTTTCATTACAAAGATGAGATCAAGGTACATACTTACACAAAAATAGGACATTTGTTGACGGCAAACAATACAAAGGTTGTATTTGATGAGGAAGGCTTGCAAATAGAAAATCAGGTTTACGATGGAACATTTGTAGGAGACGAAGCGCTTTTAAAGCTTTTCTTTCGCACTTCCCTCTACAATCCTTTCCCGTTTGTTATCGCGTATGTGGTTGACGCATCGGGTAGGGAGGGCGGGCAAGCGCACTGCCATTTCTAATTTGGAGAAGAGAGTGGCTTCGTGGCAACGGCCACTGTCGGCCCTGACACATGCATCGCAGTCATTTTGGAACGCAGAAGACGCATGAGCTAAAAAATCGATTTGTTCACTGTTTGATTCAAGAACACGAACCGGCCACTGCGACGGATCTCTCCAGATGAATACAAAGCCGAACTGAGTCGGATTGATGGTGAATAGCGCCTGGAGATATTGATTGTGTCGTGAACGTGTGCGAAAACTGACTACGATCGCAAATCTGATGGCAGCATGAACCGAATCGGGCAGCAAGTCGCGAGTATCAACCATTGTGAGCGAAACTGTAGTGAGAAGAGGAAGGATGACGTAGAGCAGAGCGCCATTCGTCTGTGAAAAAAGTAATTTTTGAGAGAAAGTCAAAGCTAAACCTGGAGATAAATCTTCACGGAGAGTGATCGGGTGAGGCGTGCGGAGCGTTGTGATTTGGCGAACTGGAATAGCTATTTGTCACCACCGAAGAATAATAATACAGATCAATTCTGCATGATTAGGAATTTCGGCGGGAAGAAAGATCAAACCTCTCCTTTGCTCTCGAGAGTGACCATAGCGTGAGCCATCACCATAATCAGCGGCGGCGCGTTGATGGCCAGAGTTGCCGCAAGAATCATCATTTCTTGAAAATTGCTTGCTTAATTCGTCGAAATGTCCGAACTGACTAACCGTATTTGAGATATTGCGGAGCTCCAGGCACACCGAAGATTAACAATGTGCCGTTTCGGCGCAGGAATTGATGATATTCAGGCTCCTGAAACCAAAAGTTCCGAGAAGTTGGATTAAAAAATTGACAACCTGTGATAGTGCATGAGCATCATCCGAATCTCTTGCGAAGAGTGTGAAGCCGACAACGTTGACAAGCAAAAACGAGATGACAACTCCCATCGAGGTGCGATGAGTTCTGAATAATTGGATTGTAGTAAAACGATCCCGAATGATGCTACCTATCCGATAATCGAAATTGTCCACTGTACAAAACAAGGCGATGCATACGTAGAACCAGCCAGAAGAAACCAGGAATGTTTAACACGATTGTGAATGAGAGAATCGTCTTAACGAGAAATTAGAGCGACGTTCCATGAATTTCCAAGCTGCATCTCACCATAATCGCTTGTTTCGACAGCCCTGAACTACAGATGATTCCTCCACAATACAGTGCTGGAAGTGGAAGGAGGATGTGCAATCTAATGAAAAATGATAGCATCCAATCGTAGAAAATCAATCCGAGCTGAAGGCGATACACTTTAGAATAATGAGAACCTTAGGAAAAAACCTCGGTGACAATGTATCCCGCACGAATATCCGTCTTCATGTAGCGACTTGTGTGAAACATGAGAAAGAGAACATACGGATGAATGGAGATCGAATTCAGTATTGGAAAAGGAGGAAATGCACTAAATTTGCAGCTATCGATTGTGTAAAGAAGGTACATACGTCGTCATAAAATCGAACATCCATTCCCGATCCGACTCAAAACCGTAGCGAAGCATGGAAGTGTTGTTCATATCTGGCTCGACAAGACTGAATGAAGTTTGAAAACGAATCGGAGAATTGTGTAAAGCAATTGGCAAAACTGAAATCAGACATCGGAATCAGCTAATTGAGTTGCGCCTAGATTTTTCATCATTATGTCTAAATGTTCCTGGACGTTTCAAATCGCCTAGCAGTTGTATTGTGCCCAATCTGAGAAAAATAATTACTGATTTGGTAAGTAGAGCAACAAATGCGGCGAGAATTTATACCACATAGTGATATTATGAGTGATGAGTTAATAATTGCTGCCTCTATGCCCTTACCTTGGTTATTAGAATTTTGCTCTGATCAATAGATTCAAGATCAATGCTTTTCATTGTGTACGGGGACGCGAGTACTCAGTCAGAAGCAATTAGACTAGACGTCAAATGTGGAAACTCATAACAACAAGCATTTGACGATTATGTTCCGTACAATGGAAATTTCGAAATTGTATGAAAAAAACACTCTTTTTAATGATATTTATTCGATCGAGTGAGTAGTTTATTGATTGGAGTGGTCACACGTGGTAGCGAGCTGCGCATTGCTGTTGATGTTGAAGCTGCGAGCTGAAATCTCAATTCACCATGGATAATTCTAGAAACGGAAGCCTTTACTCGGAGAAAGTACTCACACTCTCTTGAAGTGCAGCAGCTTGTAGCAACACACGTGACAGTGCAGGAAGAAGAGACCGAATAGCAGAGCAAAGAAGTAGACTACAATTGTGAAGCTGCAAAGCAAACTCGCTGCAACTTGACCAACTATCACTGTCTATCGATCAGTAAACCAAGACAGAAATCAGTAAACCAAGACAGAAACCAAGACAGAAAAGCCTGAACAACGATGATCGGAATTACTAGGTCTGGCCGGTTCGCACAGCAGGCGAAGACTAGCGTGATGCACGCGGCAATTTCGATGATGATAAGGATGCTCTAGAATAGGACTGCCATTTCTGAGTTGACCAGGAGTGAGTCAGCGCTCTAGTTTGAACCGGCCGCTTATCTTTGACGTCAGAGCACTGGTACAAATCAGCATACGCAATGCGCTGAAACATTCTCAAATCACAAAGTGTTTTGACATACCTGGTATACATTTAGAGGGACCGGATTATTGTGCACCCAGCTGAGCAGAGTTTGGAGGCCGACAACGAATGCGGCGATAACTGCAACCACTTGCGAGGCGATCTCAAATTTATATTTTTAAACAACGGAATTTTTTTTTCTTCACGGAATTTTTTTTACCGATAGTTGCTAATTCAGAACACTTCACGTGTCCTCGATAAACGTGGTAACATTGCAAATTGGGGTTCGTTTTTGGGAAGAAAGCTTTGTAAAATTATGCGGCGCAACGACAAACGCACAAAATACTTGCCTTGGCACTGCAGCAGCACATGCGATGCGTGAACATTTCTTTCTGACTGAGGAGAAGCGTGGAATAATATTGTATCAGGAGTGGTTATCAGTTTCCCATCATGTTGTGTTGAGTGATTCAGCTCGCCAGGTCTTCTGATTTCCCATGTTTATTTAGTGAGCTATCCTAGAGAGTAACCAATATGAAGAGGTTACGCGTTATAATCTTCTCTAGTTTCATATCGGATGGTTTGGCGTGATGTAGTCACAGCCAAGAATTGAGAGATCGCTTTTCAAACTATGTTCAATAGTTCAGTTTTTGGAAAACACTTGAAAATTACGTGTTTTGATTGCGTGGGAATGCTTGAAGAGAGAGATCGCTCCAAACGTCTTCGAAATATCTTCCAAAAACGATCAGAAAGTTTCAGGTAACTTTAGTTTCAAATACGTCTCATAAACCAAAATTATGTCAAATGAAGGGACGACAAGCACAAACGAGATCGAACTGATTAGATTTCAGTACAAGAACCACTGCGAGATGTGGGTGGATGGGAGTAGAATAGATGTATTTTACATAGTCATATATTATTGCACATTCAAACACATTCATTCACATTCAATCAGAACAGGGCTTTCCTTCGCAAAATTTATTCGACAAATTAAAATCGAACACATCACACTGTTTGCTGATATTGCGCAGCGCACGCTTGACGATGCTTCTCCTCCTGACTGAAATCGCCATTCAAAATGAGATTTCTGGCAGCAAACAACAGTGAATGATCACTTACACTCTCTTGAATAGCAACAGCTTGTAGCAGCAAACGTGACAGTGCAGGAAGAACAGTCCGATTAGCAGAGCGGCCAAGTAGAATGCGATGGTGAATCTGGAAAGTCGAAAGGAAGTGATATCGATAAAGCCATTGTCTCAAATGCAAAAGGTATATTCGAATAAGTTCGAAGAGGTAAACGAACGAACACGATCGTCCAAGTGTCAAAATCGGGGCACTCGGCGCAGTTGTTGGACTGTATCGCGTAGACTACTGTGTAGACGCAAATAGCGATGACGCACAGGCAGTTCCAGACCTAAATTTCAATCTCATTAACTCATATCTGTGCTCTCAGTATCACCTCAAAGGACAGCAATAGTCAGAGAGTAAAGCAAATTTACTTACAATAGATGTCTTTGGCAGACGGAACAATCCGTATTTCTCCGGAAGAAAGGCTAAACCTATCCACCACTGACGCTAAACGCTAAGGGAATCACATTTCGAGAATAAGGGTAAAATAACTATTTTTCACGGGAATTAAAAACTCTAACTCGAATACGTCAAGCAGCCTACCTGCACGACCATGATGGGTAGTACGAGAATCGGTCGACTCCTGCAGCAGGCGACGAACAGAAGAACGCAGGCGGCGATCTCGATGACGATGAGAACTGTCTGGAAATATATTTTGATTATCTCACTCTCATTTTTTTTGCATCAATGTTGCTTAATTTTTCCCTGAACAATACTCACTGTGTTTCAATTTCGATCCGCACTCAAGTTCGCTCTCACTGCTAATCAGCCGCTTTGGCGCGGGCGCTCATGTGTGATTATAAGACGTAATCATGAGGGACACGACACGATCACTTTGCAGGAAGTAGAGATACTCAACTAACTTGATAGATATCAAGAGGCAGCGGATTTCCGTACACCCAGCTGAGCACTGCCTTGCCGATGACTACGAGAATGGCGAGGGGTGCGACTACTTGCGAGGCGATCTGAATCAGTAAATTGTTATTATCGATCAATTTTGTAGTCAATCGAGTCTAAAACAGTTTTCAGTTGTGAGAGGAGAATGAGAGTTGCGGATGGGAATCATGACAGAAGCATGGAAGTTGTGCTTCTGTTTGTGAATCTGCCCTCCTCCGTAGTTTCCACTATTGCTTGATTTGAATTGCAACGATGTTAGTACACAGATGTTTACGGAATCCGTAAAATAAAAATTTTACGGCCGAGCACCGTAAAATCCGTAAAACCCGTAAACGTAAAAGCCCAACCCTGGTACACAGCCACTGGTTTCAAGACTTTTTGATTCACGTTTTCGTGGAATTCTATTAAAAGATCTTACCGTGGCGCTGCAGCAACAGATGCGGTGCGTGAACATGCTAGACTGACCCAGAGATGCTCGTAGGATGGTTATCAGTTTCCCATCATCTCGCTTTTGAGTGATTCCTCTCGCAAGAGTCTTCTGATTTCATATGATTTCTCAGTGATCAACCGTAGAGAGTGTGCAATATGAAGAGAGCACACACTCTAATCTTCACTGGTCGCTTATCGGGTGGTTTTGATATGAAATCGACTAGTGATCAGAAACGAATGAATCGAGAGTTCGCTCAGAACTTCTTCATCGAAATATTCCCAGAAAATGTTAAGCAATGTAACTTGCATAAAGAATATCTGGAGAGAAGGTGGTTTTATCATTTCGAAAACATTCATCGCTGGAGATTTTGCTAGACTGAAATCGTATCTTTACTTCTCTGAGCGGTGAGAGAGTATGTAGAATGAAAAGATTTCCCGTATCTCGCTCTCCACTACCCAGCCAGAGAAGTTGCCGTGAACGACACCACTCTGAACGAAGCAAGATCATGCTTGGCAGCCAACTTGCCATCACTCAATCGTTTTCGTCTTGTGTTTGTTGCCAAAAAGACGACGATATGGAGGCAGAAACGCCAGATTTATAAGTGGAGAAAAGAGGGCGAAGAAGCTGTCAGACTGCAAAGATTTCTGCTAATTATCGGTTATTCCTGCCCGGTAAAATATAGTTTTCTCATTCTTAATAAAATATTTCTAAACGAGGGGTTGGTGGACGGAGATGGTGGAGTTTAGGCACACTTCCAGGGAACTAGAGAAGTGCTAAATGTTGTGAAGTGGCCTGTCCTTACTCAACGAGCATAAATGGAGAGAGCTTTATCAAGCAACCAGCCCAGACGGGCGCGTAAACAAGAAGGACGAGGGGAGGAAGAGAGGAGCGAGAGAGCACGCTCTCTTCATGCAAATCGGCCCATGCTAATCGATAGGGCGAGAGATATGGGGAAGAGGGGAGAGAGGTAGATCACTCTCTAGGCAAATCGCACGTAGGCAACG
>LS520527.1:138663-179798 GCA_900490845.1 Pristionchus japonicus
CTGACATCAGGCAATGGGCCTGCAGGACGCAACTTTAGGGAGGGGATAGGGATCTTCGTACTCAAAGTGTCGTCGGGTCAAGGGATGGAATCTTCTTACATTTATCTTCTCAATTGATAGTCGCACTTGGTCGAGATCGTTTGAGGCGTGAAGTAGATCATCCAGCCGCCGAAGTCCGTACTTAGCGTGGTTTAGCGCACCCTCTCTCCTCTCTCCTGCCCTCTCCTGACCGATCAAACAATTGTTTGATGCTCCTCTCACGCGTTCGAATATGTGCGGGATCTTGCTAGCAATTCACACCGGGGCGTGAATATTGATTAATTCGAGTTTTTTATTGTCATATTTTCCGATTTCTCAACCATGTCCGCCTACAACCAGATGGCTAATGCTGATGTGGAGAGCGGTCCGAAGCGTGAGTCCCTTGGGCCACGTCAATCATTCGGAACAGTGGATTTTTTCGTCCATATGAGATGTTCAGAGGACCTTCGGAGCGTTCAGGGATGTAGAGGAAAGAGTTTAAAAATAGTGATTTCAGCCGAGCCCGGCCCCCTCTCCGTCTTCCTGCAACGCCACACGTGTCCGAGCTGTGGCAAGTCGAGCGAACGCGAGATCGACGGTGAGCCGATTTGGGAAAGAGAGAAGTCTCTCTGCCTTCTGTGTTATCCTCAGTCTGTTTCGCCGGAAGCAAGGAGATCTAAAATGCTCGGCAAATAGAATGCGTGAAACACATCGGTCCTTTCGAGCAACTCAGGGGTTATGCAAACTGGACAACTGAATTCCAGCCGATACGATGATGCACCATCACGCCCTGTACCATCCCTACCATCCACCACGCAGCGCCTGGCACGCACCGCATACTCAGGTACGACTACTCGGATTGGACTGACACACTGTGGAATTTCACCTCATACCGCAAGTTACTCGGCGAAAAGGATCCTGTTTCTGCATTGCGCCTCTACATTGTGAATTTTTCCTCTACATTGTGAATTGTACCTCTCCTTCTTACCATGACAGTCATGACTAGAGTTCTCCTAAACATAGTTGTTTCACTGGGAAGTACAAAGATTAAACCGATTGCAGACAACCTACTACACGATGAACGTCCTTCTGGTGGCCATCGTCATCTTTCTCACGTTTTTCGCAGCAAAGTTTCTCTACGGAAGATAATTGATCACTGTGAGAGCATCGTTAGGATAATCGTCTCTTCATTTCATGTACTCTCTCGCTGATCTGACCAATGAGAGAGTGTGTCAAATGAAGAGACGATTACACTTAATTCTGCACTGCGAACCATAGGCTTTAGTGCACAGCCCTTCTCTGCTTTTCGAGTGTGATCATCAGGAATAACTTGGATCAGATCGACTAGCGGCTCTTCCTTTGTAGTCGCCAAACAATCAATCATTCCAATCCACTACAGCTGGCTTTAGTTTGTTGTCTTTGATTATTTTCATTGGATTTCTGGATAAAAGTTCACAATTTGTTAGCTCTTGGGAAAATTCAACACATTATTTCTCCGACCCTTGCATACAACCAGAAGAAATAACTTCTCTGTATATTTTGTCTGCCAAATGCCTATGAGAGACCTGAGAAGACTCACCTCGAGCAGTATAGTAAAACTGCTCTGAATTTTGTGGAAAACTCCCATAGGTGCGCCTTATGATGCAAAGCTCAAACATGAGAAAAAATGTAAGGGCATGTCTTCTGGATCTCGCTTGCGATACTGCACAGAAGATCACACTCCTGTTTATAGAAAAGCTGAAAATAATATGCCTACGCATCGCACTTGACAGCATGGCGTAACGAGGAAGTCTGTCGTGGCCTTGATCGTTTCCGCCAAAACAATCTCGCTCGTGATGACGATGGACGAGCGAATCTCTCGATTTCGTCAGTTTTCTCGTCGGTTAGAACGGCGAGCGATCATGCGAAAGTGAGGGAGCCTAACAGATGAATGCAACCTCCTCAACTCATTCACTCGCTCTTCGGTCGGAGCGGCGAGAGATTTGAGGGAGTGCCCAATGGAAAACTGTTATTCACCACTGCTCACTAGCCGCCCCAGTAGGGTTCGAAATACAGGTCGCCGTCTCTTGGTCTTGCACACTCTCTCGTCAGTCAGATAAGCGAAAGAGTATGCAAAATGTAGAGACGGTTACCCGTGTCTCTCACTCCTCTGATCAGTCAGAGATCGTGGCTGAAGGAGAACGATTACTGATCTTGCGAATAACAATTCTCAGAGACGACCTTGGACGGACGACTTGAACTTACGCAACAACAGTTTTAGTCAATCTCAGGTCACCTATTTTGCAACTAAGTCCCTCTGTATTGCCATGATAAATAACATACCACAAACCCATTTCATTCTCGCTTAGGTTCAGAGCCACATTTGGCGAAAGCAGTATCTGCAATACGCCTCCTGATTGATTTCAATGCGTAATACGGTCTCGATGTTCTGTTGCATTTCACAAATATGCTTCATCTTTATATAATGTTTATCTACATTCGTTGACGCAACAAGACAGTGACAGCGTTGAACAGTAGTATTCGGCAGCTCGTTGGCTTCACGTTGTTGCTTCAGCGACAATCCGGGACGCAACTACCATCGGTGCGCCTGTAAATTTTGAATGTAGGCGCGAACGGTTAAGGATAAGCAAGCCTATTTTCAGTGATTGCTGGTAGGAGTCATATCAGAGGAATTGGCAAATTTCCTGGAGGCCAACACGACCCACTTTGCTCTGATGAGGGACGCATCTCCGACGGAAGCATGCTCGATTGCTGCAAGATGAGCGTGTCAATGATGATGATGAGCCGAGGCAGCTGACTTGCAAATGGACTCACCAGCCGAAACCATCGCTACGATCATGCAGGAGAGAAGGAGGACGAGCAGGAATTTCATGATTGGAGAGACGAAGATGGGAAAGTTGAGATACCAGCCGACTTTATACCCCCTATCCGGTCGACAATTCAGCCCACGCGCAACAACAGTGCGTCCACCTCATGGTATCCTCCATTTCTAAGCTCTTTTCGCTTCCTCTCACTCCGAGTGTGTACCAAATCGAGAGCAAGTCGTGTTGTGGGGGGTGCACAATAACTCACAGTCTTACGCAAAAGGTAAACTATCGTTGCGTTACCGAACAGCAGCACTTGATCATTTTTAGATACGATATTTTGTCCTATCGTGAACTGATTTTGTTTGAAGTTTTGCGTGGGTTTTTATTAAATTTCTCAGAAGGTGTACCCAAAACTTGCCTTCATTTTTTTATGTAAGCAAGGTTGAAACTTTATCTTCACAATAACCAAATAAGGAAGGGTTCTACCCTAACTCCCCGATGAGCTTTAAATAAAAACATGAATATTTTTGTGAAGTATTGATTTTTCTCGTCGAGTTTGAAACCGATCGTGATGTAACTTGGTGTGAATGATCAGCTGAATGTTGTGCATTTTTGCGACCTTGGTCGTTTCAAAAGATTGCGTATGCGCAAAGTCGATTGGGTTACTGTAGTTTGTAGTTATCGCCGCCATTCATCGGAGAGCAACCCTGGAGATTCCAAAGCTGCAGGTGAGCGCACTCGAGGAGTATTACCTGTACACCAGTTTTGGGCCGGATCTATTTTTAAACTTTGCCAAGGATATTTTCACTTTCTGAAAAAGTTACTTTTAAAACTTTCATAAAGTTTTTTACATCAAGTTGTGTGATTTTGAGAATGCGAAGTGGAATTAGAAAATGGTTTCATTTTATGGGGTCGAAAAAGACGAATCTCCACATGTTTGCCGGGATCTCCTCATGTTAGGTATCTTCCTAACATTTGCCCGAGGGCTTCTTAGTATGAGTATGGCAAGCTCATCAAATTTTAGGTTCTACAGGTTTGAGAGACTTGTTTCTGTCTGTTCGCTTGAAAAATAATATATCTCAATTCATAGACCAATTCATACCTCTTTCTTGCCGTTCTCGATCTTGATCTGCTTTCATAGCTCCTTGTTGAGCTGGTTCAGTTCGTGCGCTGCTTTGACGTTGGTGGTGAAGGATTTCTGAAGATACGCTATCAGATTCAAATTAGATAACAAACTAGTAATCAGCACAACGATTCCAGGAATCGTTTAGTGAATCATCGGAAAAGAGCAGGAGCGTTTAGGTATCTATTCAGAGCGAGCGGCCACTCACATTCTTGCTGGTCGCATGGTCAAGTACTCGAATGAGCTCTTTGAGATCGACTGGAGGATCTTCCTGGGCGTTCACAGGATCCATTCTGCAGAATACTCAAAATGTATGGCAAAAGGATGCAAATAATGGAATGAAAAAGTCACGTTATGAGACGATGCAGTGTCACACAAGTTATTTCAAAGCAGTCGCGTCCAAGCGATTGCCATTAATCTTTCCAGAATAAATTGTTTTTTGTCTCAATGAGCGTCATTGCAGTTTCGAACATATTTGTGAATCAAAGCTAAGTTGAGTTGATGAAACGTATTTATTACTGATCAATCCACCGCAACTAATCAAATGAAACAATGCTTGATGAGATGAATGGGGAACACATAATTCAAAAACAAGCCGAAGTAAGCGGATGCAATTACTCATTCAGTATTAGTAGGTACATTTGTTCAGTTAATTAACAGATGTGGCCTCAACAAACGTAGTTTTGAGCTGAGTAAGGCAGGGAAACTTCGGAGTAAACGCCTTGAACACCCGTTTGAAGCAGCTCGAGCTTCTCGGGTCTTTCGGCGGCTGAAACAGAATCTCTTAGATTTGACAGAAAAGACTCTCAGTAAATACGAGAACACGTAATGTGCTTACTTTCTCCTTAACAATCACATAAATTCTTTCTACAATTTCGTTCACAGTCTCGGGCGGTTGAAACTGAACCATTCTGGAATAGAGAGTAATACTGCAGATCGAGTGTGAAGAAAGAACTGTGAACCTCAAGGGGAATATGAGCCCGTTCGCGTAAGAATCGGACAAGGGCTGGCACAGCTCAAAATCGAAGTTTCTCTGTAACGATGCGATTTGGGGTTCTCAGTGATGCTAAAGACGATGGACATGGTCATTTTTCATTTTGATCCTCCGTTGGCTCCAGACGACGTCTCGTCGAAAACAGATTTTCATCCATTGCGCCTCTCCCTGGTGCGCTAAAATTAAGCAAATGCGGTTCCAGACCTGAAATTTGAAGGCGGTCACGCCTGTGAAATTCGTTTATTTTTATTTACAAAAATATTTTTGTTACAAAACGCAACTTTCCAGCTATTCATTTGGACGAGGTGAGACCGATATAGAAATGACCGTCGTGATACTGCGGTTTCAAAAATATTTTTTTCATAATTTTTAAAAATACAGTTTTTGAATGATCCAAGAAAGAGTGATCGGAAAACGTGCGTTTCGTGACTTGTTTACTCCTTCCCTTCCGTGAGGCAGCGGAGGGAAGACGGCGAGACGGAGGAAGAGGGTAGATCAAAGGGAAGGACACCGAGGTCACGGAAGGGAAGGAGTAAACAAGTGACGAAACGCACGTTTTCCGATCACTCTTTCTTGGATCATTCAAAAACTGTATTTTTAAAAATTATGAAAAAAATATTTTTGAAACCGCAGTATCACGACGGTCATTTCTATATAGGTCTCACCTCATCCAAATGAATAGCTGGAAAGTTGCGTTTGTAACAAAAATATTTTTGTTAATAAAAATAAATGAATTTCACAGGCATGACCGCCTTCAAATTTCAGGTCTGGAACCGCATTTGCTTAATTTTAGCGCATCAGGGAGAGGCGCAATGGAAGAAAATCTGTTTTCGACGCGACGTCGTCTGGAGCCAACGGAGGCTCAAAATGAAAAATGACCATGTCTATCGTCTTTAGTATCACTGAGATCCCCAAATCACAGCGTTACAGAGAATCTTTCATTTTGAGCTGTGCCAGATGCCTCCTGATTTGTCCGATTCTTACGCAAACGGGCTCATATAACTCATTTGTATCAACTCATTGAACATTTCGAAAATCTCTCGGCATCACTGTCCGAAGCGGCTGTCGGGAACGGAAAACTACTATTCAAATCAATATTTCTTTGTCGGCACATGTGGTTCCCCGGAAAAAACGGATGTGTTTCACTCATTCTATAAGATAAATTGCCTAACGCCGGGTTAGTGGTTGGGATGGATGGTGGCAAGATACTCTTGCGGTGAACTCCATAAGTAGCACTTTGTCTGTCTGGACGTCTTTAGCCTTAGAATGAACGAATTTATCAAGCAATGGTCGTTTCAAGCAGCAGTCGTGGCTTCAGTAGTAGTCGATGCTTCAGCAACAGTCGTCGCTTCAGTCGAAGTTTCTTCCGGATTCTCGGCCTTTTCCGGGCAAATGAAATAGATATCGAACGTGCTCTGCCACTTGCCCCTTGCAGACTGAAAAGAGTTAACTCGGCGTTGTACTTGTCTAACCTATACGAACAATACATTTCTCGGATGACTTCCCTTTAAGTTTAACTCATTCCTGATATCAGAATGCCTAACGCAGCATTGGCGGTTGGGGTGAATTCAGATGGTTTATTCTTCGGAGGAAGTGGACAAGCACCAACCACGCTCGTTTGGGCGACTCCGTCCACTACGCCTCCGCATGTTGCGCTTAGGCACGTGAGCGTATTGTAATGCCTGCAACACTCATTTCTTGGCAAACTCATCGTCGGGAACGCAAGACTTTGCGCTCGCGAACACGGAGATACAGAAATAGAGATGATCTCTCGAAGAAGATGAGTCTGAGGAGATGTTAGGCCTCCGTTTGCTCAGCACATCATATCTAGCAAGGGGGGGGGGGGGATTTGTTGCTGCGATTCAGACTCACGTCTTATGGACGTCGCTCGCGTCGATCTGCACGCCCACATCAAAGCCCTTCGCGACGCTGATCGTGTAAATTGGGGAGCCGTATCGATCCGGCGTGAAAGTCACCTGCGACACGGCGAGCATTTCCTAAGTTCTGCGCGACATTTATATCTATCTGAATATTATCTCTAGTATTTCGTGAGCGTTGCTAACTTCTTGACCTCACACGCTCAACTGGAGAGCGCAACACTCAATCAGCAGCGACAAACCTCGGTCAGTCCGTCCAGCAACGATATGGTGTAGGGGGTGGTCGTGTGCGAGAAGAACTTCTGGACGGTGCCGGCTCCAATGCGATTCACGTCCCGGTACGCTGTTTGACGAACGACCTGAGCAAAAAGCTGATCTAATGTTCCAAGAAATTTTTTTTTGTCCCCTACTCTACGGTTCCTACTTTGGAGGAATAGATATGGGGTGCATACCAGAGCTGTGCAAAAAATTTACGGCCTCTCACTATTCCCTGCTCTCTCGCATTGCCTGACCGGCGAGAGAGCATTGCAAAATGAGAGACCGTAAAATGCACAGCTCTGGTGGATACCGCGATCATGTCGCTGCAGTTGTTGTGGATACGGTACATGACACCCGTAGTCAGGGCATCGGCGGACGCGAAAGTGCCGCAGAACAGCAGCAGGCTGAGATAGTAGTGCATTGCGGAGTGCATGAGTCGACACCGCCTTTGCCTGCTCTTATAGCCGCCCTTGTTTTCGGGGAAGGCTCTGGCGTTTGGTCTTTTGTTCGTTCGCCCTCCTCGAATCAAGCACTATCTAGCGGAACAAAACAGCATTACGTGAAAAGATCAGCTCTCGGCCGGTGTCGTATCTAATGCGATTACGTACGAAGCCCACGCATCTCTCCTCAATTCATTTTTTTTGTTATTTGCTTGACACTTGTTTGGTGGAATTGACAATGAGAAGGCTCACTATGTTTTGATTCAAGCGACTACAGATTTCACTTTTCGAGGACGAAAATTTATCGCGTTTCAACAAAATGGAACGAATGCGACGATGAGACAAATGAAAGAAACAGGAAAATTTCCATAATTAATGAATTAGATTATTCCGGGCAATGACTTTGCCAAGGATATTTTCACTTTCTGAAAAAGTGTCTTTTAAAACTTTCATAAAGTTTTTTACATGTGATTTTGAGAATGCGAAGTGGAATTAGAAAAAAAAGCGAAGTGGAATTAGAAAATGGTTTCATTTTAGGGGGTCGAAAAAGACGAATCTCCACATGTTTGCCTTGATCTCCTCACACAGCGTTCTGACCACCATTGTTCTCTCCAGAGAAGGGTAAAACAAAGGAATCAGTTTCCCGCCATGCAAATTATTCAAAATCAGCGGGGAGAGCGATCTCTCCTCTCCCTCGTCCTTGCAGTTCGATTCATGCAAATCGCTCCCCCTTCTCTGTCGATACAGAACGCTGTGCTCATGTTAGGTATCTTCCTAACATTTGCACGAGGGCTTCTTATTTTAAGGTACTACTATCTTGCTTCACGGTAGCAGCCATTCAAGTGTCTTCAGTTTCAGTTATTGAAACTAAAGTGCATCGAGATGCTACTTTACGAGAATTTGTTTCCACATTTCTATTGATATGTAAACAGTATGGCATTATGTCAGCTCATTCTCTCACCGATTCTGCTCAACAACGATCGAAAATGTTCAGTCTTGCTTCAGGTAGCGCACCTGCATTGACGTGAACGTGATAACATACTTCATTCGGTCGATTTAACTGCACAAGAACATGATAACTGCATGTCACGTTTCCCTGGAAAGTCATGCAAACGTTGCGATCGCATTCTGATCTCTACTCCCCTGCGAAAAGCGAGATGATTGGATTGGTAAGAGAGACAAGTGATAAGGATGTATCACTTTCTCGTCGCTCGTCACTTTATCGCTCTTCTTTCTCTTCCTTTCTCTGATCAGATCTGATTCCGAGGGGAATCGGCCCGAAGATCAGAGATGAGATCATTACTCGCCATTGTTGCCAATGAAACCCTCGACGATGATGATGACCAATACTGCAAGCCAGATCCGAGCTGGAACTTTACAGGTATGTCTGCCCTTATCTTAGCAATTGTTGAGCTTAGACTTTACAAAAGAAACAAAAAAGAAACAATGGTAGGCTGACTTCTTCAAGTTTTTTTTCTTGCTAATTTGTGTGAAACTTTCGCTGGAACTCATGACTTTCCACGCCCTGTGCTCCTTTCACGATCGGTATTTACGACGCGCCTCTTGCTTGAAAGAATCTTTGCGGTGATCTTTATCAGCGCCCAAAACGGCATTGATTGTTCCTGATGTGGTACATGTGACCGAGATCTAATAAAAGGGCAATAAACTGCGAGACCTTATTCGTTTTCATCGCTTCATTGCAGAAACCTGCGACTACATTCAAGATACTGATGCTTGCGGAGGCGGCGGATACTTGGAATGGGCGACCTTCGTGTTTTGTTGCGAAGACCCGGTAGCGAAAGTAAGCAGCTCTCCTTTTTCTGTTCGATGTCCTCTGATGATTGATCCTCTTAAATTGGGCATTCCAATCGTATCACTGACATCGCGACATTGCTCAGACACACTGACGTTTTGGGCGTTTTCACGTTTCACGAGACGATCATGCAAGGCTGTCTCACAGCAATGTCATAGTTGTTGGACGCAATCTTCATTGATCGTTGTTTTTCGCAAAATTACAAGAAACAAGTGCCAACAAGACTGAATTGAAGACGGATGAAAAAAAAACAAAATTAACAATAGCCCTTTTTTCAGTGGTTCATCGTCGCTGCGGGATGCCTCTTCCTCCTGCTCATGTTCATGATGCTGCAGTCATCAGCGGACGATTTCTTCTCACCCAACCTCTCCACGATCGTCACGCATCTAAAGATGTCGGAGAGCGTGGCTGTGAGTCACTCTTACACTGAAATGTGCTCATGTCCTTCCTTATTGAATAGTGTTAGAGAGAAAGCACTGATGACATCAACTAGCAACTTCTTTCGCATCTGCTCTTGTAAATGTGTGAGGAGTGCTGCTTGCAGGGAGTCACATTTCTGGCGTTTGGCAATGGAGCACCCGACATTTTCGGGGCGATAGCCTCAGTGCTGAGTTCTCCACAACCGAAAGCCGATTTAGCACTCGGGTCGCTTATCGGTAAGTCGCGTCTCTCGCATTTAAATAATCGACCTATTGGCGATGATGATGCAATAATTCGAAATATCGAGCAAAATCGTTGCAGGAGCCGCCATCTTTGTGACGCTCGCTGTACACGCATCAGTTGTCCTCACGACGCCCTTCAAGGTTGGAGTTTCCCGCGCGTTTCGATTCGCTTGTTCTTGTTCTTTCAAAAAAATGTGGCAATCGGCTTTTCCCAAATCAAAAAAGTTTCATTAGTTTCTACTCTCCGAGAATAGTCGCACCGTGGTGCAAAAAGCGCGTTTCGATTCGCTTATTGGGTCTCGCAATCGACCGCAACGCCCAGCAGCGTATTCTTTAGGACACAACCCCATTTAGCCTTTTCATGGTTGCTTTTCTATGTTGATCCTAGCTGTACACTTTCTCTCTAATTGGTGTTCACGATTGCCCGTCTTTAGGCGGCCTTCTGGTCGACTCTTCGTGATCTCGTTTTCTTGCTAATCACCGCATGCCTCATCCTCTCCTTCTTCCTCTTCTACGACGAGATTGAGCTGTGGCAGCCACTGAGTGAGTCTGATTCTTAATGATCAATGAATCCGTTCATAAATTGAGCAAGCAATATCAAATACTGGCTAAATACGGTAGAAAGCAGAAGGTTAGTGGGAACTTCCGTACTTTTCGCTCAATCTCTCTCACTATGGACCTGAGTGAGTAAGTGCTGAGTGAGGCGGGGTTAGTGAGCCGGGAAAAAATCGTGCCAAAAGTAATGAAGTGTCGATCGATGTTTGAAATACCACCTTTGAGCCTTCCTCGGCGTCTACGTCGTCTACGTCATTGTCGTCTTCTCCGCTGAGTACTACAAGAAGAAGAAACGGGGACCGAACAATGTCTATCCGCAGACAGCCATGTCGAGGCGGCCTACGAGTGAGCTTATTGCTGTTCGGAATCTCCTCGAACTCGATGATGCTCAGTTGAGGGCGATGAATGCACGCTAGGCACTCCTTTTTCAGCACAATAGTCGAACAATTCCTATTCATGAATAGCTTTGCAGTCGTCCCCACGATCGCGGTTTTCGATGAAGATGGCGACCAGGACTCCGTGAAGGTTCATTTAGATCCCTTTTCCTCTTGTTTCACTTTCTGCATCAAAGAAAGAGAGAATAACTTGTGATAAACAATAGGATTGAATTGTAGGTGGATCGTAAGCTCTTGCCTCACTCTCTGCACATTGAAATGAATCAGATTGCTGAGTAGATGGATGAAGTAATTCGATTGCATTGAAGGTGGATCGCGGCGATTCCATCGTCGGAGCTGCGGCGAGAAGAAGATCGACGCTCACGCCCTTCAATCATGATAGTAAGAGCCATGCACATTTCTTTCTCTCTCATCTAAGAAAGCTGTTAGAAAAAGACGGTCAACATCAATCAAGATATGGCACAAAGCAAAAACGATTTGAAAAAATAAAAATTTGTTAGAAACTCAATGAACATTGCAGATGCGGACCACGAGGGCGAAGAATTCGTCGTTCTGCACAACAAGGTGTACCATCGTGACAGTTTGAGGAGTCGAACCGATACGAGGATATCGAGGCGTTAGTTGTTGGTTCATTCGCTGCGAATTTTAGAGTTTGAGAGAGAAAGAGGTAAATTTTCAGAACAGTCTGAAGCGCAACAAATCGGAGCTGTTTACACACTGCTCGCCTTCTTCGCTGTAGACTTTGGGGATGATGATGAGCCATCGACGTTTGCAAAGATCAAAGCGTATATTTTCGTGAGTTACACGGTTCTTTCCTCTCTTTCCTCCACTTGTGACGTATCGTAAGCTCTTCAAGTATTCAATTTGTGTGTTCAGTGGCCCATCATCACAGTCCTCAAGCTGACCATTCCTCTCTCCGAGGCGCCCTGGTCCAAGCCTCTGGTGATCATCCACGCCGTACTCGTCCCGCAGTGTATACTGTTCAACACGCAGTGTGAGTTGATAACATACATCCTCATTCCTTTCACTATCTAAAACGATGCAAGAACGTCGCGAAGTTACTTGAAGGAATGGATGTGTTTCACGTATTCGAACAATTTTCAGGAGTTGTGCATGTAACGATAGTTAGTGTGTGACAATCTCGAGTCAGAACACGAAGCCTCCATTGCAGTCCTCCTCTTCGTCCCGATCGATGGCGGTCCTGGACTCTGGGCGTACGCGCCCGTTATCTCCGTCCTGCTCATCGTCTTCATTCTCCTCACGACGTCTATGGATCGGGAACCACGATTCTATCGAGTATGTTACCATGCAAATGATGTTATCGCCGGACTTCTCGAACATTCCTCGCATAGTAGAACCATTTTTCGTGATAGAACTTCTGGTACTTGTGAAGCTCACCGGAAGATCTAATTCGTAGAATGAGTGAAACACATCCATTCTCTCGGAGAACTCCACAAGCACCGAACTTCTGTCATAGAGATAATATTGATTCGCAGACGATCTACTCCTACCTCGGCTTCATCTCGTCCGTCGTCTGGATCTACTGCATCTCGGCGGAAGTTGTGGACGTCGTGGACATGCTGGGCGTCGTGTCGGGGATAGATCAGGCTGTGAGCACATATTTAATTTCGCTTCTCTCACACCTTTGCTATCTATCTATTTTTAAATAAAACTTCATACTTCCCTATGAAACTGATCATTACACAGGAGTTATATTTCTGAAGACATTTGACACTTCTCTGTATTTCGGCAGGTTTTTTTTATATATCCCTTCAATTCCTAACATTCGCGAGCTCTGAGCGGTCGAAGCCCTGGAAATTCCATGAATTCCTCTATAGGTGCTCGGTCTGACGCTGATCGCGTGGGCGAACAGCATCGGCGATCTCGTCGCTGATATTGCCGTCGCCAAGCAGGGATTCCCGAGGATGGCCGTGGCCGGATCCATCGGAGGACCGCTCTTTAGTAAGGGAATTTCACACATTGAGCTAACGGTGCGCAGTGTTTTTGAATGTTATTAGTCCCGGGGTGTACTCAAATGATTCCCAAGAAATACGTTTTTATTCCCGCGCATGGCCGTGGCCGGATTTATCGGGGGACAACTGTTTAGTGACCTCTTGAACTTCGATGGTGCAAACGACATTGACCAACCTTTGTGTTCGAAGATTATTCGATGACCGGATTTTTTGCGAATAGATTAACGACAGTATTCGGTTTGAAAGTGGAAGAAATCATTTCAGACATGCTCATCGGATTTGGCATCCCGTTCACGATCGCCAAGCTGGAAGGAGACACTGTTCCGGTAGGTTCTTCGCTTTGTCCTTTACCTGCATTCACATACCAGCCCTAGTTCTCTGTCCTCTCAACTCTTGTTCCCTTGGATGCATGCGCTAGAGCAAAATATGCCGAATTCTAGTTTTTTTTTGTATTTAACTCTTTGGCTGAAACGATCGAGCAGCAAGTGAGACTGTTTATTGTGCTTTCAGATCCAACTGGACGGCATCAACCTGATCATGATCACGTTCCTCTTCATCTCCATCCTCTTCACCATGGTCAACGTGCTCATCTTCCGCGCGCATCTCAGCCGACTCTACGGGTTCATCCTCGTCGCGCTTTACGTTTTATTCTTGGTCTTTGTGATTCTGTCAGTGACGGGCGTGCTGGTGTGGTTGCCGTAGACTTGTAGGTGAAAAAGTTTTTGTACAAATGAATAAACTAATTTTGATATACGTTTTTCACGCAAACCATTGAAAACCCAACCGAAGTAATTAAAGAGGCTGCATAATCTTCAAAAGTTCCCTTCGCTGTCAGAGAAGGGATCACCTGAGGGAAGAAATAGATCTCCCGTTACTGGGATTTAGATAGCCGACCTCAAATACCACATCCTCGGCACATTTGGCAGCATTTCGACCCGCTGAAGTTTTGCCGATAACTATCCTCCTAATCTTGAGCGGTGGAACAGTTTTCGGCAGATTAGGCTTGAAAGATACCATTTTGATAAAGAGAAAAACATCACTTGATTTTCGAACATGAAATTTTTCGAAAACGGTTGATTGCTGTGCGTCTGCTTTCTTCAGGTTTTAGAGACACGAGTAAAACTCAATCATTTGCGCAAGCGAAATAGCAATACCTCGAGTTGTGCTGACGTCTGACGCACAGTTTGTCGACTAGAACACGATTCGGTTCCAATCACAACAAGGTCCCTGCTGCGATTTTTTTCCTGTAATATCAAACATGGAACTCGGAATATATATCTTGCGCTTGTTGCTATGTGTGCTCAATCCTATGCTACATTTGGGAAGCTGTTGATGTGTTGCATGTTGCCTGCTGGCAGCGAATGCTGAAGCTGAGGATGCTGAAGATCACACACGTTTCTTAGCTCTATCATCGACTCGATCATTGCACTGAGCGATTCGCTAAGACCGTAGAGCAAATTGCGATAGGGATCGAAACTGAAACACATTCTTTCAACGCAGTTTTGCTTCTCATACTTTTAGATTCACCTTTGTCCATCTATGCTCATTGCGAGTTCTCTTTCCCTTCTCCGAGATTCGAGAGAATATCGGATGGACTGAAATTATCAGTGTTATGGATCGCTGGGTTATGGGATTGATATCATAACTCGTTTCTATGACTGAATCACAGAACTTACGACAGTATCAGCCGATCCACATCTCATAACGGTCGCAATGAGGTCAAACGATCTGGAAAGGACATTCCCGAGTGGCCCTCCGAGGGAAAACGCCTGTGATAACGAGTATACATACGTGTTAACGACTTAGGAAAACGATTGTATTGCGAGTAAAGCAAATGTTCAAGTTCTGGCGATCAAACAAAAAAAGTTGTCAAGCTCTCACCATTACTCTCCAACCCTCCACAGTAACCATTCGAATAATTCGGGGCAGTTCAGTCATTGCTAGATTGTTCTTCGAGAGAACCAAGATCCGATTTGTTTTGACGAGTTCGGGGGATTAACTCAGGATAAACGAGGTTGGTAACGCCGAATGCCGTTTGAGTGCAGTGAAGATCAAAATGTGGGAGAAAAACGAAGCACTACTTGTGTTTTCGGTCTAAATCTCGGATCTCCGATGTTTGATTTCCGATTTATCCTACCATCTAATCCATGCTTTTCTGCACCGGGAATGCTAGGATAAGCTTCCATATAGACAACACGGGTTAGAATTATGCCAACTGAGTCAGAGAGTCGGGCAAATATTCGACACAAACTCTGCACATAGAGGTATGTTTGGCAAGTTATGATGAAAGATTTTCCATCCTTTGCAGCAAGAGAAACTCGCGGGCCTTTTCGAAGTTGTCTGAGAAAATGAAGTTTGTGAAACACCGATTGTTCATTCAAAGTGATGTCCGTGGAAAATAAATAACCGGCTTGTCTTGTGATATTTGGCTATACTGGCATGACGTTTATCGGGTTACAGATCTGCATGACAAAAATAAGCAAATTCTGTCCAAGGGTTTATCTCCTTCCGTCGAAAATCGATCTCAGAGGGTTGGAGAAGCAGTGGGTCTTCTCGTTCGCCTGCCGGGTCTCCATGTTGATCGTGCCGAGGTCGAACCTGCAAGGATGTCAACTAAATCTGTGTTGTTCTGACAATTTGGTCCGGAATTCAAGCTCGAAAATGCATGAAATTATTCGTTTTGAGAAGCACCTTCCCCGCTAAACTTGATGGACTAAGTATTGATCTGAGGGGAAATCGAGACAGAGCGCTTACCAATTGCTGGACCTGGACCCATTGGTGATGAACGAAGAGGGAATCGTGTAGACCGCCTCGCGCTTGCACAACTGGAAAGAAAACTCTCAGTATTATCCGTTTCACTCTTTTTGCCTGATGATTGTTGACGATTACTTCGAAAAGTGGAAAACTCTCATTTCTATCCGCTTCATTCTTTGCATGATAACTTTAGGTTAACTTTAGGTAAGAAAGAATATTTGGGAATCTCACATTCGAAATGCCGAACAGGCCCTTGTTGTTGCATCTATGGTAGATTCTCACGTCGGGCTTCATGTCGTCATCATCTACTGAACCAGTGATCTGCAAATTATGAGATTATTGGCATTGTCGCCGAAAAGATTACGACGTGCATCCCCGAGCCTGTCAAATGATGTGGAATGAAAATACAGACAAAAATTTTTTTGGTAAATCACAGCCCCTGAAAATTGTCTTTGTCATTCGGATATGAGAAAGACTAGAGAACACACAAAGCGCTATACTTGACCACGAGGGATCATCGCCCCTCTACCAACAACTCTATGATTCGCGTTATTTTGGACGGATAATAGCGCAAGATATTTTCATCCGATCAACACACGTGATACAATGTGATGATTTGTGGGGAATAGTGAATAGCTATGGCGAAATAGCTCTGCCTGGTAGGCACTATCTTTCGGGAACATAAGATTTCAAGCAAGCAACGTGCTGAATTGACAACAGATCGCTAACCGTGAATCTGCCTTTCGAATCCGACTTCTCAGTAGACAGAAGAGTGTCCGGTTGCAGCCCTAAAAAGACACTTTGTTGATAATGAAATATCCAGAATCTTGTCATTGTTGTGAACGACGACTCACATCTGTGGTTGTCGAACAGCTTGATCTCCACATCATTCAGCGTTTCATTCCCACACATGAGTGTGCCCCGGACGGCCACGGTTTGGGCAGCTTGAGCATAGGAGAAGAGGGCCAGGGAAGAAATGAGGAGTGTAGCGAGCATTCTGATGCAGATCAGTGCTATTAGAAGATACTAGATGAAGAGGGACACAGCATGAAATGCACTGAGCGGAATTTATATACGGGAGCGGAACAAATGGTGCGCTTCCCGGCTGTTCTATTGATCTCGCTAGATTCACAGAATGAAATGGTCTAAATCTCCACTCTCTGCATAGCCTCTCGTGTTGTCTGTCCGAAGAAAGAATATTTGGGAATGGCAAATACTGAAGAGGGGCGACTAGCAATATCGAAAACGGAAACACAATCAAATCCTTGCATGCGTGGAAAACAGTGGTGAAAAAGGAACTACCGAATACGATTTACAGCTTGAGCCCTTTATACATGGTGAGATGAGTCAACCTCACAAGTTCGCGCATCATAATAATCGCTTTCCCGGCTGTTCTATTGATCTCACAATATCCCCGCAACGCGAGAAGAGAACCCCATCCCCTCTCCCTGTCAGTCAGAGCGAGAGAGCTCGCGAAATGGGGAGAGTCGACCTATCCCTATCGAGAAAGGATAATTGCGGGTGGTAGGTAATCGGTGTTGACTGTGAAGTGAACGATTTTTGACGACTTTTGTACTGATTCGATGATTCGATTTATCGTGAGTTTGGTCAACAAGCAAAACAGTGCATTTGAAGACGGATGAATCATGTTTTTCATGTTGTATTGCATTAGTTGGTGAGTCATGGACTTCAGCTCTTCTTTCGTCATTTCTGGTAGTTCATAGTAGTGTCATTGGGCCGAACTTCTCCTCTGAAGCGGCAGAAGGCGGATTTGATTATCTGAAAAGCGAATTTCGACTGATTTTCTTGCAAAATGCTATGCTATTGAAATCTGACCTCTCGATGGACAGGGTTCTTCAGCAGGAAAATGAGCGAAAGTTGAGTGCTCTCGAGCGTGAATGGAATCTGAACATCGAAATACCACTGTTCTGCTCGATTATACAACGATTATGGGAGCGTTTGATCTACTTTCGCACAATTATCATAAATGCCTGTGCCGTAGCTCTAGTCAAAACGTGCATTCTCTGTGCTGGAGCATTTTCCGGGGAATATGAGGGAGATTGGTTCAATAAACTCACAATGAGTACGCATCTACCCAGGGAGATCAGCCAGGGTGGAAAGATAGACACGTCAATGGCCATGTGTACAAGCATGCAAGAGAGAGGCAGAATGTAGAAGAAGTAGACTCCAATCAACTGAAAACAGTCGAATCGTATTCGTTTTTCCCATGAGAAACGAGACTAGCCTGTATGAAGAATACTCTGATGAGTCTAGACTGGAAGCGCTGAGTGCGGGTAGTTAGTGAACGCTGAATTACGCGGTGAACAAAATTGAAAACTGCGGTTCGAAATACTTTCTGCTCCCTCATCATCCTCACTGAATGTATCGTAGCAACGGCGACGAACGGCGCTATGATCAGGATTGAACAGAAGAGCCACCACAGTTCTGAATGTAGTTTTTGTTGGGTATGATTCAAGCATGACGCGATAGAAAACCTTTGCCGAAGAATTCCGGCTGTCCTGGTGGACCGAACAGGAACAGTGTTCCGCCGCGCTCTTTCAACCACGCGAGATCCGGAATCTGGCAAACTTTTCGTTTCCAATATTTTTTCTTCAACCATTTCTAGACAGAGATTTCAGCAAGACATTATCTCACGTGGTGTTATTCAGTGTCGAGCAGAAAAAAAGTACTAACTTTCTCCATCTCTCCGGCGTTCGAGCAATCTCGTCCATAAGCGTAGAACCCGAACACATTCGTGATCAGAACGGCGGTAAGAGCGAATATAATTACAGCCTGAGCTCTGAAACTTGGGAAAATAGGTATTCGACCCAGCAAAACGGTTATCTATCATGCTCAAGTTTCATGATGGAGAGATTGTGGGACAGTTTCTTCAGATGTTTTGAAAATGATTGAGCAATCTCGAGGACTCCACCTTTTGCTCAGCTTCAGCCTCGAGTTGGTGTTCTCGATGATTCGCTGGTGCATGCGAACTAGAAGTAGCAGAAAGGTCGGTACTGTCCCAATTGTGGTCGTAGCAAGAATGAGCTGAAATGAGCGTGATTCAACTTCATAACTTCACCCAATCCTAGAATATACTTTACTATGCCCAAGAGTATGTGCCGTACCATCAGATACTGCTTGTCGATTCCCATTCGGCAGATGGGCCCGTCACAGTAAAGCCCCGAGTATGGAGCAAGGTCGTGAATGCGAAAGAGAAAGCAGAAGTTGAACTCTTGCGCGATCATGGTAACCTGAAATTCGAGGTTGAGATCAATTCAAAGGTATGATATTTCAATATTTTTGAAATTCTTTTCACAGAGAAAAGTTGTTTTGCTCCTGATATCAGTAATTGCTGATTACACTTGTGCAAGTTCGTTCTCAGTGGTAAATCATGCGGGAGTGTGATTCAATTACACATTATTTTTCAATGCGACTTTTTTTTCAAGCAATTTAACTCAAATTCGAATCACAAAATGTGGAAAAAACATCAGGATCAGTTTGACTTGATTCATTGAACTTTTTTTACAGAGTTCGAGAGGTATCGGACAAAAACGCATACCTGGTTGATGAGATACCCTCTTCTAATATCCGCTCCCATGTAATCGCGTTTCTTCAACAGAATGAAGAAGATAAGTGGCCGAAAAACAAGTAGAGTCACGAACGGAAGAGTGGATTGAAATCTACAAATTTTGTATTGTTCAACAAACAAAACTATCAAAAATAAATACCTCATGCTGATATCGATGAAATCGCGATCCAAATCGAATCGATACGTGTATGACTTATTATCCATGCTGCTGAGAGAATTTTTTCATACTATGTGGTATAGAACTAAGAGATTAAACAGCGGACGGCGGTTTTCAAGAACTAGAGGTTCGCAAGAACTCAGAAAAACAGGACATAATAAGATTGCTCATTTGTCTGGAATGAGAGTGAACTAGAAAAACCTACGAGGATCAACGAAGCGCATGTCTGGGCGTATTCTCTTTGCACTAGTACAATTTACTGTTCAGAGAAAAGCTCATCAGTTCAACGGACTTCAAGTGCGACTTCAAGTTATCATGAAATTGATGGTCTTCAGAGCTGACGTAGGCTACCAGTCGGAAAATGAACAAGATGTACAGTGCATGGCAAAGCAAGCAGTATGAAAGGAAAATGAGATCAATGGAGTGAGAACCGTTGCAGTTGTAGCCTAATGAACCTTGCGAGTACTTATCACTGCTCATTGTAGAGTCGTGTTTTCTAATCTAGCGTGCTCAGCAACGACCAGATTGACTGGTGATATCAAATATTTGAAGAAGAAAGTAAAATAAAGAATGATGGAAGGTCTCCGTGACGCACTTCAAAGTTTCAAGTGGAAATACCACTCTAGGACCGGGTTTGTTGAGATAATACACGTAGGCGGATATCTCTCTTCTAAGAAGTAAGCACACATGTCGCGCAGCGATAATTAAAATAAAAGATTTATTGTAGACACAAATCACATAGATAACAAAAAGAGATAGTTGATGTCTAGAAGCAAAATTCCCTTCAAGCCACAATTATGCATCCACCAAAGGGAAGGAAAGTTTTTCCAAATGTCCGCCAAATATTATAGTTTGTATTTGGAATCATGATGCTCTCCTAATCGATTCAATCTGATCGAGTCGACTCTCAAAGCGGAGCAAACGAATAAAGCCAACGACTGCTTCCTTGATGATCTGGAAGGATCGTTTAGACTCATCATATGCATTGTAAGTGCACCTCGCGATGCACGGGATTCTTCAGTATGAAGATAAGAGAGAGCTGCGTGCTCTCGAGTGTGAAGGCTATCTGAACAGCAATTGCAGTTTCTGGAGGGGTTTGACGATTAACTAGTCCCATAGGTACCCACGACGCCGGCAGCTTTCTTTTTCAAGATGACCGAGGTTCATGGTGAAAAAAGAGCGCCACCACTACTGGACAACTATGACTAGTCCTCGAAACTGAAGGTGCATGAACAACAGATCGATCATTCTTGTCTCTAAATCAGCAAACAGCTATGAACTCACGATAAGACCACATCGACACAGCAAGATCATCCAAACGCGCAGACAAGTCACATCGATGACCATGTGCAAGAGCATCGCAGAGAGAGGCACAACGAAGAAACCGTTGACTCCAATCAGCTGAAATCGTTCCATTCTGATCGATTTCCAGAAAACTTGCAGCGAACCTGAAGAAAAAATACAATAGCTAGTCTGAATTGGAGTCTTTGAGTTTTCGAAGCCAGAGTTTTCCGCATCTGAATGGGTTAATAAACTATGAAAATGCTAATTTCGAAAATGGCCGCACATTTTGCTCGTATATCTTCTTCATTGTGTGAAAAATCGTGAAAGCCACGAAAGGAACAATGATCACCATCGAACAGAGCAGCACAAACAGTTCTGAGAAGCAGTAAATCCATTATAAGTCAGGCGAAAAACAAGTTAAAGACCGTTTCCGAAGTACTCAGACTCTCCCGGAGGACCGAACATGAATATCGTCCCACCTCGTTGCTTTAGCCATGCGAGATCCGGAATCGGAAATAATCGGATGCCTTGAAAATCTTTAACACAATATTACCTGTTTCAGTTCCTCCGCATCTTTGCAGTCTCTCCCGAAAAAGTAGTATCCCGGAACGTTAACGACAAGCACGCTGGACAGGAGGAGCCAAAGACAAAGTTGGGATCGGGAATCAATGATAATATCAGGTTGAAGTTTGCAGTATTATCGGAACACAATTTCCTATTGATATTTTTTGAGAAATGCATGAGTAATCTCACCTGTTAGACAACTTCAGGCGCGATTCCGTGTTCTCGATGACCCGTTGATGCATTCGAATAAGCAGGAGCAGGAAGGTCGGCACAGTGCCAATCGTTGACGTGGCAAGCATCATCTAGATTTTTTTATTTTTTTAAAGGATGACCACCAGATTCCTTACCATAAGATATTGATTCGGAATTCCCAATCTACAGATTGGACCATCACAATAGAGCCCTGAGTACGGCGCAAGATCGTGAATACGAAATAGAAAGCAGAAATTGAACTCTTGAGACATCATTGCGAACTGAATTATGGCAGTAAAAACTCAAATGCAGAGCGGAGATACCTGATTGATTATGTAAGCCCAACGGATATCTGATGCCATGTGGTCTCGTTTTTTCATCAGAATAAGAAAGCTCAGAGGGCGAATGGTTGCCAATGTGAGAAAAGGCAAGAGTGATTGATATCTGATTTTAGCGATGAGTCAATGTGAAAGGATTGCAAACTTACGTCATACTGTAATCTATGAAGTAGTCTCTATCAAGATCAAATCGATAGTCGTACACTTCGATGTCCATGTCTGCCGATTCGTCTGTTTTGGGGTTGTCGAGCCGACTCTAATGTTTTCGACTTTTCCCTCGAATTTATCGGAACCCATTAGGCGATATTAGGGAACACGCCACGATTCAAACAGACTAGACACGTGCGATTGACGAAACAAAAAAAGCGTTTTGCCGCATAGAACACAAGTCTATTCATGGAATGACGGCTGAACGAAGTGTTGTGAACGATCTTATCGCTGATTCGTTTCGATAGATCTGATTTCCTTCACGAAACTTTCGCAAGAGTTGAACGAAGGCGTCTCTGACAATCTGTGATGCTCACTACTCTCAAACTGTCGGTAACTAAGCCATAACCTGTCGGTGAATCGGATTCTTCAGCAGAAAGATGAGAGACATCAGAGTACTTTCTACCGTGAAAGCTATCTGAATGTTAGCAAAATAAACCTATGCAAATCAAATGGTTTTGTGTGCTTCATGTGTTTGTTTCTTCAGATTATATTGTGTCTTAAACAATGTCCTGAGATATGTCTTTTCGATCAAAAAAAACGAACTATGAGAACCCATCTGCAGAGGATGATGAACCAAACAGGCAAGAATGTAATGTCGATGACCATATGGATGAGCATCGCGGAAAGAGGCGCAACATAGAAGCCGTTAATGACAATCAGCTGAAAGTTTATAACATCATATCCCTATCTATTCGGTTCTGGCTAATTTTGAATAATGAATCAAAACCACTCATTAACGGCCTTACAGCTTTCAAAATATTTTACGTGCCTGAAGGAAGAAAACGGCGGCTAGTCGCGATTGAAGTCGCTGTGTGCGCGATTTCAGTGTCTTAGCGAACTGAAAAAGAAATTAAACGTATCCGTTCATTTCGATTTTATTAATTAAAAAAAATTGCATTTTGCTCGTGCATTACTTTCAGTGCGTGAAAAACCGTCACAGTGACGAAGGGAAGAATGATCACGATTGAACAGAGTAGTCGCCAGCTCTGAGAATATTAGTGCATGAAAAAGAAAAGAAATACGATATTTGTGTGCCTTTTGCGAAGAATTCGGGCTCTCCTGGTGGTCCGAACATGAAAAGGGTACCGCCTCTCTGCTTCAACCACTTGAGATCCGGGATCTATATTTGCGACCAATTGTGAAGGAATGTGTGAACAGCAAGTAGTATCAAGTCAGTGTAATATCTTGTTTTTAAAAAAATAACTGTTCTCACATCAGTAATTTCATCAGCATTCGTACAGTCCTTTCCGAATTGATAGAATCCAGGCACATTGGCAAACAGAAGCACAGTGAAGATAAGAAATATACGAGTTTGTGATCTGATCTCGGAATTTCATCAATGTCTTTGTATTTCAACTCCCACTTTCTTGACAATTTCAGCCGCGATTGCGTGTTTTCGATAACTTTTTGATGTATTCGAATAAGTAGGAGCAAAAACGTCGGCACGTTGCCAATGGTAGTGGCAGCTTGCATCATCTGACAATGAGGTGTGACATCCTATATCCAGTTTTCAAAAGGGTGAGTAAAACCCGGTTTTTCATACACTTTACTCACCATCAGAACCTGTTTCGATATTCCCATTCGGCAGATCGGACCATCGCAATACAGCCCCGAATAGGGCGCTACGTCATGTATACGAAACAGGAAGCTAAAGTTGAATTCTTGAGCGATCGAAGTGCACTGAAGAAGAAAAGTTTCAACTCTTTTCCAGCCAATGAGACCTGGTTGATGACATACGCCCAACGTATATCCGCTGTCATGAAATCTCGTTTCTTCATGAGAATCAGAAATATTAGAGGTCGAAAAGTGAATAAAGCAACGAAGGGCAACATGGATTGAAATCTGGTTGACATTGGTTGGCTATGAAAACAAACTGCGGTACCTCGTGCTAAAGTCGATGAAATAATCTCGATCAAGGTCGAATCTATAGGCAAAGGTCGCGTTTTCCATGTTGACTGTCTCGCGACGGTTCAGTTTTCTGCTAGGAACTTTGAATTTATCATTCTGCATCTTGTTTTTGACGAGACACCAAGAGCACAACGTGATCGAATCGAACTTTTACGGCTGAGTAAAAAGTACATTGAGTGATCTCAGAAATAGAGGTCGAATCGAAACACCCTCAGACATACGCTTCGTCAAATGAAGCGTTTGTTCGAAAGATTGCGGCGGGAAATAACGAAAAAAACAGATTTTCAAAAAAGAGTCTGTATTACAGACGTGAATGACAAACAGCTCATGAAATGAAATTCCAGTAAAGAAGCTGGTAGGATGTCAAAGATCAAAACGTTTGATGAAAGGATTGAGTCTCGATTAATTTCCGTTTTATATCATGCGATCTTGTAGTTGCGTGATTTCTTTCGCCGAAAACACACACCATCTTGGGCTCCTGCTTCTCTTTATATGGATTTTTGTTGTAGATTTTTGAAATCTAGAAAAAAAGGTTAGCCTTAGTGCAAGGGTAAGAGCCAAATTTCTGTCCGCATATTAATTCGCTGAGAGCCTCTGTTAGCATCTCTTTTCTCTCCGGGGAACGTGTAGGTGTTGTGAGGGGAAGTGATGGCGACGTAATGTAGCGCGGAGTCTCATTATGAGCAAAATAAACACGTTTACATATATTGCAGGAATACTTTGAGCTGACTAATCTAGACGACGTGATGATTCTTATTCTGATTCCTATGCGTTTTTCGGACACCTTGTCATTACGGATAAGAATATGAAATGCTATTCATAATCTGTCTATGAAGAGGAAACTAGTTCATAATGGTCTGTGAAGGTGGGCAGCTATTGTTCAAGTACTACACAAGGTTCTCTGGATTCTTGTAAATCGCCTGGCGATAACAAGATGAAGCAAATACGGTGTTGTCTGTCTCCATCTGGGATACGGATAACTATTGCCACCAGCACTCGACGGACCCAGGTTTTCCAAGGGATAATCGACCCACGACAAATCGCATCCGGTTGAACAGCGATTACAAACGAAGATAGAAGACGAACGAAGATTTCAGATAGGCATAAAATTCATAGTATGAAAAAAATGAAATGGTTGACTGTGATGGCAAGTGTGGCAAATGGTGATTGGAAGGATTGGAACGAAAAAAATCATCATACGAAAGGGAAGTGAAGCGCGATCAATTGAGAAACACTGATAATTTTTTACCTTTTTCACGATAAAAGTTACTGAAGATACGAGTTCGAATTATCTTAGGCAACCCTATCTTTGGTGTGCTATCTGAATAGTTGTACTGTGATAGTGTCGATTTTTCGTGTGCGCTATTCGTCCCAGCGTGGTCAATAATCCTCGTAGAGTATCCTTGATGATCTCAAAATGCAGATTAATGATCAAATATGCTCTCAATCGCAACCTGTCGGTGGAGGGGATTCATTAAAAGGAAAATGAGCGAGAGCTGAGTGCTTTCCAATGTGAACAGAATCTGAAAACGTAACATGATCCCCTGAAACATACACAGATTCATGGTTCGTCTGACTCGTAATTCAGAGAATTGAACTGACCGTTAGACTGCACCGAGCAAAGAAGAGGAACCAAGGATCGAACCAGGTGATATCGCACACCATGTGCATCAGCATCATGGAGAGAGGAAAGATGAAGAAAAAATTCACACCGATCAACTGTGATGGAAACGCATTTCTTATTTGATCAGATATTTTCCTGTTCAGGGATGCCTATTTTGAACAGTCTTTACAAAATGAGAAGAAGGCAAATTGAGAGTGTTCGATGAATTTGAATTTGAACTTGCAATCCACTACAATAGACGCCAACCTGTAGAAAGAAAATGGTGAGCAGTCTGTTTTGCAATCTCTGAGTTCGTGTTGCTCTCTGTAAGTGATCAAGGTGATTTGTGATAGTTGTTTAGAACTTTACTTGAACCGTTTGTTTCCGCATCGTCAGGATCGAGTGAACAGTCGTGATAATGATAAATGGTGCAATGAACAGAATCGTGATAAGGAGCAACAGCAATTCTGAGATAATGTTTCTTTTGCATTTCAAGCATAAATATACCATTCTCAAACAGTTCAATTTGCCCAGGGCGGCCGAACAGAAACAGGGTACCACCACGTTCAGTTAGCCATGCAAGGTCCGGTGTCTATAAATGATATCATCAACAACACAGATTTAAATATTCAACGCGCATATTTGAAAGTAACGCACTTGTGCGAGTTCCGCGATATGCACACTATCTTTGCTAAAGTAGTAGAATCCAGGAACATTCATCGCAGTTACAGAAGTCAACAAGAGTAATAGAACATTTTGTGATCTCAAAGAGTAATGTATTCAGTGTTCCATCGTATTTTATCACCGCCTGCTCAATATAATTGTCGATTCTGTGTTGCAAATTATTGCTTGATGCATTCGTAGCAAGAGTAGCAGAAAAGTGGGTACTGTGCCGACAGTACCGAGGGAGAGCAGAGCCTGCAAGTCGACAATCTGGCTGATAGCACAGTGAACTACCATAAGAAGCTGTTTCCCGATTCCTAATCGACAAATCGGTCCGTCACAATACAGTCCCGGGAACGGAGACAAATCGTGAATACGAAATAGAAAGCAGAAGTTGAACTCTTGAAGCATCATTGCAATCTGAATTGACCCATTTTGCATTCGCGTTTATTGAGCAAACCTGATTTATGATGTAGCCCCAGCGAATATCGGCATTCATGTAATCTCGTTTCTTCAGAAGAATAAGGAAAATCAAGGGACGAATTGTTATCAGAGTGACAAAGGGAAGCATTGATTGATAACTGAGCGGTGACTGGCTAGTGAATAAAGATTTTGTGAGCGTACGTCATACTAATGTTGATAAAGTAGTCTCGATCCAGATCGAATCCATACTTGAACGTATCGTTCATCATAATGGTAAAAATACCCCTGCCTGCATTCATGCTGATATGCGTTCAAGCACTCTGCAAAGCATTCCTGGAACTGTGTCTGGCGAAAACAATATTACGTTTGTTATTTGTCTCCATCTCAAGGTTGAGATCACTAGCCCGATTTCCTTCTAATTCTACGATCTCATTGGCAAACCCGTCATTTTCAATGGTTGTTCAACTCAGAAAGAAAGTGATCCTGATTCACGTGATCCGTGAAAGGGTTAGAGATCTGCGCGAATCTCTGCTTGAAATCTTGCCGGGAAGAGAAAGAAAGAGAAGTGATTCTGTTTGCACGACTTGCACATCTTGGAGTGCAAAGAATAAGTACAATCAATTGAGCTAAGTGATACACCAACGAACTTAGAACTATCGTCAGACCAAATTCCTCAAATGTCTTCATGTTCCTAAAAAAACGAACTGAGTACCTTGACCTCACTTCATTTCTACGTTTACTAAAGGTATAAATGCCAGCAATGCACGTCCTCTATTAGCCGATTGCAAGTTCAGTGTCAACTCGAACACTGTCGATTAGGGAAATGGATCAAGGAGGGAAATGGTTGTCGGTGTGCTTTGACAAGGGAAAAGTATCACGTTCTGAAAATAATAAGAGTGAAGTTCGAAAAAAAGTTTATTTCATATCCAAGTTTTCCGAAACTGCAATTGTGAAGCTATACCACCCTCGCTGAGGAATTGCATTCGTTGGTAGGTAGAACAAGGACAAAAAGTAGCGCAAAAAGCGTTCGACACGCAATCTGCATGGCTCTCAAAGGAATGGTTCAATCTCCGCTGCAGTTATCACGGCTTGAAATCTTTCTGTGAAGAAGAAGGAGAAGTGAAACATCAGCTCAGCTTTGCAGAGTTACACAAAAATGTCGTTCAATTGAAATGAGTTGCACATTTATTTCTTTTAACCAAATCTTTTAACCTCGGAAAGCATTCCTGTACAGCATAATGAGATTTCAGAAAACCTCAAATACGCCTAATAATACAGAAGGCGCTGCGCTGTAGAATCAATCGATTGTGTTGTAGCCGCAGCAAAACAGTCATGATGCGAGAGTAATTCGACGCGAGGCTTGAAGCTATATCTGACGTGAAGCTACATCTCGTGAAGCTACCGCCCTCGTCGTTGGATTTCATTCATCGGTAGGTAGAAGAAGGAGAAAAAGTAGCGCAAAAAGCGTTCGTCCCGCAATCTTCATAGGGAATTGGTTCAATCTCCGCTGCAGTTATCTCGGCTTGACATCTTTCTGTGAAGAAGAAGGAAAAGTGAAACATCAGGTAGCACACAAATGTCGTTCACCTGAAATTAGTAGCGCATATTCAAAGATGATTTTCAAAATTCAAAACGAAGTCCGGTGCAAAAAATGGGGGTTTCGCATTATTCAATTACATTCATTTCTACACCTTTTTCTGTGAAGCAGGCTGTGTTGTTGCCGTCGCAAAAAGAATCAAATGACAAATTTCACAAAACTTAAATTACGCCTAATTCGACAGTAGAATTCATCGGTTGTGTTGTAGCAATAGCAGCAATGATTCGATAACAATTCGGCATTCCGAGACGTGAAGCAACATCTGGCGTGAAGCAACATCTGGCGTGAAGCAACATCTCGTGAAGCTTTACCACCCTTGTTGGTAGAATTCATTCATTGGTAGGTAGAAGAAAGAGAAAAAGTAGTATAAAAAGCGTTCGCCGCGCAATCTGCTTGGCTCTCTAAGGAAAGGTTAAATCTCAGATGCAGTTATCTCGGCTTGACATCTTTCTGTGAAGAAGAAGGGGAAGTGAAACATCAGGTCAGCATTGGAGTATTTTGTGAAGAGATCAGTCGAAATGAGTTGCACACATTTTAGATGATTACGGCTAACAGCAGTCGTAAGTCCATTCCAGCAGATAACTAGGCACAAAGTTTATCCGAAATATTACTAGCAAAGATGCTGCTGATTGTTTGTGATGGATTACCTTCATATCTATCACAAACTCTTCGAGTGCGAAACTTGTTAAAATTATAGTACGGTTTGGTCAAAGAAAGTGGTCGCTTCGCTCCCTGCGCTCTCCAAAGATGGCAATCTTTAGAATGTTGGACGGTTTGAAGGACGAAAAAGGGGAACGCGAGCATGATCTTCCACTTGCGATCGTTTAGAACGATACGGGTTAGTTCCCCCTTGCGCAGCGCTGGCGAACGACGAATCTCTCGCAAATTGGTTGGAAGAAGGGAATGAACACTCAACAGGTTGGTATTTTTTCACACCGTTTTGTTCGCCCGAGGTTTTGTTTTTCACAATCATTATCGCTCACATTCTTTGGGAAAAATGAAATCTGATTTCGATGGGGTTTGATCGGGATTGGGGGGGATGGTCGGGTTTCAGGTGAAGTTCGGGAGTGTGCAAGAGTACTGAATTATAGTACCAGCTATTCGCACACCGTCGCCAAATCAAGGCCAAGCTTGCGGAATTGAGCAAGCAACACGACATCGACTTCAGTGCTGAGGTGAGAAGACAGCCCATTGGTGCCGAATAGAAGCCTCAAAACGCTCCCTCTCGCCCTTTGTTTGCCATTAGGGTTGGGGTTGGATTTGTTCGCTTCAAAGAAGAATTATGAGAATTATTAGTAGAAGAAAAGAATGAGTGCAACGCAACTCTGTTTCAGGAGATCCCCAACAGTCAATACACTTGCTCCACATGCCGCCATCACGGAGTGCTCGCAATCAAGAAGGTCAGTTCCCTCTCTAATATTGTGATAATTTGCTATTCTTTGATTCCTCATCTCTCCTAGCCACTAAGCTCCATCGCAGCTCTTTACATAAAAAAAAACGTGATCTTGTGTTTCGTCAACGAAAATTCATTTCAGTACCACGTCCCGTGCCCGTTTGCCTCCTGTCGATGCGAGTGGTGTTCGCTCAATGAACAGAAAGCGATGATCAATTTGGAGATTAAGCGAATGCAGCTGAGTGAGAGAGCCGGAGGTTAGTAGTTGTCAGATTCGGTCAGAGTCAACGAGATAACATAAATGCACGCTATTAGGATTAATGATTAGGATATTAGGATTATTAGGATTAGGACACTATTAATGGAAAAGGCGAACGAGAAAATATTGAGAAAAATGTATTTACGATAGACTAGGCAATCGCTGAAAGCATGCTCGTTTCAGAATGGAATCACAGCCCATCTACCTCGAATTCTGAAGAATCGGCGAAACCCTGTTTCTCGACTGAAGAGGCGCTGTCTCCAGAAGCAAAGGTTAGCTTTTGATTCCTTATTTAGAAAATAAGTTCTCGATTCAGGTTATCTTCGATCTACTCAACGTGCTTTCTATCGACCCTACCGCGTTCAATCCGGACGACTTCGACTACCAAGCCCTGTCCAATTTCTTCAGTCAACCTTACATTCTCGTCCCCGCATCATGGATTCCTCAAATTCACACCATTTTCGATCTCGTTCGAGATGCGTTGACACGATTTCCTATTCTTCAGCCTTTCGACTTCCACTCCAAAGTGGTGTACAGTTTCGACGCTGTAACGCATGAATATCTTATTTCAGAACTGATTGTATGTTGATTTGATGACTAACTAGACTTGTTTTCATTGAAAATGATTTGTTAAAATAAGTGAACAGATTCGAAATAAATGAATAGATGTATGTGTACCAAATGCCGACTCTTGTGGAAGGACCAATCTGGTTGGGTGAAGTGTGATTCGCGGTGTGATTGGGGGCAACGAGTGAGTAATCAATAAATTTATTATTATCGTAGGTAACAACAGTACAATAACACGGATCGGCACACTCCGGTGTGTGGTAGAACGTCGGGGTGAAGGTAGAAGGGAAGACTCTCGAGGTCGCGTGGCGCGCACGTGGACGGCAACACGTAAACAACTTGAGGGAGAGTGAAGGGAAGAGAGGGTAGAAAAGTGCACGAGGGTGACAGCTGAGTACCAATAGAATGGAGAGAGTGATATCGATTGATTCACACTCGAAAGGGAGAAAAGTGAACGGTGAGGAAGTGAAATGACAACCATAAGGAGTCAATAGATGGAAATGAGTGAAACGGAGAATGAATGAAATAGAGGGAACAGATGTAGCACCGTTTCTCACCAACGATGGCCAACCTCCGCTCTGAACAGGCGCCGCATTAATTTGGGAATCAGCGAGCCGGGTAATTTGAGTTTTCACTTGCAGCATTCATTCATTGGATAATGCCTTTGACGCTGCTCTTCCGAGTCTCAATGACCACAATTCTCGGATATCTCACACGAACGTATGGACGTGAAGCGATCAAGCGAATTCCAGGTCTCGAAGAGATCGACTTCAAAATTGATTCGTGTTGAATATTCTAGATCATAGAATTACAATTTTTGTTTATGTTTGTGGCAATCAGTCAGTTCTCACTCGATTGGCCTCATGTCTTTCAGTTTGATAACTTCATTTTGTTATTTCCAATAGGTTTCCACCGTAGATAAAGGTCATACATGAATTCAAAAAAAAAGAATCATTGGAATATTTCATCCTGCAGAAATGGCTTGTTATGTCCGCTGCGGCAAGAGTGCATTCCTGTCGCTTCGCGTACTTGGTGGTGTGCCTGGAGCAAACAAATAACGAAACGCTCTCTCCGACAAACCTTTCTTCGTTTGTTCACACTTCTGAACCAATCCATCAGATTGAGCATCTCAAGGAACCGTGCAGGAGCCTGAGATTCTTATTTTGGAATAGACACGTGAGCATCAAACCTTGTGCGGTCCTAGGTTCGCGTTCATGTAGGAGAAAAGCGACTTTGCATATTGCGATCTTTGTTCGTCGAGTATTGACCTTGAATGATCGGAGAGACCTTCGATCGCTGCAAATCGGCCGATGCCAGTTGATGAGGGTGCATTTTACAGGGCGAATATTTCACGTAACGTGTCTTCTTGGAATATCAGACATCATCGAGAAAGCTGACTTAGTGAGAAAAATAATCTCCAGCAACGCCTGAGATAATCGAGGATAACTCACTGGGATCACAGATAATGATTGCCTTGAGTGCACAAATCCTTGCAATGCTCTCGTAATGATATTCGCGCTTATGCGGCGCATTCCTCAATTATTACTCAAATTCGAGTTGAGAAAGAAAGCTCACGCTGCACAAGTCGCTCTCAATGTGCTTCCGTCTGGATGCTACGCTGCTCTTCGATTTATATGAGTAATAAGAAGCAGTGAGATGTGCACAGATGGCGACCACCCAACGGGCGAGAAGGAGCTGGAATGATTGGTTGACGTAACCCATCTTGATTATTCTACATCATCGAGACATCAAACCTTCTCATCCTCGCTCAATAGATGGACGAACTCGAACGTCTTAAGATACTCAATTGCTTAGACGAGATCAGCGTGAGGCCATGCTTTGCTGAATGTTCCCGACCACTTCCCAACAAACGATGCATTTTTGCTGATACAACTCCACAGCGCGTCTGTCTGTGATAGTTTACCATCGATAGGTTTTTGCTCTTCATTAGAACAAATGAACATGGAAAAGGTAGTGAACTTATGCACGAAGCACAACAACTAACCTCAGCTGAGTGACTTGAATATTGTAGACAGCTTCCGGATGACAATTGCTGGAATGAATTGTTTCAATTTTATGCATAGAAGGAGTATGTGACTTGCTAGTATCGAGCTAAGGCTGAAAGCGGTTAAACATATCACTCACACCATAGTCATTGGCAAGCTTGGATTGACCAAGAATGAGCTCGGATAATAAAATACAATCTCGGGCATCGGTGTGCTGCAAGATTGACTGATGCTCATTCAAAGGTAATATACGTAACGACTTACCGAATCTTCTCAAGAGCTTCTTCTAGAACTCCAAGTTCATTTATCAGTTTATTCATCGGCACTTCATGAGCTCGTGGGGCGACTTTCTGTGAATGATATTCTCCGTTTCATTACCAGGTTATGTTTCACTATTGACGAGATGATAGTGCAGACCATTGGCCATCTTTGCCAACAGTTGTTCATATAAAGAGGCCACTCACAGTCACAAGCGCACCGCCAGTGCCGGCATCAGCAGTGAGGTCTCTTCATTTTGACAATTTGTTGTATCACAGGATTTGATTCAGGTGAAAGCTCAGAATCAATGCAAAGTGGATTCATTCCTCCTTCAACGCAACGAGCAAGTCGACATGCACGACATCGGTCGATGTTCGCTGAGAACTCTGGATGTTGATGTCAAATTTGTTAAAGTAAACGGTGATTCACCATTGTTACGACACGCTCCATCTCTGAGGCAGGGACCGACAATTCTCTTGCTCACAACTGTTCGACGAAAGAAAGCCCTGCATCGATGGCATGCGGCTGCCTGCAAAGAATGTTTACTACCGTTTGCCATCTTGACACTTATGACCGGGACACCCTATAAACGACGAGAACTATTTAGAATGAACCGTTTTTCCCTCTTTCTATGTTTCGCATTTGCCTTCTGCTTTTCAATTGACGCGCTCGACCGGAAAATAAACAACAATACAGGGTGTCCCAAAATTATGGTGACAAGTGAAATCTCGATGCTCCGTTGAACAATCAGTCCCTAATTCCTCTCATATGTAGCTCAGGTATAGTGATACTTATGCTATGAAAGTTAGAGTTGTTACCCCTTTCGTTCGAGGGTTATGATTTTTTTGAACTCATAAATGTAGCGAAGGTGGTCCCATCCCTGGATTGATACACTCCATTCTCGAAATTAATGTATGCCAACTAACAGCGGTGTAGTATTGATAATATTTTTTCCTGGTAGTGCATGCATCAACACGCCCAATTGCCATAGCAATTCAATTTTGAATTCAGTTAAAACTTCAGGGCAATTTTTTAAAAATAATCTGAATAACAGCGCGCTATTTTTTACTTTCACATTATGATGTCACATAGCAACATGGATTGCGATAGAACAAATTTCCTATTTTCCCTTAGTAGCACAGTCATCGTGTTATTCAATTATGCAGAGAAGTTTGCCATGACAGTTCTTTTGAACTCAGGAGAAATTTCCAAAGGCCGGCCTTTGGCCTATTTTGATCAAAATCTTGCCTCATGGATCAGGTGTTCAAACTCACTGCAGCTTCAAAGTAACATTCTCAAAAATTATCTTTTCACGGTACCTCACGCTACATGAGTTTACATTGAACTGGAGTCTCATTGAACTTGAGTTCCGAGATTTTGATTATTTTTGGATTTTATTTTCCGCAACTATGATTGAATTCAATGAGTTATTTCTCTCTGCATCGGAAACCAATACCCAACTGGACACATGTACTAGAAAGGACTGTGGTTGTGCTAGTTATTGAGAAGTTCAAATGAAATTCACGATTTCCAATTAACCTACAAATTAAGAAAATCCACTGCTATGACTCGCGGCGCGTCGTGATTTTTTTCGAAATCGAAATTGATTCGGTGCTATCAGTCAACGTTCATTGATGTTGACCACATGCTCAAAGTTTACAGCATTACAGCACTGATACTCAGTAGTGTACAGTAGAGACTGGGGCATGTAGCTCAGAACGGTTCGCGAGATATTCAATAAAGAGCTTGTCACCATAATTTTGGGACACCCTGTACAAATCAGAAACAATTACGTCGATATTTCCGAAGGAACAACTGATAACCTGATAGTGATAGCCAGTCGCCGCATCACCGCAAACTACGCAAGTTACTGGGCACGATGCATTCCGTTCTTGCGAATTCATCAAGATCTAAAACCACTCATTTTCCTTATAGTTCGTAAGCATGAATAATCAACACGATTGATTGATGGTACTTAAGAACGTTTTTACTGTTGAATGTATTTTTTGAATCCGATAATCAATAAAAAGCAATAATTTACAAGTAACGGCGCGTTGAGAAAAACGAGAAGTCAAAAGACACAAAGATGTGTTGCTCTTTTTCTCTTCCCTCTCTCAAATGTCTCTCTTCTCTCTCGTGCGTGCTACGCCCATTTCCCCCTCTCCATCGTCGTCTCAATTTTACAATCCGATCACTGATAGCATCTTCTTATCATTAGTGCACATGCTTTACACAATCTATATCGCACTTTTAAGGTATTCACAATCGGAGTTTGGTATTGTTGTATTTAGGTATCGATAGTTAGAAATGGCTACCCACGCAATGCTTGCTCAAAACCAACCTACATACTTTGGACAACCGAGAAAAAACAACACGAAGATCGAGGCACATGTGGAATTTGATGAGGTTCGAGTTTCACGAGTTTTGAGCTCATTGAGGAAGCAACAATGTCTTGTGTGGGAGGTCCACTGCTGCTCGGAGTCAAATCTACACTGTTCCCCACAGTTTACGTCAAAGAGATGTTGGCTTTGTATAGTTTTCAGCAACTCAAATGTTGTTCAGAACGGGTAAACAAGCCGGAATAAATGTGGAAATTCTTGAAATGCTTGCCTACCTCAAAAAGTGCGAATCTGTGGAGTACACGGAATACACAACGGAAGGTCAGCCAGTTTGAACATATTGCGGTGCCACATTTTGCCACTTTAATCGCATTGCACTTCGAAAATAAAATCCGTGAAACACGATGGCACGTCAAAAAACACTAACTCTCGTTTCAGACAGTTTCTGCTCGGATGACCGGTGTGTAAACGCCCTTTCACAAGCCGTTCTGAATTTATCTGTCTTCGCTGATGTCGACTCCCTTCAGTTGACTGTACGAATCTAATCTTAGTCATTCTCCTACCAACAGTCGCTTCCAGAGCTCCGACGTCTTCCTTTACCGTTACAGTCTCCCCGTTGATGTGCCCAGGGTTTGTGTCCATCCCTCTCTTTCGAATTTTTAATTATCGCGCTTCAGCTAGTGATGTTGGAAGGTCGGCCCGCAACAGTGAAGGAAATCGCTATGGATTTTCGCTTCTATACAGTTTACAATATCGACTCTGCACTTTTGCTCATTCTTTTGCTCATGTTTCGAGGCATGTTGTCAGTATTGAAATCACGCCTTGCCCATTGCTCGGTATAGTTGTAAATATTTTCCGAAGTAATTTGCTCTTCTAGCAAGATTCGCGCGGTATCTGTGCCGGGATTATCGGATTCGTCGATTTTTGCAGTCGACTAATCCATGTTATTTCCATTTTCCTCATTGTTGTCTTCTATCAGTGCTACTTCAGTGGAAACGTGCTAGTGGATCACGTGCAAAATGAGTGAGTGATGCATAAAGAAAAAGCTGAAAGACTGAACGAGGACGACTTGCAGTGAGTACGTGAGTGTCATCGAAGATTTACTGAATGGAACGAGACGATTATTGATTGATACGGGAGTTCTGATGGAGAATGAATACGTGAGTTGGTCACGTTTTGAAATCAAATTGACAGTAAAAGGCCTTCGACCACCTCTTCTTTACAAAGAACATGAAAATTGTATTGTAGAGTGCGTTCGGTCCTCGTACAACAGTGATGACTAACGAGCAAGAACGTCTTGAGAGACTCTGCAATGAAGAAGACGATATTGTTCTTCTGTGGGACGATCAGTTATTTGGACTCGCAAAGTTCAATCAAGATCTCGTGCGGAACTGTCGATTGAATCGGTAGTGGAGTGCAGAACGCATTTGAAGAAATGATATTTTAAGAATCGATATTCCCGTTGAAACTAACGATCATCCGGTTCCTCGTTTGGAGAAGTCATTGGAAGACGGAGAGAACCTTCACGTATGTTTTCTATTGACACATTTCTGTCCTGAATATAGAACTAGGAGAGAAAGTTATTTCAGTTTGTCATGCCTCGATCGACTCGAAGAAAGACTGTCGAGCGAGTCAACCAAATATTGACTACTATTTTCACACACGATTTGGTGCGTAATCAGTTCCTTCTCTTGATATCATCGTTAGTGAAGGTTTCATAACTTTCTTCCAGAGAAATTCGTTGCACGCTCACCGCTATATTCCTGCACGTACTCACGGAGCGGCATTCGATGCTTATCGGGCTACCTTCCCCACTGGCGCGCCATTTCCTGCCGTTCTTGATGCTAAGGCACCGATTCAGGTACCCACTTGAGAATTATAGATAACTTTTCCGCAAAAATGCAGGCACAAAGTGCACACAGACATGTAGATTTCCTTGTCATAATAACCCGATCATTTAATCTCAATGGCGTGCCACTTCACTCATTCATCTTCTCTACCCACACATCGCACTCTGTTGTGGTCTTGCAATTTCTCTCATTGTTTTCCTTGTGGAGCTGCTATTCAAACACATGCTTGAGAGAGTTGCCTATGCCCAGAAGAGGACTCTCACTCGTAAAATTACGAGGCAATTCATCAATGCGTGAATTTGTTTTGTCTATTCTGGAATTGATGATCGCCTTTTCAAAATGCTCACAATAAAGGAATCATGCTAATCTTGGTCTTTTGAAAATACGCAAAGACGACAGAGGTTCCAGGAAATCTGCGGAGCAGCTGAAATTGTCTCGAAATTGAATACATTTCGCTATGAATGCGTGATTTGCACTTCTTCTATTGAAATGGTTGCGATGTTCCAATCATTGGTGATTCCGATTCGATCGAGCTCGATTTCAGTACAATCGCACTTATGATGCTTGTCCCACTACTTCTCGGTGAATAAAACACACTTATTTGTACACAAAAAAAAGAATTCCCAGAAATCCCGATGGGGTGATGGGGGCACAGTTTTCCTAATGTCGGTCCAACTGTTTCCGATGATTGATCCATTGGTAATTTTCATATTCCTTCCGAGGTAAGTTTTGTTGAAGCGCAGACTTTTCATAGTGGTCAGTGAAATAACAATTTGGATCCAGATATCGAGTTACCCTACCAAGTTTCGCTCAATTTGGAGCATCATTGGTTAGACCCTGGGAGCATCTACAGAGAACAAGCAAGGCTATGGGCACAGTGGTTCAGACATCAACTGCTGCTATATTCATCGAAAGTTCAATAAAAATGATGCAAAAAAAACAAAGCAGCTTGTGATATTAAAATGCGAGAATGTCAGTGAGAGCAACTCACTTGACGCATGCAAAGAAAAAAGTATTTCGATTTTTTTCTAAAGAATTGAGCACAAAATATCCCCACATTTTCAGATGAATCGCACGTTTTTCCCAGTTTTCACTCCCAAGCACAAAAACCGTGCTACCAATGGTTCTCTGACCTTGTGCCTCTGTGCCTCACTCTCTCGCTCGCTCTCCTCATCTTCCCTGATCCCTCGCTTTCTCGACAGCATTTGTAGTGTCACCCTATCAACTCGTGTACCGAGTGTGCGTCATTCGTTGCTAATCTCTCATTGCTTATCTCACCTCTCACCATATAAATACGAAATCGGAAAGAGGATGGGCAACCATGATCGGTGTTCTCCTACTTGCTCTTCTCACATTCGTTGCCTGGGAAGTGCTCCGCTTCTATCGAAGAGCGGCGAGTCTTCCGCCAGGCCCATTTGCGGTGCCACTGCTCGGCAACTTCATCAATGAGGTATCAATAGTGTTCTTATTGTACTTATTGTTTATTAATGAGGTCACAAATTTGTAAATCGCACATTGTACTCAATGCTTCAAAAACTTGAGCATCGCTGATGTACTTCTAGGTCAAACCGCCCTTCTTCCACGTCGCTCTGAAACGACTCTCGGCTAAATTCGGATCCGTTTACACCGTTCATCTTCCGTATCCCGTAGTGAACATCTCCGACTATGAGACGATCAAGGAAACGTTCAGAGGTAAGATTTTGGCAGCATTTTCTCATTCTTCTCGCATGTTCACCTTTCCAGGAAACGACGTGACCGGCCGCATGCAGAACGTGCTCATAGAGGTTACGCGATCTTGTGAGAACGGAGGTAAACTCAACCCCTGATTACCTTCGTTTCTCGATCACCAAGCATCTTCTCTCTCAGGAATCGTCGCTTCACAAGGCGCCTCCTGGCAAGAGCAGCGACGGTTCGCCATCGCGACGCTCAGAGACTTTGGCATGGGCAAGAATCTAATGGAGGAGAAGGTCGCGTTTTTTTTGTCCAGTCGCCGACGCCTTTCATACATACCATAGAAAACATTCAGGTCCGCCTCTCAGCGAGGAACATGATCGATTACATCAGTAAGCAGGACTTGAACGACATTGACCTGCGGTGGTCGATTCAGGTGAGAGATAGCGCTAGCGTGATTGAGTGATTAGTACATCGAATCGGAACTCTCAAGGCAGCATGCGGATTTATTGTTGGAACGAGCAGTCTCATTTTGGCAGTATTATGAAATTCATTCCAGGTCTATGTCTCGAACATCATCAACGAGTTTCTGTTCGGCTTCCAATACCCGTACGACAACTGTGGCAAGCTCATGAACTTCGTGCTAGGACTGAACGACGCAATCACTGGCATTTCGAGGTGAGGATACCTTTTTCCATTCTCCATGTGTGGATCGCCGATGTGTCGCCGCACTGCCCCAGCGAGCGAGGGGGGAGGAGAGGGAGGCGGGGGAGGTGCAGGGAGTAGTAAGTGGGTGCCGTGTGTATGATGATAAATCCGATCATATCCTACATCCTTCTTCGTTCTCACTTCACTCATGCCTCAGATATGAGAGCCAGCAATGTTTCGTGATATTGATTCTTGCATTTTCCAGGTCCCGCATCGTTCCGATCATCTTCATGATGCCTTGGGTGCGTCATCTCCCGGTGATCAGCTACTACTGGAAGCAGCACCATCAGCGATTCCAGACGGTTGGTTTTGAGTTCTTGTTGAGTTACCCTAATGGGTCGCAATCACGTAACTCTCCCCTCATTAATTTTGGGGAGAGAGGTTGCAGTGCAGCCTTTAGAGTTAGTGAAAAGCACAAATTCAACCGGCGAGCTTATTCTCACTGTAACTAGAATTTTAGTGATCGACTAAGAAATGAAATTGCAGATGATCGATTACGTCCGGGAGACCGCAGCATCAGTAAAGTACGACTCGAGCGAGGAACCCACCTGCTACGTCCAGGCCTACCTCAAGAACAACAAGGACCAGCGGTGAGCCCAGGCTATTTGACTTCGAATTGAGTAAGGGTGAATAGGCTGCGTCAAGAAATATTGGTGAAAAGAGAGGAGAACAGCATAATCTAATCTTGTTTCGACAGGAAGCGATTTATCGAAGTCAATGCTAGTTTTTGCAGGTTCGAGCAGATGACGGCATGCTGCGCGGATCTGTTCAACGCCGGTCAGGAAACGACGACGACCACGATGCGATGGGGCATGCTGCTGCTGGCGGCGCATCCAGAAGTGCAGGTACCGTCATTGTTCACCATCCTTTCCATCTTGGCAAGCGAGCTAAGGGGTTCACAAGTAAACCTGTGGTAGAGCGTGCGCTCTAATTGGAAAGAAAACGACGCGATGGGGCATGCTCTTGTTGGCGGCGCATCCGCAAGTGCAGGTAGGTCGACTCATAATAAATACGTCTCCATTCCATCAAAAAATTGTTGAGTTTCACGCATTACTGAAATAGGATGGCCTAGCGCTTGCGAAGCTGGAACGTATCACTTTCATTTTCTCTCTTTCGTTTGTACTTGAACTGATCATGCATAGCATCGTCCATGGTCATGATACGCTTTCAGGACAAACTGCGCGCCGAGATCCACTCGCACATCGGTCGCGACCGCATCGCCGCCATGGCGGACAAGGCCAAGATGCCGTATGCAAGTGCGGTGATCAACGAGATTCAAAGGGTGGCGAACATCGTCGCGCCCAACCCGGTCCTGTTCCACAAGACAACCGTCGACACGGTGATCGCGGTAAGAATATTGCATCAATTTTCATTTCAGACCTCCCTATTCTGTAGCTGGAGAGAGGAATGAGGATTCGTATTCTGTCGTTGATTCGGAGCGTTTTCAGGGTCACAAAGTGGCTGCGAACACGCTCATCAACGGCGACGTGCATCAGATGATGAAATCGGATCCGGTCTTCGAGGAACCGAATCGGTTCTGGCCCGAGCGGTACATTGCTAATGATGGAGTCACGCTGAGGAAGGTGTGCAAGTGTGAATAACTAAATTATTCTTGAAACCTCCTTTTGGAAATTATATTACTATTAGGGAGGTGCAGAAAGTGTCATGTGTTTGAGGTCGACAACAGAGTAAAGGTAAAGGTAAAGGTATCCCCGTACTCAAGGCACTTGCGTCCTGCGGGAGCCCACTGCTAGGCCAGTGACTATATTTAAAGGCCAGTTCAGTCCGTAGGGCCTAATCTATTCTTCGGACCTACTTTACCGCGTGATCTAGTCACTACCAATTCCCCTTGCGGGCGCCTTGGTGGGGCGGAGGCGGTGTCACGGC